>CM042422.1:20505343-20515343 GCA_023634145.1 Thymallus thymallus
CATGAGGAAGGTGAAGGATCAGCCCAGAACTACACGGCAGGACCTGGTCAATGACCTGAAGAGAGCTGGGACCACAGTCTCAAAGAAAATCATTAGTAACACACTACGCCGTCATGGATTAAAATCCTGCAGCGCACGCAAGGTCCCCCTGCTCAAGCCAGCGCATGTCCAGGCCCGTCTGAAGTTTGCCAATGACCATCTGGATGATACAGAGGAGGAATGGGAGAAGGTCATGTGGTCTGATGAGACAAAAATATAGCTTTTTGGTCTAAACTCCACTCGCCGTGTTTGGAGGAAGAAGAAGGATGAGTACAACCCCAAGAACACCATCCAAACCGTGAAGCATGGAGGTGGAAACATCATTCTTTGGGGATGCTTTTCTGCAAAGGGGACAAGACGACTGCACCGTATTGAGGGGAGGATGGATGGGGCCATGTATCGCGAGATCTTGGCCAACAACCTCCTTCCCTCAGTAAGAGCATTGAAGATGGGTCGTGGCTGGGTCTTCCAGCATGACAACGACCCGAAACACACAGCCAGGGCAACTAAGGAGTGGCTCCGTAAGAAGCATCTCAAGGTCCTGGAGTGGCCTAGCCAGTCTCCAGACCTGAACCCAATAGAACATCTTTGGAGGGAGCTGAAAGTCCGTATTGCCCAGCGACAGCCCCGAAACCTGAAGGATCTGGATGGAGGAGTGGGCCAAAATCCCTGCTGCAGTGTGTGCAAACCTGGTCAAGAACTACAGGAAACGTATGATCTCTGTAATTGCAAACAAAGGTTTCTGTACCAGATATTAAGTTCTGCTTTTCTGATGTATCAAATACTTATGTCATGCAATAAAATGCAAATTAATTACTTAAAAATCATACAATGTGATTTTCTGGATGCTTTGTAAGTGGGAAAACCTGCAAAATCGGCATTGTATCAAATACTTGTTCTCCCCACTGTATATACAGACCTGAATGAATAAATAAGTCCTGAGTGAATGAGTGATTACGGACCAGAGTTACTCACGGATGGATGCATAATTGTTAAACTAGGTCCTAACACCCCAACAGTTCCAGGTCTGTGTTGCCGACGGCACGGCACCCCGGTGAGGCATTAAATTGTCTAATAGCTGCCGGCAGGAAGGAGCTCCTGTAGCGTGGTGGGATCAGTCTGTGACTGAAGGTGCTCCTCTGCGTCATAACCATGGGATGCAAATGGTGGGTGACGTTGTCCATGATGGCCAGCAGTTTGGCCAGGATCCGTCTCTCCGCCACCTCCTCTAGAGTGTCAAGGCTCATCCCCAGGACAGAGCTAGCCTTCCTGATCAGCTTATTTACCCGAGAAGCATCACCGGCTTTTATGTTGGCTCACCAGCACACCACTGCAAAAAAGATGGCACTGGTAGAAGGTATGCAGTAGTTTACTGCACACGTTGAAGGACCTGAGCTTCCTCAGAAAGTAGAGTCGGCTCTGGCACTTTTTGTACAGGGCCCCGGTGTTACCAGCCCATTCCAGCCTGTTGTCCATATGGACTCCCAGGAACTTGTATGACCCAACCATTTCCACATCCATCCCCTGTATAGGGACTGCAGTCAGTTGGGCCTTGGTTCTCCGGAAGTCCACCACCATCTCCTTTGTTTTGCTGAGGTTGAGCTGAAGGTGGTTCACACCACAACACAAAGTCACTGATTGTGCTCCTGTACTCCTCCTCCTGCCCACCCCTGATGCACCCTACAATTGCGGAGTCATCCGGGAACTTCTGTAGGTGGCATGTTTCAGAGTTATATCTGAAGTCCGAGGTGTAGAGGGTGAACAGGAAGGGGGACAGGACCATTCCCTGGGGGGCCCCTGTGTTGCTCACTGTCCGTTCTGACACACAGCTCTGTAGTCGCACAAATTGTGGCCTACCGGTCAGGTAGTTCGTGACCCAGGAGACAAAGGGTGCTTCCACTTTAATCCTCTTCATCTTCTCACCCAGTAGCAGGGGCTGAATGGTATGGAAGGCACTGGAGAAGTCAAAAAACATAACCCTCACAGTGCAACCTGCGTTGTCCAAGTGAGAGTAGGCCCTCTGCAGAAGGTAGATGATTGCATCATCCACCCCGATGTTGCGCTGGTATGCGAACTGCTGGGGGTCCAGTGATGTACACACCAGGGGTCTGAGGTGAGCGAGAACTAACCTTTCCAGGGTCTTCATGATGTGGGATGTTAGCGCTACAGGTCTGAAGTCATTCAGGACAGTGGGGTGTGCCTTCCTGGGCACTGGGACGAGGCAGGATGTTTTCCACAGCACAGGGACCCTTTCTAGGCTCAGGCTAAGGTTGAAGTGACGCTGGAGTATTTCACACAGTTGGTCAGCACAGACCCTAAGCACCCTTGGGCTGATGCCATCAGGGCCCGCCGCTTTCCACTGATGTGATCTCTCCAGCTCTCTCTTCACTTGGTTGGTGGTGAAAGCCAGCCCTGGTGGGGAAGTGGGGGGAAGGGGAGGATCAGTCCAGAGGGAGCAGGGGTGGAGGTGGGGTCGCTGATTGTCTCAGCAGAGGGGTTGTGAGCAAAGTGGGGGTGGGACAGCCGCGAGGGTGTGTGGCCTGGGGAGCTGGAAGGGAGGTGGACAGGGCCAGTATCAAACCTGTAAAAAAATTGGTTCAGCTCATTGGCTCTGTCCTGGGTTCCCTCCGTCTGCCCACTGTTTGACTTTTTGAAGCCAGTGATATTTCTCATACCCTTCCACACCTCTCTCACCTGGCTCTGCCTCAGCTTGTCCTCCATCTTCTCCTTATACCCTCTCTTCCCCTCAGCAATCCGCAACTTCAGCTCCCTCTGGACGCATTTCGATTTGTCCTTGTCCTTCTCCTTGAAGGCCCTCTTCTTCTCATTCAGCAGGGCCTTCAGGTCGCTGGTGACCCAGGGTTTATTATTTGGAAAACAGCGTACCTTCCTGGTGGGTACAGTGTTGTCTACACAAACATTTATACAGTCCGTTATGCAGTCAGTAAGTCCATCGATGTCCTCCCCATGAGCCTCACAGAGCACATCCCAGTCTGTTGTTTCAAAGCAGTCCTGTAGGGCCTCATTGCCTCCGTGGACCATCTCCTAATGGTCCTAGTGGTTGCAGGCTGATGTTGGACCAAAAGCCTGTAGAGTGGAGTGAGGTGGACAAGGTTGTGATCCGATCTACCGAGGGGAGGGAGTGCAGTGGAGTTGTATGTCCAGAGTTGTATTATTCCTGGTTGGGCATTTCACAAACTGTTTGAATGTGGGCAGCGTTGAAGAGAGAGATGCATGGTTAAAATCCCCCGAAATGGCAAAGAAAGCACTGGGATGCGCTGTCTGTAACCTCGCGATAACAGAGTGGATGACGTCACATGCTGTGTTTGCGTCAGCGGAGGGTGGGAATAACAGCAATGCTCGCCGTGAATTCCCTCGGCAAATAGTAGGGTCTCAGGCTAACGGCTAACAGCTCAATGTTCGGGCTACAAAACTCTTCCTTAAGAGTAATATGGCTCGGATTACACCATCTGTTGTTAACTAATAAATCCAGCCCACCACCCTTGCTCTTACTGAAAGAAACATTATGGTTATGTATGGTTATGGATGGTAATGGATGGCAATGGATGGTTATGGATGGTTATGGATGGCGATGGATGGTAATGGATGGCAATGGATGGTTATGGATGGTGATGGATTGTTATTGATGGTAATGGATGGTTATGGATGGTAATGGATGGTTATGGATGGTTATGGATGGTGATGGATGGTAATGGATTGTTATTGATAGTAATGGATGGTTATGGATGGTGATGGATGGTTATGGATGGTAATGGATTGTTATTGATGGTAAGGATGTTTATGGATGGTTATGGATGGTAATGGATGGTTGTGACGCTCTTCTTTCCCTTTTCTTGCCGGTGGTTTATCAGGGTGGTTTATCAGGGTGGTTTATCATGGTTGTTTATCGGTGGTTTATCGGTGGTTTATCAAGGTGGTTTATCACGGTGGTTTATCAAGGTGGTTTATCACGGTGGTTTATCACGGTTGTTTATCAGGGTGGTTTATCAGGGTGGTTTATCATGGTTGTTTATCACGGTGGTTTATCAAGGTTGTTTATCACAGTTGTTTATCACAGTGGTTTATCACGGTGGTTTATCACGGTGGTTTATCAAGGTGGTTTATCACGGTTGTTTATCACGGTGGTTTATCAGGGTGGTTTATCAGGGTGGTTATTCAGGGTAGTTTATCAGGGTGGTTTATCAGGGTGGTTTATCAGGGTGGCCATGGCAGCATCAGAAATGGCCTGTCACCTATGGTAACTGCTTCTTCTTCCAGTTGTCTCCAGCTACCCTGCTCATCACTCATATTCTTTTTTATAATCTTGAGGTGAGTGTGTGGGGGGGATGTAGTGTGTTGAGAGAGAGAGGGAGAGAGAGAGAGAGGGAGAGAAAGAGAGACAGAGAGAGCGTGTGTGAGACATAGAGAGAGAGGGGGGGGGGGAAGAGAGACAGAGAGTGTGTGTCTGTGTGTGTGTGCGGGTGTGTGTGTGTGTATGTTGCATCCCTATCATGAGTCCATGACACACTGTGGAAACATCCCTACACCAACAGGGGCAGGCAAAAGACAGGTCAGGGGCAAGCAAATTTCGGTAATCCAGAGTAGTGGGGCAAAGGTACAAGACGGCAGGCAGGCTCAGGGTCGGGGCAGGCAGGCAGGAATGGTCAAAACCGGGAATACAGGAACTATAGCAAGACAGGAGCAAAGGGGAAACCCGCTGGTAGGCTTGAAGAACAAAAACTAACTGGCAACAGCCAAACATAGAACATAGGGATAAATACACTGGGGATAATGGGGAAGATTGGAGACACCTGGAGGGGGGTGGAGACAATCACAAAGACAGGTGAAACAGATCAGGGTGTGACACGCTTGAGTAAATGAGAGATACAAAGTATATTGAAAGCAGGTGCTTCCACACAGATGTGGTTCCTGAGCTAATAAAAAAAAAACTAACATCCCATCATGCTTAGGGTCATGTATAAAAACACCCAGCTGCCCATTATTTTGGAAACCATGGCAAGAAGAAGAGATCTCAGTGACTTTGAAAGAGGGGTTTTAGAGGAGGATAGGGGGTGTAAAGTGTGTGTGTGTGTGTCTCAGTCACCAGATCTCAACCCAGTTGAACACTTATGGAGATTCTGGAGCGGCACCTGAGACAGCGTTTTCCACCACCATCAACAAAACATAAAATAGTGGAATTTTTCTTGGAAGAATGGTGTCACATCCCTCCAACAGACGCCAACGCCCTATTAAGACACTTCATGCTGGTGTTTCCTTTATTTTGTGAGTTACCATTACAATAGATATTTAGTCTGACGTCCAGCCTATGTATTATATAGGCTACAGTTAGTGTCCATTCCTATACTGTAAAACCAGTTAAAGGGTCAATGTGGTTGTCTGCCCTTGGTTTATGAAAGAGTGTTTACATTGATCGCTATGAATGAAGCATAAGACCAAACACACCATGTCAGACAGTCCATTATTGATGAATGATTGGTGCCTATGAATTTTTTTAGCTAGCTCAAGGTGGGAGAGGGTGGTTGTTTTGTAGGTAACTCAAGGTGCACTCATGAATGGTTGATTTTATTGATTGTGAAAGATGTTATTTTTTATTGCCCTAAACTCAGGTGTGTGGGGAAACTTTTTAAATTTTGGTCCAAGGTCCAGTACAATGCAGACGTGCTATTTAACGTGGAAACAGGTGTTGGTAGAGATTAAACGTCATTATCGAGCGAGATGCACGCACACCGTCTGCATCTTCATTTCTGAGAGTTTCTATCATTCAGAACGACCTTGAAGTTAGCATTTGTCTCCGTCTGAAGGCAAGTCCTGGCTGGCACTTCCGTGATTTTGTCAAAGGATAGTCTTGCAGATGATTTATCAGGCTTAATATACATTTTTCAAACACAAATGATACTCATGAATCATTCTGGACTGTGGCCACCTCTCTCTGACCTTTGGCTGACCTATTTCATACATTTCAAATGGATAATTCTGTAACGTGTGCGCTGAGAGTTGGGAAGCAAGTTTAGGAGTGAATAATTTAAGAAATAAACAAACATGAACAAAACAAGAAACACGGAACAACGCACAGAAATTAAACCGAAACAGAGTGCAGGAAAGTTAGGCTTTGTCCACAAGCTTCGTCTTGACTCTCTCCACTTAGTAACTTTGCTGGACGTGCTTGCAGTTTTGAATGAATGTTAGATGTAAAATATGAATTTATAAACACATGGCAAGTTTGAAAGCATGGTGAACTACGTTTCGCCACAAACCAATGTGATGTTGGAAACGGTGAACTCTCCGTAACATCTTGCCCCTTTTCTTAGTTTCTCAGTGACGCTGATGATTGGATTCACAAGCAGTCCTTTACCTTTCAATGATTCCTGTACGCATCACAAAGCATACAATTTATGATGGTGAAGACGGCCTCAAAATGGCAGTTTCCTGAAGACTAACTAATGATTGAATGCGTAAGTTTAAAAAAAGGGCGAGGCGTATTTTATCCATCCTGTAAAGATGTGAATGTATCAATGACTTTCATCTGGCTTCCATTCCATTAAAGTTGGAGCTTCCTGATTTATCTCTGGACTTATTTCACTCTCTTTAAGTGTACTGGAGACATTACGTTCTTGTCGTGACCAAGGTGTTACAAACACGTACTGTTCCTTAGTATTCACATCCCTGTATCTTCTACTGTACCTACACAAATCAATGGATTTAGGCTCTGATTTCCATTCTGTAACATTTAAAGAACTGTCTCCAAAATGGCTGTCAAATGTATTCACGTATTTACATACCAAGTCCCTTGGAAAGGTTGCTTCTTTACATCTTATGCCTTTGTCTGCATTTCCTGAGGCTTTTATGTTATTGCCTGTGGACTTCCAAAGGAAAACGTTGTGTCATTAGTTTGCTCATCTTCTCTCCTTCCTGTTTGGTTTAATCTATCTCCCATGTAACCACATGGATTTTCAAATTACTCACACGCTCCTGTCCCCCACATCACCGTCTCAGAGAAACTTTACCCCTATGTCCCACTTTACTGTTCAAAGATACCAAAGATACCATCTCTCTCTCTCTCTCTCTCTCTCTCTCTCTCTCTCTCTAAA
Organism: Thymallus thymallus; assembly: GCA_023634145.1. Lineage (NCBI taxonomy): Eukaryota > Metazoa > Chordata > Actinopteri > Salmoniformes > Salmonidae > Thymallus > Thymallus thymallus. Next base: position 20,512,492 of record CM042422.1, read on the forward strand.
AAAAAAACGTCAAATATAACTTCAAAGGTTTTCTTGTTGGTGCTCTTGTCTCTTTTTTTAGACGAGTCGGGATAATGCACCAGATGAATCCTATGAAGTAATGATGGGGAGAAAACATGCTGTTTACATCATGAACACAAATGTTGCTCTCTAACTTCCTGCTTTTCAAGACACACAGGGTTTGATCGTCGTATTAAACAAATACTCTCCTCACAATATTTGCCATTCCCTCAACCGTGGTCATTTTTCTCCTCCCTATCTATTTCAATGACCCGGCGGTTGTATTATCTCTGTCCAACAGTGAAGTGCCTTGTACATTTAACAAAATGTAGCTATGTGAATGTGCGAGCGGGGGACGTGGGGGGGAGGGGGGGGGGGTTGGGGGTGTTACTGATATCTGCCGCTCTCAGCAGAGCCGCAGGGCTTTGTGTGGTGACTCCAAAAGGTGTTGCGTTTTCGAGCCTCGACACTGCAAGCGAGGCAGATTCACAGTCAGCCTCCCTACTGATAAGCTTGAGAAATCCCCTGAGAGAGGGAATTCAATTAAAATAATCAACAGGGAGTGAAATATCTCCATGCTGCTGTGTATAGTCAGCTACATGCAATGTCGAGACGTACTATACTGTACTGACACTTACAGTCTGTACACACTCATTCAGTTTTATCAGGAGAGATAGATTTTCTGTGTACTAACAACACACTAACGTATCCGTAGTTACCACCACCCATCTTCCAAACACCCAACACGCCCCCTTTGTGTACTGTATGTGTGGACAAGTCACCGATAATTCGGCATACGCTGGCAAAACCTCCCACATTCAGCTTCAGTTCTGACAGCTCCCAATCCCACAGATTTCTTCCTTCCAAAGGTTGCCACATCAAAGGGCGAAGTGATCCAAACTCTGCTAAAGTTACACTGTAAGCACACTCGTCACACATCTGGCTGTCTGTTTAAAAGGCCTCTGCACGAGATAGATGACACTCTGAAAAATATTATTTTCTCCTCCTTACTTACTAATATGCAAACACTAGAAAACGCTCAAAAACAGCCCTAAATGCACAGAACATTAAAACAGTAGCTAGATGACAGACCAGACAGAAACGGTAAACGACCAACATCTAGGGTTGAAAATATTTATTTTATAATTTTGGAGTAACTTATATTGTAAATAAGAATATAATATGTTTATAAACACTTCTACACTCATGTGGATGCTACCATGATTACTGAAAGTCCTGAATGAATCGTGAATAATGATGAGTGAGACAGTTAGAGGGCCAAAGGTCCCCTGTTATTGGTAACGGTGAGAGGTTAGCATGCCTTGGGGGTATGACCTTTGACCCCCTGTAATCATGGTATCATCCACATGAATGTAGAAGTGTTTGGAAACATATTCTATTCTTATTTACAATAAATGTGACTCCAAAATGACACAATTCAATATTCTATTGTTAATTTCTATTGGCCTCAAAATAATCTGAAACAACCAAAACAAACAGTAAATGCATCCAACATGTTTGTAAAATCACATGTTTGATGTAGTCATTGGATGCTGGGAATATGGGACCAAATGCTAAACTTTTAACTACTTTATTTAAAATAAACTTTAGCGGTGCCACTATTCTTGTGCCCTACATTTTGGGAGAAAATGTATTACTTGTTAAATAAAAATTATTTCTCTGAGCAATTGTACTAGTATAAAATAATGTAATAATTAGCATACATACAACATAGCTCAGTATTTGAATTATTTATTTTATACAGTCATTATTGCTAATATTTATCAAGGGTGTCTATCATTTCAGACCCCACAGTATATGTTACCTAGAGGAGGCATATAGCCTGCTAAGACACCCATCTTCACAAACACAAACAGACCCCACAGAGCCCCAGGACAGAAACCCAAACAAGTTATGAGACAGCAAAAAGAAAACTATTTGACACACTGGAAAGAATCAACCAAAAAACAGAGCATATTGGAATGCTATCTGGCCCTAAACAGAGCGTACACAGTGGCAGAATACCTGACCCCTGTGACTGACCTAAAATTAAGTGGAAACTGAGTTACACTTCCTAACCTGCTGCAAAATGTATGACCATATTATAGACACATATTTCCCACAGACCCACAAACATTTTAAAACAAATCAAACATAGATAAACTTCCATATCTGTCAGGCACCAACACCATTGCAAATACCACCCATATTTACCTGTCTATTTATGTTACTATTTGCACATTGTTACAACATAGACAATAATATAACATTTGAAATGTCTATATTGTTTTAAACCATTTTTGAGTGTAACGTTTATTTGCTTTATTTATTTCCTTTTTGTTTATTGTCTATTTCACTTGCTTTGCCAATAAAGCCCTTTGAATTTAATGTAATTGATAGAGAGAGAGAGAGAGAGAGAGAGAGAGGAGAGAGAGAGAGAGAGAGAGAGAGAGAGAGAGAGAGAGAGAGAGAGAGAGAGAGAGAGAGAGAGAGAGAAAGAAAGATAGAGAGAGACAGAGAGAGAGGGGAATAGGGAGATAGAGAGAGAGGGGGGGTAGGGAGAGAGAGAGAGAGAGAGAGAGAGAGAAAGATAGAGAGAGACAGAGAGAGAGGGGAATAGGGAGAGAGGGGGGGGGTAGGGAGAGACAGAGAGAGGGGGGGGGTGTATAAGAGAAAATAATTTAGAGGTGGGGTTAGAATGTGAGGGAGAGACAGAGAAAGTGAGAGAGACAGAGACATTTTCAACATGGCCTTGCTCATTCAGCACAAATACCTTTCCACAGCCAGCTGGGCTTATATGATGAACTGAATAAGATAGAAACTCTCAAGGTAAGTTTTAGTGATTGCCCCAG
>CM042422.1:20520343-20525343 GCA_023634145.1 Thymallus thymallus
TGTAACATGTTCTCAACTGTTTGCAGTGCTAGTTTTTTTAGTTCATCTGTGCATCTCACATATTATGTGCCCAGCATGATAGAGCAAAACAACCTTCTTAGCAGATAATGACAACATGACAACAACAGTAGCTGTAGAAAAGTTGGAGGGTGGTTGGTAATGGAGGACATCAGGTGGATCCATGTCTGGGTGTTGGGCAGAACCCCTAGGTCCTAGAGAACAGGAGCAGAGTAAAAGGGAACAGGGTAGGAGACGGAGACGTAAACAAGCAAACACACAGCTAACACTATACTGTGAGAACATTTGATGGATTAGTACAGTGTTTTAAATGGGAGATTTGTACTTTTCAACACTTTTGGAAGGTGTAGCCTACCTCAAGCTGGTCCCCCTCCGAATCAAGAGCACAGAGAATCAGACTGATCGTAACTGGTTCTGGTGAATGGGATAACCCAGTCTTGAGGGTCTGCTTGGTCCATTCACCAAACCTGGAGGAGGGGGTAGGAAAGTGATTTCTATTGACAATGTAAGATATTGAAATAAGTCTGATTATGTACCATGGAAAAACAAAAATAAATAGTAAAAAATGTATAAAAATAAAACAAACCATTGGTGACAGAATATAACCTATAACATCAGTACCTTGTTCCATTTTTCATGAACCGTGGGAGTTGAAGATATCCACCATTGCCTTGGAGGTGGCCTCGCCAGTCTCGTCCTTGATTATATATATATATTTTTTTAACCTTTATTTAACTGGACAAGTCAGTTAAGAACAAATTCTTATTTACAATGACGGCCAAACTCTAGGCCAATTTGTGCCCCGCCCTATGGGACTCCCAATCACGTCCAGTTGTGATACAGTCTGGATTCAAACCAGGGTGTCTGTAGTGAAGCCTCTAGCACTGAGATGCAGTGCCTTAGACCGCTGCACCACTCGAGAGTCCTTGATGGGTATCATACAAAACAAAAATATTTTGTTGGTTCCAAGCACATTTTTTATGGGTTACAGAAGATAATTTACAGTTCAGCACGTACTCTTCCTTTACTGATCTTAATGGGTATTGACTCCACCGCCGTCAGACACCAGCTGTTGCCATTCCTGGATTTCGTGAATGGTCCGATGAGTTCCACCCCTAACATTTAAAATGTTAGAGAGAAGATGACTTTATTCTTGCCCATATCTGTGTCATACAGTATGCACATGTTCATATTTGTAAGCATATTGACACACACACGCATTCTACAATAGCAACCATTACAAAACAACTTATCAGGGCAAAATTTTAATTGGGACATTTACCGATCATGTGCCACGGTGAAACAACTTTGAGATGCAGTGCCTTAGAGATATAATATAAGTGAAATAACAAAAGGTTATTTAACTTGCCCAGCTGTCCACCTCCTTGAAAATTCCCCATCAGAAAAAGCGTAGGTTGATTTTCTATCCATTTGATTGATCAGGTTTAACTTATAGCTAGACACCTCAATATGACAGACATATAACTATATCAGTGGAGGCTTCTGAGGGCGCGACAGCACATAATAATGGCTGGAATGGAGTCAATTGAATGGTATCAACCACATGGAAACATTATTATGAGCCGTCCTCCCCTCAGCAGCCTCCACTGAACTATATGTATAGCTAACAACTAGCTAGATGGAAAACAGTTGTTGAAAAATGGTTGTAAATAGCTAAATCCGTCCATTTATCTAATTGAAGTTAACTGCTTAACATTACCCTGAATTTCTCTGAATGTTGCGCCTCATGTCGAGATCAGTGGTGTCTTCATAGTACTTCGCCTGGTTGGAAAGATGAAAGAAAATCTCCTTGAGGGATGCCATTGAAGTGCAAGCTACATACAAACAGAAAGCTACAATAACAGTTACAGTAGCTAGATAGCTAAAGTTAGCTAAATTAAACTGTATGGCTATCTACGCAGGCTGACTAGTCAGGCTGAGCTAAATAAGTAACGTTACAGTAGCTAGTAACGTCCATCTAAAAACAGCTTAAATGATTTCTTCCTATTTATCAATATTTACTTATATAAAGGTGAATATATGGTAAAGAAAGAGTGTTCTCTTTCCAGTCTTTTCATTCCTCTGAAGCAGCAAGTAGTCGGCAGGTTGTCACCGTCAAAAACACCGTCCTTGAAGGTAAGAAGTAGAACTAGAACTGCCCGTGAGCCAAGCAACCAGCATATCAACGGAAACTTTGGTTCATTACCTAATCCGGTCAGAATGTTGCAAGTTCTAGCAACATCCCTAGCAACAGAAGCTAGAATTTATCGAATCCCATTGTGACGTAGAGGGGGACACTATTTGGCCAGGGAACACTATTTGGCATGACAGGCCCTTAGGAGCCATAAAGGAAGTCATGGCCTCGTGCCTAGAGTGAAGGAAGGAAGTCATTAGAGACCTATTAGCTTATGATAATGGCTGACGCTGTACCTCAGAACAGTATCCAAATGTATGCTGAGGTGATAATGAGATGGCCGGGGATATCAGCGCCTCTGTCTTACTCTGTGATTTGCAGGTGACACATCCTCCTATTATTCACACTAAAACTTCCTAGAAACTCTGGATGCTGACACAGTGTGTTTTACAGGTGAGATCTCGGAGACAAAGAGTGATTTAATGACATTGTTTTAAGGACGGAAGACAGGTGTAAGGGTGTCACAGTGTGCTAAAGTTGTCTTCTGATAACCCCTAGTGTAACTGACAGATGTGACACAATCAAAGTGTAATGTTTTTTTTTGTTCAAGAATAATCTAGTCTGTTCTTTTTAGAGATAAAATGAGACCAAATGAGAGGCATCTGCACTTCTGGTGGACACGCTCATACATTCTAATTGAGTAGTCTATGACGCTAAATAGTGTACAGTTCACAGACATGACCCTCGAAAGTGCAGTATGGTCGGCAAGCGCAGCCAAGTGATTTCTGTCAATACAAATTAGATTCACAGTTTGGGGCGTTGGGACTTGTTCATGGGTCACCTTGCTTCAAGAGCCACCAGCTAGGAGCTACAACTTCCACAGCTGCCACTGACTGGACTATCAATCTGTCACGGACGGACAGACATCCCAGTTGGAGGCAGGGAGGGAAGGGTTGCTGACACATTTTACCCCGCCGTCCTGTTCATGACTTCGCCACCCGTCGGAGTTCGGCTAAATGCTGTCTGCCCTCCAACATCCCAGCATGCAGCTGTGTGGCCCACGCTTTTGGCCCCACTCCGATCACTGAGTTGTCAGAGCCACGCTCCGCCTGCACAGGGTCCTGCTGACCTCACACCTGTGTCATCACCACAGCCCACGGCAGCCGGATGGGTTAACCAGTTTAATTACCCCCAGGTCAGGATGGGAGAGATACTACAGACACTGGCATCTGGGCGGCCTGCAAGGGGTGAGGTAATAAGATCAACACTCACAGCTATGCACCTGGCCAGCCTTTACTTTAACATCATCAATGATGAGAGAGAGGGAGCGGTAAGGTCGCCAATCTGAATATCCATTGGTGATCTGCTTGTTGGGTCTTGTGAAATAGGGGAGATAGTGTGTACATTTTGTGACCAGTAAGGTTCCTTTCGGGTTTTTTCTCTTTCTAAATAGTTGATACTGGGGATGTTTTCACTTTCTTTGGAGGCCATGATTCGAACTATGGAGCTGAGGAGAGAGATATACCACGAATGGCAGGCAGTTTGTCATGGTTGCATCACAAACACATCCACCACGTGAATGGTGCGTCAGCTAGATGGAGGTCAGAAAATTCAGAAGTTACATCAACTTGTCTGACTTCACAATCTCCATCTACTTACAGGTATCAGGAAAACCTTCATGTACGGTGCCTTCAGAAAGTATTCACACCCCTTGACTTATTCCACATTTTGATTTGTTACAGCCTGAAATTTTCTCTCATACCCATTTACACACCCCATAATACCCCATAATGACAAAGAGAAAACATGATTTTAGAAATTTTTGCAAATTTCTTAAAAACATTTATACAAATGGCCTTGCCCCTAAAATCACGCGATTACAGGCCTGGTTACAGGTGGGCTCCAATCAAGTTGTAGTGACATCTCAAGGATGATCAAAGGAAATTGGAAGCACCCAAGCCTCAATTTGGTGTCATAGCAAAGGGGTGTAAATACGTATGTAATTGTAAATACGTATGTAATTGTAAATACGTATGTAATTGTAAATACGTATGTAATTGAGATATTTCTATATTTCATTTTCAATACATTTTCAATAATCCACTTTGTGATTATGGGGTATTGTCTGTAAATGGTTGAAAACAAATTGATTTAATCAATTTTGAATTCAGGTTGTAACACAACAAAATGTGGAATAAGTCAAGGGGTGTTAATACTTTCTGAAGGCACATTCTGTGAGGTCAGACGTGTCAGGCGGATGTGTAGATGGCAAATGCATACTACTTAGACGTGCCTTATACTGCTGTAGCCTTGATACCGTATTCCACTCACAGATGAGGACTGGGATTGAAGCTAATCACTGGCAGACAAACTCTACTCAACATCTGAGCGGAAAACCAAATGAACATAATAACGAATGAATTAGAACAAAGGAAAAACAGATTGTTTTCACTGGATGTTAAAATACGTGGGGATGATTGGTGTCGAGGTGTCGGAGGCATTGATGAGGAGGGCAGGGGCTATAGCAAAGAAGATACTGTAACAGGGGTCAAAGGTGAAATGTCAAGGTCATTTTAGTGGATATTGACTTCATTATTTATTCACTGCAGTGTTTCACATGGCCATTATCTTATGATGTCAATGACCATGGTTTGGGCTTTTTTTATCAAACCTTTACTTTGATTAATTCATTACATTTAAAAAATTTAAACAGAAATCTACCATAATTTCTTTAAAGTTGTATCGTCTATGCATATCTGACCACGTGGCTAGTTTGGATCGATTGATCCACTCACTTCCCCTTTTTTAGAACTTTTAAGAAATTTTTGCATTGCTGATTACCGGTGTG
>CM042422.1:20530343-20620343 GCA_023634145.1 Thymallus thymallus
CAACCTTTATGATTTGTTTAAAGAACAGAGGCAATATTATGACGTGAGGCCATACAAAGCAGTCTGGCAGCCATTAGACCATATGCCCCGGTATCAGTTCCCTTTGATTTGGTTCAGTTTCATTTGACTTTGGAAGTTGATATTAAAAGTTGACACATCGCTAGATCAATGTTTTCTGCTTACATACACAGCACTGTATTGTACTCTACTGTACTGTACACATTCTAGGGTGTCTAGTGTTGCCCTGATGGTGTAACACATCAATATTCCATCCAGATCCTTTGTATAAAGGCATGGGTCATTTTCTAATAGGCCATACCTTCAAGCCGATCAAACACCTCAGTAAGTTCAATGCATTTATCAACATAAGTGGATTGACTTGTTTGAGCAACACATCTCTACAGTAAATGTAGACTCTCCCTGACTACGCCATCTTAGATTGATTCAATTAACAACACTGAGAGCAGAGCTTTCCGGATACAACAGGTTTCACAGCCAAGATTCCAGGAAGCTGAGAGAAATTATCACTGGTTCTGTCAAGGTTTCCCGGAGACAATCACCCCTAATCCTGCCCTAACAGGGTCGATCACAGGCTTGTCAAATCAATGGGAATTGGCACGTTGAATTGATTTCTGTGGGAAAGGAGGAAAGCTAAAAGCCTGGTCCTCACAATGTGAGCAAAATGTGCCAAAGGTCTCTGCTGCCTGCAATGGAACTACAGTGTAAAGGACCCATGAAGGGTTGATGACTGTCAAACAGCTTGGTATGGTCAATGTTGTGGAAACGTTGCTTACATGTGAAAACTAAATGGTTGTTAGATGACTTAATACTGTTCTCCTTTGACTGCCATGGTAGCACTAATATTATCTTAGTGTGCAGGCTTATTCCTAGGTTCCATTCTCCATTTGTCCCCATCCTAACCTCTTTTTCTCTGATTCTCTTTTAAAACATAAATATTAAACACGTTTTTAAATCTAATTGCATTGTAAGTGGCTGAAAGAATATGAAAGAGTTGGCCATTATCCTTGCAATACATTTTTAATCTGTGCTTTAGAAGCCTGCCTTAAAGAAAATTTAAGTTAAATTAGGTTTTGCAGGTTTAAAACTTCTGTGGCACAACTTGCTGATTAAAAAAAATGTAAAATCCTGGCGGTGAATTGCAGCATTAGATATTGTCCTCCCCACCTCCCTCAAACCACTAACAGACACGTTCTTCATTATTACATCAGCCTATTTCAGTATTAATACTAAGCCTTTTCAGTGTTTCAATTACAATACAGAAAATATGAGGATTTGTATTATTTTATTTAGCAGGCATTATCTGCTAAGTGTTTAATAAGCATGCCTGTTATCTTGGCCTTGTGTCACATTAACATATCATGGCTTTAAGACTTGAGGCTCAGCAAGAACTTGGTAGAACAGGGCAAAAACAGGATTGCTACATTTCAGTGGAATTACATGTGTTTTATTCGACAATTCATATTTAATTGATAGCACACCTACTGGCATTAATTACGCCTGAGACCAGAATATTCAGACACAAACTGCTTTTAATACAAATTGCCTCCGACAGTGAATAATAACGTTCCTTCTCACACAACAATCTGACGCATCTTTTAGTTTCAGAGAATACTTACCCTGACTTCTAAACTGTCCCAATTTCTTGCAACTCTAGAGAAGAACTTAATGTCCCCTGGTGTAAGGGTTTTGTTTTTCACAGAGAATAAAGAGATAATAAGGACTTGATGTCTGGATAAAAGCTAATATATCTTATTTGGGTGACACATCACAACGTTACAGCGACACTGACATGTGTGTCTTCAAACACTTCATCCATTGACCTCTATCAACAAAAGCCAACTGCCCATCAGAGCATCTACATAAAAATAGAACAACATCTTAGTCATTTAGCAGACACTCTTTTCCAGAGTGACTCAAAATTATTGCATTCATCTTAAGATAGCTGGGTGGGACAACCACATATCGCCGTAGTAGCAATTAGAATGAAGATGCTCTTTGAAGAAATAGGGTTTCAGACGTTTTCAGAAGATGGTCAGGGACTCGCTTCAGAGGTGCCAGGACAGAGAAGAGTTTTGACCGGGCTGAGAGGGGAGCTGACCAGTAGTACTTCACTTCCTGGCATAATTTCTCGACCTCTTTTCACTGGAGATAGCTAGATCTTAGATTCACTAATTGGTATTCTGAAGTGTATCAAGGCCCTCTTAAAGAGGTGCTCTGGCCTGGCCTGTCTGCCTGGCTACCTTCCTGTTCCACTCCAAACAGTACCCGTGTCCATTAGGGCTGATGGAGGGACACGGCCAGGCCGCACGGTCTAGCCCTCCACCCCGCTGTTCAGTTCTCTGGGTGAGACGAGAGCTCTCTGTGTCTTCACAGAGTTTGAAGATGAAATCAACCACCGACCGATGGTATCGATGTCAATACCGAAACACTAGATAAACACTGGTCCGGGTCCAGTTTCACAACTGAAGATAAAGAAGTACAGCACCTGAAAATGAGACATGTTGTTTTCAACTTTGAGGAGACACAGACGATTTGAGACATGTTGTTTTAACTTTGAGGAGACAGACAATTTGTCTCAAACTTTGCAGCAGGTAACAACCTATTCTTTGTGTATCTCAATCAGCTCATCATACAGTATGTGCTCTGAAAATATGCTGACATGAAGACTATACACATTTGTTGGGAGTATGACTTCTAAACTCCTGGTAGGCAGGGTGTATTCAAGAAGGAAGGAGAAGTGGCTCAAAGTACAACAAGCAGCCTTCTCCTCTCTTAATGATGGCTCAAAGTGCAACAGGCAGCCTTCTCCTCTCTTAATGATGGCTCAAAGTGCAACCGGCAGCCTTCTCCTCTCTTAATGATGGCTCAAAGTGCAACCGGCAGCCTTCTCCTCTCTTAATGATGGCTCAAAGTGCAACCGGCAGCCTTCTCCTCTCTTAATGATGGCTCAAAGTGCAACCGGCAGCCTTCTCCTCTCTTAATGATGGCTCAAAGTGCAACCGGCAGCCTTCTCTCTTAATGATGGCTCAAAGTGCAACCGGCAGCCTTCTCCTCTCTTAATGATGGCTCAAAGTACAACAGGCAGCCTTCTCCTCTCTTAAGGATGGTTCAAAGTGCAACCGGCAGCCTTCTCCTCTCTTAATGATGGCTGATCATCCCCCTACTAATTATTGATGATTGCGTTCATTATGTCATGTCACGGTGTCTCCGACGCTCCTTTGGTGGTGTGGGTGAACGGCAGCGATGGGGAAGCTGTTTCTCAAAGCTAATTGGACGCCACTTTTTAGAGGAAAAGCACTTCTAATCAGCAGAATGTCTCTCTTCAAACCCCCCTATGGCGGAGGGAGGGAAGCCATTTTCACGAGATGTCAAGTGCGTCTTTGCCAACCCCCCTCCCCGCCTCCTCACGGTTCTGAATGAATAAAATGACAGGTCTTATTGTAAAGCTTCTCCTTCTTTTGAACAATACTGTTTAAATAATGTATGAGGGAGGTCAGAGGTCAGCAATCTCAGAACTAATGGAGATTAAAAAGAGTATCCGACATCTCAATCATTTTACTATCCGGCATCAAATACTTTCTGGCTCAGCGTTTCCACATTTATTACTCTTAAACCATATTAAGATGATGTGAATTATATATTCCATAAATTTGAGGGCACAGTTGGGAGATATTTTGTCCATTGGATACAGACCCTGAAAAGGGAAGAGGTATAGATTGCAGAAACACTTCGGGAGCAATTCTGCATCTCACAATTCAGCAGCACAAGTGACAGCCAAGCTGGCTATAGAGATATGGAAACACAATGGTTAATCACACCCATATGACCAGCAACGCCACACAGGAGCACATGCATCAACACACACACACACACACACACACACACACACACACACACACACACACACACACACACACACACACACACACACACACACACACACACACACACACACACACACAACATAAACACAACACACACACAACACACACACAACACAGACACACACACACTATACTTTTGATTTGTAATCTTTACACACAGGCCAGTGTTGATGCTCCTCTATAGGACCTGTGGATAATGTGTGGATTGAATGTTACAGCCAGAACTGTACTGAGCAAGAAGCAACATATATTAGATCTGATGCTCAGTAATGTTCAGTATCCATTTAGGCAAAATCATTTGGACAAAATTGTAAGCCGATTAAGCACATTTCAATGATGAATAACTAACAACCTGGCATTGTGAATATCGAGGTAATCTAACAATAAATCATAATGAGACAAAAAAGCATTAGCGACAAAAAGTATACTTCCATGCAGTAATTTAGGCCGGGAATTTGACTCCATCCCAGGCCACCCTGTTCACGCAAACCCCCAGACCGTGAGTTGCTTCATTGTATGTCAGCCAATTTCTGTTTGTGCCATCTTTGGAGTGGAAAAAATTGTGAATGACTCTTTGTTTTTGGTGGTACTGAAAACATAAGTCAAAATCCTTGGACTGAGGACGGGCAAAATAATCACATGGATTTTCAGTGCTTTCACTGTCCCATTCTATTTACCCTGTACTGGTCTCTGAACCTCTCTCTCTCTCTCTCTCTCTCTCTCTCTCTCTCTCTCTCTCTCTCTCTCTCTGTCTGCACATCTGGTTGCTCTGCAGAATGAGATTAACATTGTAAATAACCTCAACTTAAACTTGTATTACTTGTGCAGTCATCGATTGTTTGCCCCCCGATTACAGTCCTACTGATAATCTCATAAATAAAGCACATATTAATCTAAAATCATAGCCTACATGTTTAGGTTTGTGCTCTTAAGTTGTACCTGAAGGTTCCTGCTCTGAGTCTGACTCTGAACTGACTACCATCTCCAGTTCTGCAGGATCACCTGCAGCTCTGGTTCTGCTGCTGCTTCCTTCTCCACCTTTACAAAGAAAATACTCTGTTATCAGACTCACTATCATTAGTGTATCAGTAGGCTACATTAATACTGCTCGGGAAATAATGAAGAGTGGTCTCTTTATTTGGAGTGGTCTCTTTATTTGGAGTGGTCTCTTAATTTTTCCCAGAGCTGTATATTATTGTAGTAACTTGTAATACTGGTACTAATAATGTTTGTCATTGCCTGTGCTGTGTCACACAGCCTACTGTGTTACGTTCATGGATGTATTATGGTTACGTTACTGTAGCCTGTTTCGCTGTACAGTGTATGTGCACTTTCCCTAGCTTATGTGGCTTGAGTCATGACCGAATGCTGGCAAGTCCATAGTCTAGGTTTACTATGTTTTACTAGTTGAAACATATTGCCTTCAATGTCATATTATGATCGCTATGTTGCACTCATTGCTATGATATAATTCCTCCACGAAGATGTAAGACATGTAAACTGTTTAGCCTACCAGCTGTTGTGTCACTATTATTAGCTAGGCTACTTAGCTAGCCATGCTGGGTGTCGTTATGTGTGTGTCAGTGTGTGTGTTTCAGCTAGTGTTTTTGACTGACCTGGTCCTTTACTGGCAAACTTGTTGCTTATTTTGCAGCATTTAGCTGCGTCTGTGGCAAGGGCCTTTCTCTTTTATATTCTCTATGTGCTATTTGGCACGCGCACCCTCGCGCGGGGACACTGCAGCGAGAGAGTGAGAGTCGCACCTGATGCGTGGATTCTCCGTCAACTCATTCCTGCTTTCTATATTATCGCTGGTCAAGTTCCCTATTCATTGCAGGCCAAAACGACCCTCAGGCCACTGGGAAATGTCCCGGTGCTCCAGACAGCCAGTCCGCCACTGATTCCATGAACCATTTAAGAAATGCAAACAAATCGTCATAGTATGAAACTCAGATTAATAAACCAAAATATACTGCAACTTGCCAGTAAAACTCTCCTCAATTTAAATAACTGTTCCGCTACTATCATTTCCTCTCCATTTCCTAAGCAACCATTATAGTTTAGTTTATGGGATGAACCAACCGATTTCTGTCTCCAGTCACACTGGTGTTTCTCTCTCGCACTCACTCTCACTCTCTCACTGTCTCCTTAATGCAGCTCACTGCTTGAGTCTGCATTTAAAAGAACTCAGGGATTTTCACTGTTTTACTTTGAGATGGCCGAGAAGAACCTTCCCAGAGAGGTCGTGACCCCACTCCATCACACAAACATGCATAGATAGACACTGCAGAGATGCCTAGGACCACAGATGACAGGTCTTATTGTAAAGCTTCTCCTTCTTTTGAACAATACTGTTTAAATAATGTATGAGGGAGGTCAGAGGTCAGCAATCTCAGAACTAATGGAGATTAAAAAGAGTATCCGACATCTCAATCATTTTACTATCCGGCATCAAATACTTTCTGGCTCAGCGTTTCCACATTTATTACTCTTAAACCATATTAAGATGATGTGAATTATATATTCCATAAATTTGAGGGCACAGTTGGGAGACAAATGAATGCCCCTAATGAATGCCCCTCTCCTAGAGAGAGAAACTTTGTTTGCCTTCTGTCTAAAAACCAAGCACAGAACAGTGTTAGAGTGCATCAGCGTTTTGAGAGTTTCCCACTCACAATATCTGAATCCTTAAAGACGCTGACAGACAGAAAGAGCGGTCAGTGTTGCTCCTGAAGGTGGTAGACGCTCAGCTGAGGCGAAGAAAATAGGATTCTGCTTTATTATCAAGCGGTGTCATTGTTGACCAATCACAAAAGAAAACGTAGCCTGTGTGGTGATCCGTCAGCACAAACGTCCAAGAGCAGGACCAGCTAACTTGCCCAGTTAGCTAACACTATCAGTTTACATTTAACAATAAAAATCATAGTTTTCGGTGTTATAGCGATTATTTTTCCTCACTTCGATAACGTTTGTTTATTTCGTTGCTATGGTCACTGGCATCTGTCGCATAGATTGTGGGCTGTCGCTCTCGTGTTTTGAAGGCCCTAGCCGCCTTGACTAGAGGGACAAGTGGTGTACTCTGTGGGGTACTTGGTGATATGGCGATATTCCGTTGGCTGTCCGATAAGCTCTTAACCCAGCATAGAGTGACTATTTAAGCTAGGTAGCCTTTAACGTGGGGCGCTTGGAGCAACATTAACACAAGCTGAAGTCCCTTCTCTACCTACCTGTCTCCCTCTCTGCCTGCCTGTCTCCCTCTCTGCCTGCCTGTCTCTCTATCTGCTTGCCTGTCTCCTTCTCTGCCTGCCTGTCTCCCTCTCTGCCTGCCTGTCTCGTTCTCTGCCTACCTGTCTCCTTCTCTGCCTGCCTGTCTCCCTCTCTGCCTGCCTGTCTCCCTCTCTGCCTACCTGTCTCCTTCTCTGCCTGCCTGTCTCCCTATCTGCCTTCTTGTCTCCCTCTCTGCCTGCCTGTCTCCCTATCTGCCTGCCTGTCTCCCTCCCGCCACTTATTCTCTCCCCCTGTGTTTGGAGCACCAAGCACAGTCAGCAGTCGTCCAACGAATACCTTTTTACACATCAAACACTTGCCTGCCGACCCCTTTCAAGCCAGAGAAGCCAACGTCAGAGTGGAGAAAAGGAGGTGGCAGGACTGTTATCATTAGGTGGATCCACCTGGTAGCTGATGCTGTTCCTGATGGGTGGTGGTCTCTGATTGCCACATTGTGTGTGGGATGGAGATTTGATGTTGTCTGAGTGTCTGAATAAAGATGTTATCAATGTGCTGAGTTCATTAAGATGTCTAAGCCCTTTGATTGCAATATCTACTAAGTTGACCTATGGAACTATTTTAAGATTGGCATAAAATGTAGTATTTTGTTTTGGAATTTTAGTAGTCATCTATAAAAAATACCTGAAATGTTTAATTTGTCCTTTACTGCTATAGATCATAGAAATGCATTGGATAATACATTAGCACATGGTAAAACAGAAATAAATATATCATAAGGAATTAAGGTTTTGTAGTGTCTGTCTTATATCTGAGAGAAAAACATGTTTGTACCATTTTCACCTTCAGACGACGCCACTGAAGTCCATCATACAGCAAAACACCTTCCTGTTTGTGAGAGTGTGCCCTTTCGATATTGGTGACATATTAGTTTGTTGATCCAACGGTTCGACCTGGACAGTCGGTTTTTTGTGAGAAGACCTCTTTGAAATTCGTACGTCCATGTCAGAGTTCAAGTGCCTTGCTGTCTTCGAGCAAAACAAATGACATTGTTGTGTTTGTGAGAGTCTCGTCTTTCGATGGTGGTGATTTATTAGTTCGTAGCTCAAACGGTTCAGGTATTACAAACGGTTTTGTGACTATTTTCTTGTCCAGATCCTCTCATGCTTTTACAAGCCCCATATTATAGGATAGACACAAACGTTATATCGTTGGAAAGATAGGATTTAGCTGCAGCCATTACAAGAAACGGTACGTCTCTAACACAAACACAACGGGAGCTATTCAATATTCAAAATTATGTCACTGTTTGACGCATTTCTGCATCATTCGACTCTATGGCTTTTTAATGGCAAAGATGCTGTTTGTATATGTTTTTGTAAAGGCCTCTATCCTTCAAGCAATACAACTGCAACATTTATCCAGCAGTGAGATACACTAAATGGCCAAAAGTATGTGGACACCCCTTCAAATTAGTGGATTCGGCTAGTTCAGCCACATGCGTTGCTGACAGGTGTATAAAATCCAACTTTGTGGCAACAGTTTGGGGAAGGCCCTTTCCCATTTCATCATGACAATGCCCCTGTGCACAAAGGGAGGTCCATCCAGAAATGGTTTGTCGAGATTGGTGTGGAAGACCTTGACTGGCCTGCACATAGTCCTGACTTCAACCCCATCGAACACCTTTGGGTTGAATTGGAATGCCGACTGTGAGCCAGGCCTAATCACCCAACATCAGTGCCCGACCTCACTAATGCTCTTGTGGCTGAATGGAAGCAAGTCCCTGCAGCAATGTTCCAACATCTAGTGGAAAACCTTCCCAGAAGAGTGGAGGCTGTTATATCAGCAAAGGGGGGGTCAACCCCATTTTAACGCCTATGATTTTAGGCGTTAAAATACTTTTGGTCAGGTAGTATACAAAAAAGTATTTAGATGTTGTGAGATCTGGGCTTTGTCTGCAGTCAGTCTGTAACGTAGGCCTTGAGTAAAACCAGGCCTTTGTCTGAAATGCAGTCAGTCTGTAACGCGGCCCTTGAGTCAATCCAGGGGGAAACTCAAGTTTCCCATCACCAATTCCCAGTGAAATAACAATAATTTCTGTGTAAAATACCCAGTGATATGAGTAGACGTTGCATTATTAAAGCCTGTATGTGGGCCTGCTCAGCAGCAGATAATAATTGAGCAGCTAAGCGGAGTTACAATGAAGCGAACCTCCAGCAGTACCAGCAGTACCACGAGTGGTCTCAAATCATCATAATTATCATTAGTCAACCACCCCACCAACACCCCTCCATAAACGTCTTTCCTTCACCAAGTATGAGAGGACACGAACCAAAGCACCTCTTAAATGCCACTGTACCTGACTAGCGTCAGTTAATAGAGAGAGAGAGAGAGAGCGAGAGAGAGAGAGAGAGAGAGAGAGAGAGAGTGGGGGGGAGGAAGGGAGAGAGAGAGAGAGAGAGAGAGAGAGAGAGAGAGAGAGAGAGAGAGAGAGAGAGAGAGAGAGAGAGAGAGAGAGAGAGAGAGAGAGAGAGAGAGAACATGGGGACATAATGAATGAAAAAGACCTAAAGGTTGTACGAGATAGCATGCGATGATTAGAGAGGTAGACTTGTGTTGAACATTAATAAGATGCAGCTAGCGAGATAGAATGGCAGAGGTGGGAGGGATGGAAGGATGGAGGGATGGATGGAGTAAAGGAGTGATGAGGTCACATTATAATACAGGAGCTGTAACCCCAACAGATTTATGGAGGCTTCAGATGTGCATCTGGGGAGATGGGACCACGCTTACCGCCCCAATGTGATTTATGACCCCTAGCACACCCCATCAATAGACATTACAGTGGTGTTAGCCATGCAACCTAAGAAACCAACACTTCCCTTCCAATAATTAAGTGAAATGCTATTGCTCCAGAGCCACTAGCAGCTTGGATAAAGGAGCCTTGAGCAGCTTGGATAAAGGAGCCTTGAGTAGCTTGGATATAGGAGCCTTGAGCAGCTTGAATATAGAAGCCTTAAGCAGCTTGGATATAGGTTCCTTAAGCAGCTTCGATATAGGATTCTTAAGCAGCTTGGATATAGGTTCCTTAAGCATCTTAGATATAGGTTCCTTAAGCTGTTAAGATATAGGATTCTTAAGCAGCTTGTATTTAGGAGCCTTGAGCTGCTTGGATGTAGGAGTCTTGAGCAGCTTGAATACTCATTGTGTTCAATCTTATTAGTACATCTGGAGTTGAGTCGAGTGTGTCCACCCATCTAAAGTCTATCGCGCCCTCTTTATAAGCTAATATCCCTGTGGTGTGTATGCCATATCACACTTCATGTCACTGTAACGACCGTGCCTCCGACCTCGACGGTGCCCCTCCCACCCCGGCTTTCCGGCTTGACGGTATACTAACCACCGGCATGAGTATGATGGCAGCCGCGCTCACACGCCCACACCTGATTCCCATCTCCTGATTCCACACGCACACACACACACCGGCTTAAACTCACATGATTACACACCCTTTATATGTTCACCTCCCTGTGGTGTGGATTAGTGTTTCCTTCCCTCCCTGTAGTGTGGATTGGTGTTTCCCTCCCTGTAGTGTGGATTAGTGTTTCCCTCCCTGTGGTGTGGATTAGTGTTTCCATCCCTGTGGTGTGGATTAGTGTTTCCCTCCCTGTGGTGTGGATTAGTGTTTCCCTCCCTGTCATCTGGTGTGGATTATTGTTAACCTCCCTGTGGTGTGGATTATTGTTCCCCTCCCTGTGGTGTTGTGGGGATTATTGTTCCCCTCCATGTCATCTGGTGGGGATTATTGTTCCCCTCCCTGTGGTGTTGTGGGGATTATTGTTCCCTTCCATGTCATCTGGTGGAGATTATTGTTCCCTTCCATGTCATCTGGTGGGGATTATTGTTCCCCTCCATGTCATCTGGTTGGGATTATTGTTCCCCTCCCTGTGGTGTGGATTATTGTTCCCCTCCCTGTGGTGTGGATTATTGTTCCCCTCCCTGTGGTGTGGTTTGGATTATTGTTCCCAAGTCAAGTCAAGTCAAGTCAAGTCCATTTATATATCCCACTAGACAGGTATTAAAACACATTTAATCCATCATAAATACTACATTAAAAAACAGCATACCCAACAGGACACAGAGACAACAGTACAATACAATACAGTATAAGGATCACTTCATGTTGAAACCCAGGAGAATAAGTTTCTCAATACAAAATGCTTAGTGGCATTAATTTATGCAAATGTAGCCTCCCAATAGCAAAACAAACAAAAGAGTCCTTAAGTCTTTTCGTTCTGTGGTTAGGAACTCTATACCTCCTACCTGAAGGCAAGAGCTCAAACTCCCCCTTCAGGGGATGGTCAGTGCAGGCCAATATGGCCTGGGTCTTCCTTACGACCTGCCTAACGTAAAGATTGGAGAGCTGAATTTGGTTCACCCCAATAACTTTACTGGCCACTCTGACCAGCCGATCAAGCCTGTTCTTATTAGCCAAATGTAGATTCCCAAACCACAACACAAAACGTCAGCACCGACTCAATAAAAGTTCTATAAAACAGAGTCATAATTTTGGTGCACACCTTAAAAGAGGAAATAAAAACGTTGCTGTACCTTCTTAGAAATGGCATCTGTATTGGTCTGAAAGCACAACCTGTTATCAAACACAGTACCCAAATATTTATCATTCTCAACCAAGTCAATCTCAATTCCCTCAATAGTTGTGAGTTTGGGAATGGGCACTGACTTCCTGAAGTCAATAATCATATCCTTGGTCTTTGACACATTCAGTTCAAGGTAAAACTCCTTACACCACGACACAAAGTCATTGACAATCGGATCATGATCCAATTCCCCTCCCTTCAGCAAGCTAACTATGACCGTGTCATCTGCAAACTTTATGACATGTCTGTTCTCAAACTTGCTCTGGCAGCTATTTGTGTAGAGAATATAAAGAAGAGGAGAGAGTACACAACCTTGCGGTGAGCCAGTGGATGAGTGTTGCTTGTGTGAGAGGACACCCTTAACTCTCACACACTGTGATCTGACTGTCATAAAGTCTAAGATCCATCCAATGAAAATAATATTGAGATTGAAGTCAAAGAGAAGTTTCTCTGCAAGCATATTAGCACACCACTCAAAGATTCAGGAATTACCTGATGGAACTTCTGCAGAGACGCTTGGACAAATACCAAGAGCCCAAATAATGTGGAAGAGGCCGTCGTCTGGCTGCCAACATAGCCCCATCCCAAAACCCAGCAAGGAGGTTGTCATTATTGGTTTGTGTGTGAATGCCTTGTCTATACTGTCTATGGTACATTTTGTGCAGTCTGTATTGTGTTGTGAATAATAAATAAGTGTCTTTGGCAGTTCATCATGTCATTACATAGGTCTACACTATATCTAGTTAGCTTTTACCAATTTACCTT
Organism: Thymallus thymallus; assembly: GCA_023634145.1. Classification (NCBI taxonomy): domain Eukaryota; kingdom Metazoa; phylum Chordata; class Actinopteri; order Salmoniformes; family Salmonidae; genus Thymallus; species Thymallus thymallus. The sequence continues at coordinate 20,542,900 of CM042422.1, forward strand.
CAGTAGTCAAATGTTACTGATACATCGATCGGACTGCTGTATTTCATACACAACACTTTCTCATATGACATACTGTAATGAATCATGTATAGTAGATAGTAACAAAACAGATGGTACTGGTTCTATCATGTATAGTAGATAGTAACAAAACAGATGGTACTGGTTCTATCACGTATAGTAGATAGTAACAAAACAGATGGTACTGGTTCTATCACGTATAGTAGATAGTAACAAAACAGATGGTACTGGTTCTATCATGTATAGTAGATAGTAACAAAACAGATGGTACTGGTTCTATCACGTATAGTAGATAGTAACAAAACAGATGGTACTGGTTCTATCACGTATAGTAGATAGTAACAAAACAGATGGTACTGGTTCTATCACGTATAGTAGATAGTAACAAAACAGATGGTACTGGTTCTATCATATATAGTAGATAGTAACAAAACAGATGGTACTGGTTCTATCACGTATAGTAGATAGTAACAAAACACATGGTACTGGTTCTATCATATATAGTAGATAGTAACAAAACAGATGGTACTGGTTCTATCACGTATAGTAGATAGTAACAAAACACATGGTACTGGTTCTAATTGCATTTATTACAGTGATTTGACAAAATTGTAACAAAATAGGTTGTACTGTTTCAAACAGCATTTACTAGAACAGTGATTTGACAAAATTGGTTAGACAATGTGTCACGCCTGCACCCGCTCTCCCTCCCTGGCACTCGAGGGCACGAGGCTACACAGCACTACGCACTCCTGCCACCATCATTTCGCACACCTGCTTCCCTCGTCACGCGCATCAGCGATTATTGGACTCACCTATTTCTGTCTGTTCCCCGCTGCTGCATTGATTGTTTATTGTCGTTTTGTTCCCCTGTCCAGACGCTGTTCCTGTTCTGTTTCATGTCCGTTATAATAAATGTCTCACTCCCTGTACCTGCTTCTCATGTCCTGCGTCTGGCGCTTCACAATGTCTGGCTGTGAAGCTGAATCATCAGAGTGTAATTACAACAGGCCCATTACATACTGTCTCTTTGAATCCCACGTGGACTCCTGTCGGGGAGGGATATTTGCGCCGAATGACATAAACAGGAGATGAGGGCAAGACTCTTCTGTTCCCTCGTCCCAATCTCTCTCCCTTCAGTGTCCACTCCAACACAAGTCGACATGCAACCAGCCTATATTGGCTAAGAACAAATACATTATTTGCGAGTAGCTAGATACAAATAATCTAATAACAAGAAACAATTTGATTTGATCAAGTGTTCACTTATAAAACAACAAAAGTTATCATTAGATAATATTCTTTATATTTTGTTACTGTGTGCTGGGACAAGCAAGAATGTCACTTACTCGATAGCCAGTTGTCAATTTGGTCCAGCAGGTAGGGGCTGCTTCGTCCAGTTTATTTTTGGGACATGGAGGAATGTCTCTCTGAATCCAGGCTTGATGAGTGCAGACAAATCATCAGGGTTTGTTACACAGTCTCTTGGTGTACTGTTTTCTTGGCGTAGATATCAAGCCCCCCAAATCCATGGCAGTAACAAGTTCAACTCTGTGCAACCCAAACACTCATCATCAGTTGCCATGGGTTGAGATGCCCCGCAGTCCCCTGAGACATCCTCCTGTTAGCTTGACTACCAGCTCTGCTGATTCAGCCTCCCTCCGTTTTCGCTCAGCGTCCAACTGCACAGGTTCCTCCTCAGGCTCAAATAAAAATGGTCTTCTTCTACCTCAAAGTCCGACATGATTTATCAAATGTTATGATGATGATTTGCCAATAAGCAAGTAAGCTAGCTACATTAGCTACTGTAGCACAAGCAGCAGCTGGCTGTCTCCCAGGAGTTTTGTTTACAAAACCACACCAAGTATCGCAGGAAAAGGATTGATAGAATCTAATACGATTACCAGTCAAATGAACAAATGTATCAAATCTAAATTACTATGCATAGCTTTGTAATACTATAAATGACCAACCACCCAGCTTTGGAGAAGTTAGAAGGTCTATTTCCCTGCTTTTGTGAGGAGCTGGCTAGTAAACACCAATAGACTTCCTTCAAACTGCACGCAGAGACATACAAATGGTATCCATGAGTTCCTCTGACTCTGGGTAAGTAGGAAATTACCCAAATCCCAGAATCCTGTAGTATCCCTTTAAGAGCCATCTGTTGGCCGCTGGGAAAATTGACATTCTCAGAGGTCGTCTGATGATATGTCTCCACACTCCAAGGCTGCTCCATCAGAGACTTTACACAGTTATTATCATGGGATGGATAAAAGACACATGAGGGATGGGAGGTGTGTGTGCATGCGTGCGTGTGCATGTGCGCATGTGTGTGTGTGCATGTGTGTGTGATCATAGAGAAAAGCTGCTCAACTGCCTACAGCAATGGAGACAGTGGTCGTGTCCAAGTACCCATACCTGCGTTCTAAACAGTAGGCACTTTGGGTATGCATACATTTTTTGTTTTATATTATGTGAAATACAAAAAATGTATTATGCTTTAAATGTCAGGATGTCATACTGATTTCAACTTTTCATCTAGTAGAAAACGCTGCACACTTAAATGAAGATAGTAGTCTTTCGAGACCCACGTGTGTCTGACAGCAGCTGATATTCAACTGAAGGGACGCTGAAATAGATGACTCATTCTCAGTGGGAGGAGCCTAGTGTGCTGATATTTTACACTTAATGCATTCATGTTAACTAAATAGTGCATTCTAAATAGTATGTAGTACGTGTGTGTATTTTCTACATTACCACAATGGGATATTTTTACAGAAAGCTGGACCTGGTGGTAGTATCAGTCCAGAGAACACAGGGAGGACAGTTAACTGGTGGTAGTATCAGTCTAAGGAACAGTTAACTGGTGGTAGTATCAGTCTAAGGAACAGTTAACTGGTGGTAGTATCAGTCTAAGGAACAGTTAACTGGTGGTAGTATCAGTCTAAGGAACAGTTAACTGGTGGTAGTATCAGTCTAGAGAACAGTTAACTGGTGGTAGTATCAGTCTAGAGGACAGTTAACTGGTGGTAGTATCAGCCTAGAGAACAGTTAACTGGTGGTAGTATCAGTCTAGAGAACAGTTAGCTGGTGGTAGTTTCAGCCTAGAGAACAGTTAACTGGTGGTAGTATCAGCCTAGAGAACAGTTAACTGGTGGTAGTATCAGTCTAGAGGACAGTTAACTGGTGGTAGTTTCAGTCTAGAGGACAGTTAACTGGTGGTAGTATCAGTCTAGAGGACAGTTAACTGGTGGTAGTATCAGTCTAAGGAACAGTTAACTGGTGGTAGTATCAGTCTAAGGAACAGTTAACTGGTGGTAGTATCAGTCTAGAGAACAGTTAACTGGTGGTAGTTTCAGTCTAGAGGACAGTTAACTGGTGGTAGTATCAGTCTAGAGGACAGTTAACTGGTGGTAGTATCAGTCTAGAGAACAGTCAACTGGTGGTAGTATCAGTCTAGAGAACAGTTAACTGGTGGTAGTTTCAGTCTATAGAACAGATAACTGGTGTTACTATCACACCTACAACTCGTTGGACTGCCTGACTTTTTCTGTCCAGTGCCTGTTATATTCAGTAGTATACAAGCTGTCTAACTCCAGAAGCTATAGGTGTGAATAGGCATTCACATGCTAACACATACAGCCCACTAGTGTGAATGATTTAACAAGGCGTGTCTACACAGATAGTGCCTGTTTCAGTGTTATCCACACCACAGCTATCCACTACATAGCTAGGTCCAATTATTTCACAATCCTCCATCAGGCTATTACAGGAAAAGAGAAAGGGCTAACTCCCACAAACCCCGGCTTTTCTCAGGTTGGTGGTCGTCACGCTCCAGTTCTTTTTGGACCATCTTGTAGCATTGATTCTAGTGAGCGCGGGCCTTGCTAACAGACCCTTGACCATGTGTTATGGATAACAAGGTGAGAAATAATCATGTGAAACCGGAGGAGAGGCCAGGTTGGCGCTGGGCTCTTTTCTGACCTTAGGGCACCATTAGCATTCCCTCATACAAGATAATCCAATTTATTACTCTTCAGGGGATTCACAGGGGATCACTGTCTAACTCCCTCAACCCCCCCCCCCCTCTCTCTCCCTTCCTCTCTCTCTCTCCCTCCCTTCCTCTCTCTCTCCCTCTCTTCTGCTCTCTCCCTCTCCCTCTCCTTCTCCCTCTCTCCCTCTCTCTCCCTCTCTCTCTCCCTCTCCTCCTCTCTCTCTTCCTCTCTCTCCCTCTCTTCCTCTCTCTTCCTCTCCCTCTCTCTCTTCCTCTCTTTCTATCTCTCCCTCTCTTCCTCTCCCTCTCTTTCTCTCTCTCACCCTATCTTCCTCTCTCTCTCCCTCTCTCTCTTCCTTCCTCTCTCCCTCTCTGTCTTCCTCTCTCTCTCTCTCCTGCTCTTCCTCTCTCTCTCCCTCCCTATCTCCTTCCTCGTCCTATTCCTTAATCCAGTTAGGCCCCCTCAATAAGATGTCTGAAATGAGTAAATGAGTAACCTTTTCCCTAATCCTGGGCATCACAGGAGGAGATCCAGGGTGGTGGAGTTTACTCAGTCATTATGAGCTTTCTGAATGTACTGATTTGGGAAAAAGTCCTAGAGCTTTGAAACTAAGCTTCACGGTGAGCAGGTATTTATTCTCTGAGGCAGTGTACTTTCATACCATCCTTTAAGGGATCAGGGCTGAGGGAAGGTGAAGGAGAGGTCTTCTACTGTTTTGAAACTCATGTTTGGGCCAAAACAACAGACTTACTGAGTAAAAAGCCTTTTGGAAAATGTTCTGACCTCATGACCTCAAGCCCTTTTTACATCAGTTGTCACAAAGTGTTTTACAGTATCCTGGCCATGCCTTAAAATGTGGCATATAGCTTATTGTCGTTAGCTTCCTATATCTATTTCTGATAGAGCCCGCAGTAGAACAATTTAACTATATCAACACAGATTGTTGGTAAAAATAAATATTTGTTATTTCCCACCAAGTCAACATGGAGCAGCTTGCCTGCTCAGGGTGGGACCAGTCTGTGGTTGAGTGCTGATGATTTGAATGCCATAACCATAGCGCTGTTTGATATATGCTCCAGTTGTAGTTGATCTCTTCATGAGTGCAGAGAGCAAATAGAGAGAGAGACACCTCTAGCATCTCAGTGCTAGAGGCGTCACTAAAGACCCTGGTTTGAATCCAGGCTGTATTACAGTCCGGCTGTGATTGGGAGTCCCATAGGGTGGCGCACAATTGACCCAGTGTCGTCCAGGTTTGGCCGGGGTCATTGGAAATAAGAATTTGTTTATTTTTGAATTTGTTTATTTGTTCAAAAATAAAAAGAGAGCAGAGAGCATAGAGTAGAGAGAGATAGATAGAGAGATGCGATACTCACCACAATAAACTGTTCCTTTTCAAATAAGTACTAGTGTTACTGGAGAAAGAAATTGGTTGTTTCATCCCATGAACTAAACTATAATGGTGTCTTTATTATAAGTTGCATTTAATTACATTACGGAGAGTTTTACTGGCAAGTTATAGTTCGGTTCAGTTCTCTGATTTGAACAGATAAAAAGAAAGTAAGGAAGGGGGGACACACTTTAAGAGAATGGAAAGGCTTTATATCATTAGAGTAGAGGGAGAGAGAGAGAGAGAGAGAGAGAGAGGGAGAGGGAGAAAGAGAGAGAGAGAGAGAGAGAGAGAGAGAGAGAGAAGTCAGACAGAAGAACAGCTCCTAACTTTCTGGTTGTTAAGAGTGATAATACCACGATTTAATTAGCAAAAAATATATGGGTAATCAAATTGTACAACTGAAGATCAACACAGGAAAGGATTGACAGAGAGTGAGTTAAAAGACCAATCTTAATCGTGCTAACTAGCCAAATTTAAATTGGTCAGCTAGCTTACTGGCTAGCTCCAACAGTTTACGGGTGGTAACCATAGCAACATGGCCACTAGCAGCAGCTGACCCCCCCCCCCCCTTTTTTTTTTTTGAATTTCCAGCAGAAATAAAATCAGAGAAGGGAAGAATCAATTTTAAACACAGAGTTCTGAGGGAGAACCCGTAAACTTTGTTTGCTGACTGCTCACACAACAAGACTGTTACAAACCTGTTATTTTACACAGACAACACTACTGCCAGGCATACAGCTGTAACCAGGCATTTCAGATATATGACAAAGAAAGGCAGCGAAAAGGACCAGGTAAACAGGTTTATGATGGTAAACATGTGCCAGAACGGCACTGTCATGGTCCAGGGCAATGAGGCTGCAATCAGCTCTTTTGTGCAGGACTTCCCCATCCTAAGGAAGATAGCGGAAAACAAAAAGGACAAGGAAAGCTCCCCGACCTCTCCCCTCACCTTAGGCACTCCAACAGCAGGAGCCCAGGCCCAGACCCACACCACAGGTCTGTCCTCCCCCTGCCAGCTTACAACCACCAGAGCCATGACCACACCACCATCAGCCTTCTGAGAGACAGGCTGGCTCTGTTAGAGGTATGGGTTACTGAGCTAAAGGAGCAGCCCCCCAGCTACACCACCTCCAGCCCAGAGACAGAGCTTCTACAGGACCAGATCAACCAGCGCAGGACCCAGCAGAAAAACTCTTTACAGGAGCTGAAAAAGAGCCTTACCACAGCGCTTGAGGAGGTAAAGTCCACCATGAGGAAAGGAGAGAGCTAGTGCAGGTAAAGGAGGAGATGGCTGTCATCGAGGGTGCTGCAGCATAGAGAACAGACTGTAGAGACTCCTAGAGAACCTGCAGTCCCTCACCACCCCTAACACCCTCACTAGGGATGTTTGCCAAGTCTCTAAAGGACTTGGCACTTGGTAGAAACACACCCAATGCCGCACTGGACAGAGGAACTCCCAGAGACCCCTACCAGACCACTGCACCACCAAGGAGCCCCAGGCCCCCTCAACGCCCCACCAGACCCATCGCACCCCACATGCCCCACCCACCATCAGAGCATAACCACCTCCATCGGCTTAGCCAGACTGGACCAGGCCCAGCCTACTACCCCGCACCAGACCACCTCCTCTACCAGACCAGATTGGAAGCCCCCTGGCCCAGACCTGGCCCCCGTCCCCTCCACAGAACCCTGCAGGTTTGAGTGAGATTAAACTCTCTTTTTCTCTATCCCTAAATGCAACTTCTTGCCAGCTGGGCACATATTCTTCAGCCTAACTTCTGACCTTCTGCATTGAATCTAGGGGATCAGATTTGCTGTTAGCAGTTGACCATCGATAGCTAATTTGCTAGAGAGGAGGACTGTAGTTGTAGAACTTCAAAATCTAATTGATCCCCTCAAAACTGGTAAATATCACATTAGGTTAAATGGAAAAATAACTTGTACTGACAGAAACTATGTGTTCCTTTGCACAATATACATCCTTCCCTCAGAATCCCCATATTACTCAGAGGAGATATTCCCCACCCTTGAGGAAGAGACGTGCCATTTCTGGGCCCAGGGAAATGTGCTCATCTGTGGGGACACAAATGCATGCACAGGAACACCCCCTGATCTATTGACCACACGAGGGGACAGCTTTATTACAGGCCATACTGTTTCTAACTGTCTTCATCTCCCCAATAGAAACAACAGTGACAGCACCATCAACAAACACGGAAGGGATCTGTTGCAGCTTTGTTGAAGACTGGGTTTGTACTTTGTCAACGGTAGGTTATGGGGGGACTCTTTGGCGAGATTCACCTATTTCTCACCTCTTGGCCACAGCACAGTAGACTATATGATTACAGACATTGACCCTTTCTCTCTCAGCTCATTCAGTGTCAAGCCACTAACACCTCTGCCTGATCACAGCCAAATTAGGTTGTTCCTCAACATAACAGACATGGACATAACCACACATTCACACATTTAATTTTATTTCCCTGATATCTGGAATCAAGGACTCATAACCCCAATCTTTAAGAACGGAGACAAATTTGATGCTAGAGAAGCATTTGTGTGAACAGTAACCTTGGGAAGGTTTTCTGTACTATTATAAATGTAAGAGTTCTACACTTCCTTAATAAGCACAATGTCTTGAGTAAAAGCCAAATTGCATTTACACCAAAACATTGCACAACCGATGATATTTACACCCTACAAACCCTGATAGTTAAACATGCCCATTAAAATAGTACCAAAATGTACGCTTGCTTTATCAACTTCCAAAAAGCATTTGATTCTATTTGGCATACAGGACTGTTCTACAAAGTTATTGAAAGTGGTGTAGGGGGTTAAACATATGACATAATTAAATCAATATGTGCAGCATCAAAATTGGCAAGAAAAGAGCACAAATATTTAACCAGGGGCAGGGCCTTCGCCAGGGATGCAATCTGAGCCCTGCACTCTTCAATATTTACATCAACGAACTGGCCACCATTCTAGAAACATCCGCAGCACCTGGTGATAGTCTCCACATTTCAGAGGTTAAATGCCTGCTCTTCGCAGATGACCTATGCCTGCTGTCACCCACAGCACATTCTCTACAGCAGAGCCTGGACCTGCTAGAGCAGTACTGCCAGACATGGGCCCTGTCAGTAAACCCCCAAAATACTAAAATAATGATTTTCCAGAGAAGACAGTGTACACACACTACAATTACTTAGGTTTAAAAATAAGCTCAACTGGACACATTAAGGATCCAGTGAATGAACTGAGAGAGAAAGTACGCAGGACATTCTACGCCATTAAAAAACAAATTCAAATTGAAATACCTATTCAAATTTGGCTAATTGAATTTGTCATTGAACCAAATGCACTTTTTGTCAGCAAGGTGTGGGGTCCACTTGCAAAACAAGATTTCACCAAGTGGAACAAACACCAAATTGAAACCCTGCATGCAGAGTTCTGTAAGATTCTCCTACATGTCCAGAGGAAAGCTACAAATAATGCATGCATGGCAAAATAAGGCCAATATCCACTAATAAAAAATACTCAAAAAATAGTAATTAAGTTTTGGAAACATCTAAAATACAGTGACCCCCTCACATATCATTACCAAGCCCTGCAATGCCAAGAACTGAGTAAAGAAAAGAGTCCCCTCATCCAGCTGGTCCTGGGGCTGAGTTCACAAACCTGTTCTGCTAACACACTGAAACCTCAGGACCAGAACATCCAATCAATCAGAATAAATCAAATTATAACACAGTCAACACAAAACTACATTGCACAAGCACTCAGCAAAATTCAGTGCTGTCTGGCTATGGTTACTGATCAAAACCTTAGAAACACCTTGACAAAGTACAGGCTCAGTGAGCACAGCTTTGCCATTGAAAAGGGTAGACACAGGAAAACCTGGTTCCGTGTCGAGGAAAGGCTGTGCAACAATTGCACCACAGCAGATCCTGAGACAGAGCTGTCAAAATGTAAAGAATATAAAACAATTAGAGAGTGTAATTTCCCCAATTTTGAAACCCTTATTCAAGGTTTCAAAGACCTCTGTGATGAGGATAGGCTACCCGTCCTGTTGAGGGAGGACGCAGAGAGCTGTGGGTTGGCAGCGCACTACATTACTGCCTGCTATAAGATGAGGGACAGTGTCTGACAGAACAACCAACCTGCACATGTCATCTATATAACCATTGTTCAATGGCTATTTTGACCCTTGGTTATTGTTGTTACCGTTGACAATATAGATGTTAATATTGTAAATATCCAAAGTAAGCTTTGGCAATATGTATATTGTTACGTCATGCAAATAAAGCAAATTGAATTGAATTGAATTGAATTGAGAGAGAGAGAGGTAGAGGGAGAGGGAGAGGGAGAGAGAGAGAGAGGGGGGGGGGGGGGGGTTAGAGAGAGAGAGAGAGAGAGAGAGGGAGAGAGGGAAAGGGGATGAGTAGAGCAAGAAATAATGAAGTGCTTGTTGGTAATGTATTGTAAAAATATTACCCAGTGGAAGACTTAGAAATGACAAACTGACTATTATTTTAGTTCCCTACATGACAGACCTTTACCTCTCATGATGCTAAACTACCTTTGAGACCCAATGAAAGAGACCTGAAAAATCCCTGATTACAAATAGATTTAATTTATTTTAACTCCTAGATTCAATTATCAGAGTATATGATCAATGGAAGCATAATTGTGCCTATCTTCGAAACTACCCCATTATGGATCAGACCATCTGGTTTACCCCTCCATTATGGATTAGATCATCTGGTTTACCCCTCCATTATGGATCAGATCATCTGGTTTACCCCTCCATTATGGATCAGATCATCTGGTTTACCCCTCCATTATGGATCAGATCATCTGGTTTACCCCTCCATTATGGATCAGATCATCTGGTTTACCCCTCCATTATGGATTAGATCATCTGGTTTACCCCTCCATTATGGATCAGATCATCTGGTTTACCCCTCCATTATGGATCAGATCATCTGGTTTACCCCTTCATTATGGATCAGATCATCTGGTTTACCCCTCCATTATGGATCAGATCATCTGGTTTACTCCTCCATTATGGATCAGACCATCTGGTTTACCCCTCCATTATGGATCAGATCATCTGGTTTACCCCTCCAGTATGGATCAGATCATCTGGTTTACCCCTCCATTATGGATCAGATCATCTGGTTTACCCCTCCATTATGGATCAGACCATCTGGTTTACCCCTCCATCAAGTTTGATAGTGTGATAATGGATGTATTTATTGCGTTTAATCTAAATATAAAAATAATGCCTCTTTATTGCGAGATGGATTATATATTCTGTCACAATCAAACAGGAAGTTAATAAAACAGCTGATATGGTAGAAAATAAATGCTGCATATTTTAATTAGGTCTCGATTCACATTCAAATCGAATTACCCTGAGTGTGAATAATTGCTTTGAAAGGAAAAAACATCTGATGCAAATTCAATCTTAATATTTAATTACACACAAATCACACAAAAATCTGGTTATTGCCGTGAGTGACACATTGAGGCCTTTGTATTTGCTGGAAAGACATTTTATTTTCACCTTTCATTGTCAGAGGTTATGTCAGGGAATTGCCGCCATCCTATTACCTGCTTATTGAGGGAAATAAATCACTATGAGAAATTTTTTCGCCACATCATTTCCAAAACACAAATGTTCCCCTTGTTGTGGCTGCTTCTGAGCTCTGAGATTTGTGCTGTTGTTGTCGAATTAAACACATAATTTTCTCTGCACCGTAATAAATAAAACATTGAGCGTTAACAGCAACACAGCAGAACGTGTCCTCAGCAGCAGAGAATTGAGGACCTGTCCCTGGGTGCCTGTATGCTTCCCCCCCGTGCAGGCTCTTACCCTGGCGGCGCTCTCTCACTCCTTCCCCCTACCCTCCAGGCCTCTCCCTCCACCCATATAGTGTATACACATACCTGCTATAATTATTCCCTCACTTCTTGCAATAGTCTTATTTCAGCATCTCTTTTTCATTTTACATTGAGAAACATTTCCTATAGTGTTTATGACTGGGGGAAAAAAACAAAATGACTTTTACCTGACAACAACTGCCAAAGTATATATCTGTCTGATTGGACTCTGAATATTTGTGTATATTACATAGAAAATGCTGATAATCTACATCTCTGTTGGGCAGAGAGGGCAATAGCAGGGTATTAGGACTGGAGAGAGGCTGGAGAGAGGCTGGAGATTGGCTGGAGATTGGCTGGAGATTGGCTGGAGAGAAGCTGGAGATTGGCTGGAGAGAGGCTGGAGAGAGGCTGGAGAGAGGCTGGAGAGAGGCTGGAGAGAAGCTGGAGATTGGCTGGAGATTGGCTGGAGAGATGCTGGAGAGAAGCTGGAGATTGGCTGGAGATTGGCTGGAGAGAGGCTGGAGAGAGGCTGGAGAGAGGCTGGAGAGAGGCTGGAGATTGGCTGGAGAGAGGCTGGAGAGAGGCTGGAGAGAGGCTGGAGATTGGCTGGAGAGAGGCTGGAGAGAGGCTGGAGAGAGGCTGGAGATTGGCTGGAGAGAGGCTGGAGAGAGGCTGGAGATTGGCTGGAGAGAGGCTGGAGAGAGGCTGGAGATTGGCTAGTACACCATGCCCAGCACCTAGTCGCTAATAGCCTAGCTTCTATAACAGCCCCACAATGTCCTTTAATGCCCACCCATGTCCCATACATACAACACTCAGAGTGCTTTCAGGAAAACCATTAATAGACGTGTATCACATGTATTATGGATACGACACACTGAATGCATATTAGGGGAATAATACAGCGTTGTTTGGTATGTTTTCACTGGTGCCTAAAATAAATAGGAAAATGAACAAAAAGCTTTGAGAAAAGCCCCATGAAATTTTTATGAAGGAGTATTATTTTGAAGTGTTTTGCTGGGTGACTGTGGCACATGCAGGGTTTTTCTGGGGGTAGGGGCCTGTTCAGGGCACGTGATCAGTGTTTTTACACGGTTTCTGTGTTTGAGCCTAAAATAAAGCCTCCTGCTGTTTGTGTAAACCAGCAAGTAAATGCTACTACAGTACAGCATGTACAATATAAATACTGGCAAAGACCTAATGTTGGACCTAAGAAAACAAGTGGTAACCTGAAAGACAACTGTGCACATTATCACAGTAAGATAAACCTCTTGATGAAACAAGACGTATTGATGAACAAGTTTGTAAAACGTTCATTGGTTGTTAACTAGTTAAAACTCCCTGCATGCATGTATCACTGAATACAATTTATTTGGATTGTCCATCTGTAGATGGTCATACTATCAACAAACTATATGTTAATAAGGAACCCCCTAAGGTTATGGTTAGGGTTAGAATAAGGGTTAGGGTCAAGTTTAGGGTTAGTATAAGGGTTAGAGCTAGGTTTAGGGTTAGTATAAGGGTTAGAGCTAGGTTTAGGGTTAGTATAAGGGTTAGAGCTAGGTTTAGGGTTAGTAGATAGTTGAAATGATACTAGTAATCTGTAGATATTCAGTTGAGCATCGCAAGTGATTTGTTTCCAGATCTAGGCCTATTCAGATATCTTTCTTGGGATGCATTATACGTATCCCTGGTATTCATTTAATGCAATTTTTCGAGCCTGAAAAATTGATAGACAGTCAGACACTGAAGAACACTGAAGAAATGCGGTTCTAATATCTAATATGAAAGATTCAGTTTTTTGTTTGTGTCACAGAAATATGAATGGGTCTTTAATTGGTGACGTTGAAGGTGTAGGGATCATATGATCTGGCTGATATTTGTAGACTATCTTTTTTTTTTCTCGTCTCTTGTTTCAACTTTCCTTTCCACTCAAGCAGGCTATTTGAACTTGAGAATAATCCCCATCTGTTTCTCTCCCCTTAATGTGTTCAATACTCACAGATGGATCTGATCTTTGGTTTCCCAAAGGGCAGCCAAGGATAGAAATTAGATCAACCTGACTATGAAGGAGAATATATTAGATCGCACTACATACACACATAAGCAAACACAGCAAAATTAGCATTTTAGTTAGAAAATGATTATCTGCCAAGGCAGCAGCTTCTCTTCCTGTGGTCCAAACATGTTAAGGCACTTACATCACACATAAAACAAAAGATAAAACAGTACATCCTATAATAGTATTACACCACTGCATATCTACAATACAAAATGGATGATACCACCATAGAACATTATTTCAATGTGCGTGTGTGTCGAGTGCTAGCGTTTGCGTGCATATGCGTGTGTCTGTACCTGTGTGTGTGTCTCTTCACAGTCCCCGCTGTTCCATAAGGTGTATTTTTATCTGTTTTTTAAATCTGATTCTACTGCTTGCATCAGTTACCTGTAGTCATGGCTCTATGTAGTACTGTGCGCCTCCCACAGTCTGTTCTGGACTTGGGGCCTGTGAAGAGACCTCTGGTGGTAACTCTTTATCCACAATATATCAGGGGGTGTAAAACCATAACACTACAAATATTCCAAAACATGCATCCTTTTTGCAACAAGTCACTAGAGTAATACTGCCAAAAATGTGGCAAATCAATTAACTTTTGTCCTCAATAAACAGAGCTAAGCACAGGCAAAATCCTAGAGGAAAACCTGGTTCAGTCACCAGATACTGGGAGATGAATTCACCTTTCAGCAGGACACTAACCTAAAACACAAAGCAAACTCTACACTGGAGTTTCTTACTAAGAAGACAGTGAATGTTCTTGAGTGGCCGAGTTACAGTTTTGACTTAAATCTGCTTGAAAAGGATGGTGGAGAATGACCAGTGCATAGGTATAGGTTGAGATATTAAGATGGTTGATGTTTAGGCAACAATGTAAACCAGTTTAAATAAGCTACACAAGCATCACCATCCAGGCCCTGAGGGAGAGAGAGAGAGAGAGGGAGAGCGAGCGAGCGAGAGAGAGAGAGAGAGTCAGAGAGATTTGGGTGTGGAGAGAAAGCAATTTCATTTTTCTTTGTGGAATTGAATACTTAAAAACTAGGAATTATACTATGAAAAAAAGAAGGGAAATTAAGATTGAGCCCCGGCATTAAAATTACATTCCTTCCTTATTTACAACATTACAATCCGGAGAAGGTGTAGGAATAACGGCTAGACTAATCCATTGAAATTATGTCTCGGACTGTTCTGGGAGAGAAAAGATTACCTCAGCAAATAGCAAAGAACTGGAGCCATGCCAGTCACAGGTCCAGGCTAACTCACTTTACATACAAATAGCTGTCAAAATAAGATTGCCTACTTTAAGTAGGAAAATATACAGAGAACAAACAGCGAGAAAATATGAGAAAATAAAACAATATTATTAATATTAGTAATTCATTGGAGCATGAAATGAGATAATAAATGTGCTTTTTGGAAGACATTGCATTATGTATATATAAAGGTGATTCCATTGCTTTGTTGACCTCCACCTTTGTGACATCATTACTTTATAATGATAGAAGGAATATTACTTTCCTGTTGCATTCATGAGGCTACGTTCAACCATAATGGCAGTTTCTAATTTAGACTGACAGCTACAGTGCTAGCTAAGTCACTACAGATCCTGGTTCGATCCCAGGCTGTGTCACATGACCCATGAGGCGGTGTACTATTGGCCCAGCTTCGTCCGGGTTAGGGGAGGGTTTGGCCGGCCGTGATGTCCTTGTCCCATCGCGCTCTAAGAACTCCTGTGGCGGGCTGGGGGCATGCACGCTGACACAGTGGCTAGGTGTACATTGGTGCAGCTGGCTTCCAGGTTAAGCAAGCATTGTGTCAAGAAGCAGTGCGGCTTGGCGTGGTTGTGTTTCGGAGGACGCATGGCTCTCGACCTTCGCCTCTCCCGAGTCCGTACGGGAGTTGCAGCTATGGGACAAGACTAACTAACTGGAGAAAAAAAAAAAACATTCCACAGGGATGCTGGCCCATGTGGACTCCAATGCTTCCCACAGTTGCGTCAAGTTGGCTGGATGATCTTTGGGTAGTGGACCATTCTTGATACACACAGGAAACTGTGTTGCAGTTCTTGACACACTCAAACTGCTGCACTTGGCACCTACTATCATACCCCGTTTAAAAGCATTTAAATATTTTGTCTTGCCCATTCACCCTCTGAATGGCACACATACACAATCCATGTCTCAATTGTCTCAAGGCTAAAAACCTGTCTCCTCTCTTTCATCTACACTGATTGAAGTGGATTTAACCAGTGATATTATGTCACGTCGGAATAAAATGAAGATTCAATTGCAAGCTTAGATTATTTATTGACAAAGTCAAAGAGAGAGTAGTGAAACGGGGTCAGAAGTGGATAATGTCTGTTACCACCGGAGCCTGGGCAGCGCAGGGACTGAATAGGTAACCCGATCCTCCGTGGTGGTGAGTGGAGTGAAGGGGATCCAATCCGCCACAGAACAAGGAAGTAATGATGTACAATCCTCGGAGAAGACAGGCAGAGCGATCGCGAACTCAATCGGAATTCCTTAGGAGACTGGAGAATCGGCCAGGAGAAACAGACAAACTCACAGAAACAAATCAAACGATCTGACAAATACAAGACGAATGACAGTGAGTATAAATACACAGATGATGAACGGCAGCTGGCGCTGATAATCAGCAGAGTGGTAATCAGCGGCCACACCCACACGCACACACACAGAGCGAGTCAGTGAATTCATGAACCGTGACATATTAATAACGGATCATAGGTTTCACCTGGATTCACCTGGTCAGTCTATCTCATGGAAAGAACAGGTGGTCCTAATGATGTGTACACTCATTGTATGTTTATGGAAACCTGACATTTATAAAAAATAAAATGCACTATGTTTATGTGACACTAGAAAGGTGATAGGCTAAAAATGTTTTATTAGGCTAGTCAAAAAGCACTCTGTAGACCTCAACCAAAGGTCAAGGAGTCAAATTGATCTTTGGGTATTGCTTAAATCTATGGCAAGCTCAACTTCTGCTAATAATCCAGAAATTCAAATGTTTCCATGGGTTTGTTCCTCAATTGGATTTTAAAATGTTAGATAACATTTGTGTGGCTGATGAGACTATTAGGTCTTACCAGAAGATGTTCATATGAAGGTTTAGAGTTAAAATGGAATTAAGATACCATTGCCACCCCTAAAATCACCCTAAAATGGTTTCTAAAATAATAATGGTCACTCTAATATGATTTGATGACAGAATATAATGTATATGAGTAAGGGTAAGCTATACATACCAATATTAATTCTGATTTAAGGCGACAGCCCAAATAGAATGAGGATAATAAAGACTCATTAGAATCTATCTATCAAGGCCAGGAGACAATGTATCCCTGACAACCAGCGCTCTGAATGTGTTTGATAAATCGCTATGAGGGAGATCATTTGGCCCCGCCATGAAAAAGCAGCAGCGCTAGCATATTTCAACCCATTAAGGGCTAAAGTTAGCTCCCACCCTCCTGCCTATCTATCATAGGGTTTGCAGTCTTTAGCTAAATCTAACAGGCAGCCTCTGAGCTGCCTGAGGACAAATGTTTCATTATCGTTAGAGACCAGGTAGAGAGGCCGTATAGGGCTGTGCGGCCTGCTAGAACGCCTGAATGTAAATATATATATTTTTCGGGATGAAGGATGGCCCAAAGTTTGAACTCACTTTTCAGGTTTGAATGAAAGTTCGGAGTGTCAATGAGAAAAATAACCGTGATGAGAAATATTAATCTCAATTTGAGAAGATTTTCTGCTCTGGAATAGTATCAATATTGGCATCACTTTTGACTGTAATCATTATTAATGAATTGCAACCTTTTATGTGATTCGGTCCTGTGTGTATTTATGAAGTTTATAACTTTGAAAAAGTTAGTTTGGTACCTGTTCAAAATTGAATAAGGATTGATCTTACCTGTTCAGTTGTTAGACTGTGTAATCATCCAAAGGAAAGCAGTCCACAGGAGAAAACCCCCAAAATATATAAGCAGGCCTTGTAAATAGCCAAGCGGGCTCCAACCTCAGCGGCAAATCTAAAGCTTTAGCTTGTGTCTTAGTTTGAGCAGATCGACAATACAGTAAAACAGCACAACAACATTCAACCAAACTTCACTTGCTGATACTTTCTTCTTCTCTCTCGATTTGGAAAACTCTGGCGTCTTAAAAACTCATATTTCTAATTGCAGTTGGAATTCCAAAAACCAGAGTCATTTCGCATTTCCCAACATCTTTGCAGGAAACATTTCTAAGCAACTGTGGCCAGATTTAGAAGAAGGTGACACCGCGTCCTACAGCGAGACCCAAACATCTACCCATGCGAGAGGCATTTCTCACTCAGTACAAAAAGTGTATTTAATATCTTTACGAATATTTCCTAGTTATCAGAGATGCACCTTTAACTGGAAAGCCAATTGGAG
Source organism: Thymallus thymallus (assembly GCA_023634145.1). NCBI lineage: Eukaryota > Metazoa > Chordata > Actinopteri > Salmoniformes > Salmonidae > Thymallus > Thymallus thymallus. The sequence continues at coordinate 20,560,683 of CM042422.1, forward strand.
TAAAGGAATCTAACTAGAGCTAGCATTGGAAATAGTCTTCCACACTGGTCTTTGGAAGTCAATAGTCCTCACAAAGGCAACATCTCTTGATGATCAATACACATTAAGGATCATATCACGTCCACCTTACCCAACACTCAGACCTACTACAATTTGCATATCGCCCCAACAGGTCCACGGACGACGCAATCGGCCATTGCACTGCACACTGCCCTGGGCAAGAGATACAGTGCCTTGTATTCAGACCTCTTGACTTTTTACACATTTTGTTACATTACAGCCTTATTCAAAAAAATATATTATCCTTATTAATTTACACACAATAACCCATAATGACAAAAACAGTTTTTTATATAAAATAAATAATATATATCACATTTATATAAGTATTTAGACCCTTTAATCAGTACTTTCTTGAAGCACCTTTCTTGAAGCACCTACAGCATCAAGTCTTCTTGAGTATAATGCTACAAGCTTGGCACACCTGTATTTGGGGAGTTTCTTCTCTGCAGATCCTCTCAAGCTCTGTCAGGATGGATGGGGAGCGTCGCTGCACAGCTGTTTCAAGGTCTATCCGGAGATGTCCGATTGGGTTCAAGTCCGGGCTCTGGCTGGTCCACTCAAGGACATTCAGAGACTTGTCCCGAAGTCACTTCTGCGTTGTCTTTGCTGTGTGCTTAAGGTCGTTGTCCTGTTGGAAGGTGAACCTTCTCCCCAGTCTGAGGTCCTGAGTGCTCTGGAGCAGGTTTTCATCAAGAATCCTTTCCTCTATCCTGACTAGTCTCCCAGTCCCTGACACTGAAAAACATCCCCACAGCATGATGCTGCCACCACCATGCTTCACCGTAGGGATGGTGCCGAGTTTCCTCCAGATGTGATGCTTGGCATTCAGGCTAAAAAGACCAAAAATGGTTTCATCAGACCAGAGAATATTTTTTCTCATGGTCTGAGCGTCTTAAGGTGCCTTTTTGCAAACTCCAATCAGGTTGTCATGTGCCTTCAAATCAAATATTTGGAATACATTTGCAAAAATTTCTTAAAACCGCTTTTTGCTTTGTCATTATGGGGTATTGTGTGTAGATTTCTGAGGAAATTGTATTTAAGGCTGTAACAAAACAAAACGTGTAAAAAGTCAAGGTGTCTGAGTACTTTCCGAAGACACTGTATATAAGAATGCTGATCATCAACTAGAGCTTATCCTTCAACACCACCTCCAAGCTCACCACTAAGCTTAGGGCCCTGGGTCTGAACCGCTGCCTGTGCAACTGGTTCTTGGACTTCCTGACGGGCCGACCCCAAGTGGTGAAGACAGTCAACAACACCTCCACCACGCTGATCCTAAGCACGAGCCCCTCCCTGTTCTCCCTGTTTACCCATGACTGCCTGGCCACACACATCTCCAACTCAATCATAAAGAATACAACAGTGGTAGGCCTGTTTACCAACAACGATGAGACAGCCTACATGGAGGAGGTGAGAGCCCTGGCGGAGTGGTGCCAGAAAACTTACCTCTCCCTCAATGTCAACAAAACAAAGGAGCAGATCGTGGACTACAGGAGACATTGACGGGCAGCAATGGAGAGTGTCAAAAGCCTCAAATTCCTCGCTTTGCAAATCACTGACAATCTGAAATGGTCCCTTCACACAGACAGCGTGGTGAAGAAGGCGCAACAGCACCTCTTCAACCTCAGGATGCTGAAGAAATGTTAAAACTTCTACAGATGCACCATCATCCTGTCGGACTGAATCACCACCTGGTACGGCAATTGCACCGTCCGCAACCACAGGGCTCTCCAGAGGGTGGTGCGGACAGCCCAATGCATCACCGGGAGAGACTGTGCCTGCCCTCCAGGACACCTGCAGCACCCGGTGTCACAGGAAGGGCGAGAAGATCATCAAGGACCTCAACCACCCGAGCCTCAGCCTGTTCACCCCGCTATCATCCAGAAGGTGGAGCCAGTACAGGTGCCTCAAAGATGGGACAGAGAGACTGAGAAACAGCTTTTATCTCCAGGCCATCAGACTGATAAACAGTCATCACTAGCCGGTCTCCACCCAGTACCCTGCACCGAACCTTAGTCACTGTTCTAGCCAGCTACCACCCGGTACCTTAGAGACTGCTGCCCCATGTACATAGAGTCATTGAACACTGGTCCCTTTAATAATGTTTACATACTGTTACACCCACTTTATAGCTGCACCCCCTTCTGCCCTCAGAACAGCCTCAGTTCATTGGGTCATGGACTCTACAAAATGTGGAAAGTGTTCCACAGGGATGCTGGCCATGATGACTCCAATGCTTCCCACAGTGGTGTCAAGTTGGCTGGTAGTGGATCTCTACTCTGAATAGCTTTCCATCTCATCCCACAGATGCTCAATTGGATTGAACTCTGGTGACTGGGAAGGCCACTGCAGTAAGGCCACTGCAGTAATCTGAATTCACTGTCATGTTTGTGGAACCATTCCTGGACAATCCTAACCTTGTGGCATGGGGCATTATCCTGTAGAAAAAACAATCAATGTCTCAATTGTCTCAAGGCTTAAAAATCCTTCTTTAACCTGTCTCATCTTCTTCATCTACATGGATTGAAGTGGATTTAACAGGTGACATCAATAAGGGATCATAGATTTCACCTGGATTCACCTGGTCAGTCTAAGTCATGGAAAGAGCAGGTGTTTCTAATGTTTTCTACACTCAGTGTATATACTGTATTCTAGTCATGGCTCATCCTATATAGCTTATTTTGTATTTTTCTGGATTATGTGTGTAATTATTTTGTTTGTTGTTGTTGCTATGTATTACTGCACTGTTGGAGCTTGACACACAAGCATTTTGTCTTCACCTGCGATAACGACCACAAAAACGTTGATTTGATTTATAAAACATCAATTATCACTAGGACATTTAATTTACTTAAACAGAGGATTTTGTGGATTTATAGATAAAAAAAAACATTTAATCTATATCTCTTTATAAACCCTAATTTATTTTATAAAGGGTACCTGAATGTGCTGTGGACTTGGGTAAATAAGGTGCCATATACCTTTATCCTCTCCAATTTCAAAACAGTCTTTACCTGTCATCAGTCAGTACTACAATGACAAATCCAGTAGTCTATGCTACGGTTCCACCCCGCTGCCCCTTACACTTCCCTGTAATTGACCTCATATTTTACAGCCCAGGCGGTCATGACGGGACTCCTCCAGGGGCATCTCATGAATCTTATTTCAACTATAAGATGCGCCTGGCCTCGGAAGAATCCTTGTTAATTACTTTCATTTTAAAAAACAAAGCCAATTCATTAATTTTATTTAAACACACAGCCAATCAAGACCTAGTGTTGATGTTGCACATTTCTCTTTGATCACCAACAACCTATCAGAGCTGTGCTAGTGTCGATGTAACGGGCCATCTCTGGGTACAGTGGATCTCTCCCATCGCCGTTGTCTTCCTTGGCAATCTGTCCACAGGGTCCCTTTTTTGAGAGTGTTCTTTTTGCTTGAGGGCCATATTTAGATAATACAAATGACTGCAATTTCAGCAAACGCACATTTGAGACAAAATACCTAATTCGGCAGCTCGAGGCCATTTGCCTGAAAATGTATATCTTGATCGTGTGAGGCTTATGAAAAAGATAATCTGTGCTGGGGTAGTCTGACAGCTCTAGAAGCAGAGGCCTTTAGTCTCCTCTTCATTTCACCTGTGTTCACCTGCTCCTGACCTTGCTGCTGTCACCTGATTGGTTGTCTTGTAAATGCACCACCAACCTTGGGGGCGAAAAAGGGATGTTGTGGTGTCAACATCTCTTGTAAATGGAACGATGTCAAAGATGTGGACCCATATGTTCGATGTGTTTTATACCGTTCCATGCATTCCATTCTAGCCATTACAATGAGCCCGTCCTCCTATAGCTCCTCCCACCAGCCTCCTCTGATATGAGCCTACATGAGGAAGTATGGCTGTTTGTTTTTTTCTTTAACTCAACATAAAATCATTCTGAAGTATAATGTCACACTGTCTAATAAAAAAACAGCATTGGTATGTGATTTATCAAGCCTCATTGGATTTCATATCAAAAGAGGAGGAGACTGGTTTAACTGAGAGCTCTTACTGTTTTTAGCTAATTAAAGAAAAATTCTGAAACAACAGAATCAGCAACCATGGCAACTCTCTATTAGACACTTAGCCTCTTCAAACCCCACTTCATTAAAGCCACTTCCAGATGAAATCTCCTTACATGTTTTGAAGCTAATCATATTCATACTATCATAGCAAAGAAAATACTGTCAAAACACATTAAGTTCAATTTAATTTACTAATGAATGTTTTTATAGCTTTTGATCTGGAGTTGACAATATTCTACAATAAAAAAAATGTTGATATTGTAGCCCACAAGGTTCCATAAGGTTATCAGAAAGATATTATACAGTAGGTCTATGAAAGGGGCTTTCAAAAGGTCACAACAAAGCACAAAGAGAAAAAGACAATAGAGAAATAGATGAACTCTGTGGAGTAAAGTTATTAATAACCTGTAGAGATCCTGATTGTCACTTGATTATCGATCGGCTGAAATGGAACTGTCAAAACGGTCCATTGTCTTTTCGCAATTACAAAGCTCCTAAGATATTGAAAGTGGATAAAACAAATGTGGGCCCTAAGGTAGCGTGGCTTTCGCTGACAATGGAAGTTCACCTCCCTCACCCCTTCCTTGCTCTCTCACAGACACAGGTACCCCTTTTCTCATGTACTTGTAATGATGACCACAGGGACTCTGTTAATTTCAGTGATCATGAGGAACTTCGCTTAGCTGTCACTCAAAATAGTGGTGTTATGATATTAGGCCTTCAGGTTCCATAGTATTGTGCAAATCTACTTTCTGTGGCTTGCTGACCATTTCTTTTTCAGAGATGCGTTCTTAAAAGTCATTGGATCGCTGTGTTTTTTTCAAACAATAGGAAGCCTACTCACTGTCAATCAAATCAGTCCTGTGAAAAACGTCAAATAACAAAAAAGAAAACCATAGATTTAAGTGTTTAGTGAATAGTGTATAGTGTATAGTGTATAGGGTTTGTGGGTAAAGAAACTCAACTATCCTGTGTGTTTTTCTAGATTTACAGCTCTGTATACTTCTTGTCTCAGACAACAGTAAATCTTAACGGGGACTTTTAACTTTCCCCCTCCAGTTGAGATGTACAGTTAGAATCACTGAGTGAGTGCTAGAGAGTGGGATAAAACGCTATGTGTGTATGTGTGTATGTGTGTATGTGTGTGTTTGTGTGCGACAGATAATCCATTTGAAGACACTCCCATGAGTTTTTTTGTTGTTGAGAAAAGTCACACCCCTTTATCTGTTCTTCGTTCAGGACTCTGGTGGAAATGACAGTAGCTATGTTTCCATTAACTTGTCCAGTGATTTATTTGTCAACATTTAGAAAGCTGGCATAAAAATTACATGCAACAATTGTTTGCCACGGTGCATTTCCATTCAACTGTCTTTTGTCAATAGAAACAGCTGGATGTAATGACTTTAAGAAAAAGTGGTTTCATTATCCTATTAAGGAAATTGCACATTAAGTGGACAGCCTGTATGACCTGCCCACCTATCTTTTATGTCTCAAGTAGCCCGCAAAAGCCAGTCTGGATAGAATGCAAGAATTTACTCATTTTTGCCATATTCTAATAATTCTCACGTGCCAATTTCATTGACATGGTTTGTGTCATGGTGTAACTTGCACTCATTCAGGCCTAGATTATGTGAAAGAATTTGATGATGAAACTTCAAATTGCAATGTAAAGCAATTCAGGCATTCTTGAGAGTCAAGTCAATCCTTGTCCTTCAAAGAAACGTATTTTTTTATTGTTGAATAAATGAATTTGGCAAGCAGTAGTCATTTAGAATTAAATGCGGAGTGGAGCTTTGTTGCCTAGTAGATAACATCACGTGCCCAGCATTATTTTATTTGGAAAAACAGTTTCCATAATAATTTGACATAATAAAGAAAGTTTGACAAAACAAAAATGTGTGTGTGTGCGCGCGAGTTTGTGCGTCAAGTGTGAGTGTCTTCTGCTCAGGATGTGACGTCTTGCCTCTTATATCTCCCATTTTTGAGTGAAACTCTTGGATTATTTTTCTGCTCTGCTGTCAAACATTACGATTTATCTCCCTTTATGTTATCCTGTAGACTACTCTAAACCATCCCAAAATGTGGGGGGGGTTTAGCCCATTGATAGTCTGTTCCAGTTTAACAACATACATCACTGAAGGCAACAATCTTATTAGACGTTTTAATAGGGTTGGAAATGACACACTGCTATAACATGATCTTATTTATAATACTTCATATTGCAGTCATCTTTGTGTTTACTCATTTGAATATGGGCCTTTGTTTTCGTCACGCGCAAGCCATCAATATGACTCATCATGTATAATGCATTGTGGGATAGCTTTTATTTATTTGGTTCTGCATGAACTCCAGACTCTGATTTCCACTGTAGAGAGTAAACAACGTGGGTTTGATTAATCAGTTCTAGTTGATGGGGAAGAAATGATGATGAACACTTCACAAAGGTTAACCATTGTCGACTAATCATGCAATTGTGTTCGGCCACAAAAATACTCTTATCTATCTGCGTGTTCATCTCCACATGCTACAAAAACAAGTTTTCATTTTCTGCTTTATGAGACTGTTTTGCTTTGTTCTCTAGCTGTTTTAGACATTGCATGCAGGAATGTTCCTTCATTGTATTTACAGAGCCCCTTGCAAATTGTTCCAGAACAGTGAAGTGTCAGATAAATATCCAAAATTATTGTTATTACAAGACCCCATTTCATAATTCACCGTTCTTCTGCTCTGACTAATGACATGGTTTACCTGAGGATTATCCACCTCATTTTTGAAAGTTGCCAATGGCACAGCCAAACAACGGAAGTGATACATTTGACTTCTGCTTTACTTCCCTACAGCACAGCATGCCAGTGGCAAATTTACCGGAGTAAATTATTTGAAAGAGTGTAGAAATGTATAAAGTCTAGCAAATAAGTGTAGGTGTATGAGTGTAATTTTAGATTTAGTACTTCATTTAAGTTTGCAAATGTTAGCTAGACCTACTATTAGGCTAATTCTGTTGTGATAATAATGTTAGCTAGACCTGCTAGTAGTGTAGTTCTGTTTTGATAATGATGTCAGCTAGACCTGCTAGTAGTCTACTTCTGTTGTGATAGTAACGTTAGCTAGACCTGCTAGTAGTTCAGTTGTGATAATAACATTAGCTAGACCCACTAGTAGTATAGTTCTGTTGTGATAATAACGTTAGCTAGACCTGCTAGTAGATCTGTTGTGATAATAATGTTAGCTATACTTACTAGTAGGCTAGTTTGGTTGTGATAATCACGTTGTGTTGTGTCAGAGTTAAGGCCCGGGCCATCCACCAAGTCAATAACTATAACGATAACTATAACGATAACTATAACGATAAACTATAAGCTACATAACTATAAAACGTTGTTGAGCATCCACACTAGAGTAAAGTGTATCATTCTACAGTCCTACACCTGTCAATCAACTGATCAACACATCCTACTGCACACTACCTATTAATAATGAGGTAACACAAGACTATTCATGAGGTCTCTAACACACAGATACTGGTTTGGACCATTAATGAGGTATCTAACACACAGATACTGGTTCAGACCATTCATGAGGTCTCTAACACACAGATACTGCTTCAGACCATTAATGAGGTATCTAACACACAGATACTGGTTCAGACCATTCATGACCATTCAACGTTCATGGCTTCACAACAATCAAACCACTTTCAAAGCAAAACCTCATTTTCAGAAAAACATTTTCAGAAAAACTGGCCTGAGATGATTTCAGTTCAATATGTAGCCTGGATCTAGTCTACAACAAGCTTTTGTAGTCTGGCTTTTACTGGGGGAGGCTGGGTGGATACCTACGCAACAAAACAATGAAAACAGATAGGCTCGAGATGTAGCATATAGCCTCAGTTAGAAGAGTATGCATAGATGTAGCATATAGCCTCAGTTAGAAGAGTATGCATAGATGTAGCATATAGCCTCAGTTAGAAGAGTATGCATAGATGTAGCATATAGCCTCAGTTAGAAGAGTATGCATAGATGTAGCATATAGCCTCAGTTAGAAGAGTATGCATAGATGTAGCATATAGCCTCAGTTAGAAGAGTATGCATAGATGTAGCATATAGCCTCAGTTAGAAGAGTTGTTTATGTTTTTTAGGGACAAATATATCCTACCTATTCTACAACAACACAATGTATTGAATAATGCTATTATTGTTTTAAAGTGAGTACAAAACTTTAGACTAGGCTGTAAACAACATTAAATAATGTATGTCATTTGAATAACTACTCAAAAGCCAGGCGACTTGAACGCATATTTATTTCAAAATAACTGCATCCTGATTGGGCAACCATTTGGATCAGTTATGGGGGTTTTCTCAGCAGTTTAGCCTACAGGTTCCAGGCACATTAGCAGGACAGTAATATGGTGTCTTTTATCAGAATATATCGGCTAACAGAAACATGCTAATGTAGTTTTTTCTAGTGGCGCGCAACACGCATATGAATTTGTATCCATAGTTTACACATTGGGCTCTGCTTCCATAGTTTTCACACAGCTCTGCTTCCATAGCAACAGCTTTCTGCACTCTGTTCTGCTCACATTACTCACCCTTTCTGGCCTGGATACTTCACCTGTGAACAGAGAAGGCATGTACACCTGCTTATAAGATTACATAAGTCACATATATTCAATCTAGAGACACATTTTTAGTCAACAAGCAACAAGCCTTGGTGTATAGAATATAACTTGAGTTATGTTGAGGTTGAGTGTAGAATTGCTTATATTTTTTTGTTCGAGATACTGTAACATCCATTTTCTTGGCCATAACTGTTCTAAACAAAGAAGATGGACATATGTTAGACAGATAGACATACATCAATGCTGATCAAAAATTCAAGAATCTGTTATCCTCTAGTCCTATTCTGATCAGATAAAGTGCTTCAAATAGGTTTTGATAATTGAACGGTTCTGTATAAACAAGCCCATAATTGGATGTTTATCTCAGTGTGGTCTCTGGGTTTGGGCAAATGCCATGGGCTTCTGCCAGGTTTGCCAGTCCTGAGATTCCGATAATGAACCCCCATTCCCCCTCTATAACTAGCTACACCAGTGGTGGCTGGTGGCACTTTAAATGGGGAGGACTGGCTCATTGTAATGGCTGGAACGGAATTAATGGAATGGAATCAAACACATCAAACACCTGGTTTTCCATGTGTTTGATACCATTCCATTCACTCCATTCCATCCAATATTATGAGCCGTCCTACCTTCACCAGCCTCCTCTGATCTACATGGTTAGAGGGTCTCTTGTGTTGTTCCTCTTAGCTAGCGGTAGCCCCATGTTGGTTTTCCTTCTCAGAGCCGCCATTCCCCTCTTGTTTATACATTTGTTTACTGGTGTTTGTTTCTTTCTTGACCTCCATTAACACTTGGCAACGGGTGTCCAGGCTTTCATAACGTCTGTCAGAGCCACTGACTGACTTCAACCAGCCGCCTAAAACACACTGTTGGCTTAACTCGGCCAAATGAAGCACAACAAGCTGTTTGAGTGAGAATGCTAGAGAAGGAACATGTATAAGAGAAAAGACAGAGTTATTGTATCAAGCAGCCTGTAGATAGAGCCATATCTTAAAATAAAGGCACTTTGCTGGTTTCCTGGCAGGCCGCAGTGTTGTAACAACAGACGGGATAGTTTAATTAGCTCCGAGTTGGCAAACAACTAGCATCCAGTAGATACATTCACACTAGAGTGCTACAAACTCATTACAACAGTGTCGTCGCGTTTGCATTTGGAAAGCTAGCAAAGTCCTAGAGAGTCCTTTTACTTTTCACTTTCTGGTTGATTGGGTCTAATGTTGATGGCTGGACAGTTGGCCAACGCTCCTTCGATGTGCCTAGATCTATTACTGGATCATCACTTCCTGTAGGATCCATTACTTCCTGTGGGATCCATCACTTCCTATAGGATCCATCACTTCCTGTTCTAGTTGATACAATTTATCTTTACGCTCAGCAGATCTACAATTCTAAACCTAGGCACAAGATCTTGGTGTGCCTGAACTACCAGAGTTGATACTAGAGAAAGCGTTACAATGCATCACCAATGCTTCAGAGGGGTTGGTTAAATGCGGAAATCACATTTTGGTTGAATGCTTTCAGTTGTGCAACTGACTAGGTATCCCCTTTCCTTTCCCTGCTCTATACTGTAAACACAGGTAACTGCCAAAATAAAATGCAACACCAACGCTTATTTTGTGTAAATAGGGCGCTGAGCCAGAACAGCTTCAATGTGCCTTGGCATAGATTCTACAAGTGTCTGGAACTCTATCGGAGGGATGAGATAAATTCTTCCACAATAAATTCTTCCACAATAAATTCTTCCACAATAAATTATTTAATTTGGTGTTTTGTAGATGGTGGTGGAAAACGCTCCCATAACTCTTCAATTGGGTTCAGATCTGATGGCTGAGACGGCCATGGCATATGGTTTACATCGTTTTCATGCCTATAAAACCACTCGTGCCCTCTGGATGGGGGCATTGTCACCCTATTGGGGCATAGCCATGGTAGCCAAAATAATGGCCTGCCTAGCATTTTTCTACATGATCCTAACACTTCAGATTCACTATACACGTTGCGTTGATTTGCCATTGGCTACCTGTGCGTTGTTTTGAGAGTGGAAAGGGGAGGAGCATTTAAATTCTATTGTCCCCTACTGTACTGCACCATATTCATCTATTATGCTTCAGTACAATAGATCTGGTCTGCTTTTTTCTCAAGTAGGCCTACCAATTAAATGGTTGCTAGTGGTTGTACTAAATTCTTCTCAAATTACACAAGTTGCTTTAGTTTACGTTGTGAACATAGTCAATGCTAGCTAACTAGATTTTCTGTTAGCTAGTAGCGTCTTGACTTCATAAATCTTAGTAAAATAACCAGTGGTGTATAGTTGAGGCTATATGCAACCAAAATCAACTTTATTTCTCATTATTTCAATTCAAAAGTTAGAATGAACGCACGCGTCAGCCATCGAGAATTGAACCTCTGAGATTCTTGATATTGGACGCTGCCGTTGGACGTGACGCAATGCGAGCGCAACGCTGGCAGTATAGCAGATTTCATTGATTTCAAAGGAAGCATTCCCTCAATGGCTGATGCAATGGCTGATGTCTGATGGCAATGCCGGACGCATTGTAGTGTAGCAGGGCCGTAAGCATGATGGGATGTTAATCACACCTGTGTGGAAGCACCTGCTTTCAATATACTTTGTATTCTTCATTTACTCAAGTGTATCCATTATTTTGGCAGCTAACTGTACCAGAATTAATATAAATTGGGGACAGATTTAGATACATTTTGGGACAGATCAGTAGCAGTCTAGAAATCTACATTTCTGAGTGAGCCATATGAGCATTCGAGGCATCCATCTCTATTCATCTCTATTCATCGGCATCCCATAATTCACCAGCTAAAGCCTCCTCCTGCAGCCACCAGCGCTCTGTGGGAGTTGATTAATGGAGAGGATTTCCAACTATCAAGCTGGGCTCAAACTGTTCAATTATGCATCCTGGAATCTCCTCAGATCATGTTTTAGAAGCCCGTATCTTTTTAAGTGTCTCCAGATTACAGCGTTTTCATCTGTGTATTTCAGGGACCTCGGTGTGTGACGCAGAGCAGTGAGAGATGAACATCAGAAGGCAGCTGCAGATTTTAGACATTTGTGTACATGAGAAGATTTCTGTCAGTGCGAGTTACAGTCAAGGGAACAGATGAAATTAGTAGATTTACTCTTTCATGAGGCAGGGTTGTCATAACGGTTTTGGCGCGAGCCGGATCGATATATTTAAAGTTAATCAAAATGCATGGCGGGGGCAAAAGCAGGCAGTCGGCTGACTCGCGCTGGAAACCGTACGCCAGCCATTCACAACCTGTCACAAGCAGCTGTTGTTGTCAAACACAGCTGGTCTGAGAATGCTTTACGATTGTTTGGTTGCTCAGCAGACACTCTTGCACTGTGGCACCTTTCATATGATACACTCATAGTTATATGCAATTGGTTTTTACTGCTGACTGTTTACTGTAGTCATTGAGACAACTTAACTGTTTAAGCCTTTGGACATGGATTTCCATGCAGATGGGTAGCAATGCAATAACATTGTGATAACATTGCTACCACCTACGAAGGTATAAGAGCAACTTAGTGTTTCACAGTGTATTCCAACTATTTAAGTGCATAGTGATTTGACTTTCCATGTTTCTGTACGGATTCATATAACTCCAAACTCATGTTGGCTCAAAGAGTCCAAAGAGACCACCTAAGAGACCAGCAGCAAGCTAATTCATTCTACAATATATTAGCATTTCCGTCAACCTTCGTATTACTTAGCCTGGCATCGTGTTGAAGAGCCTTCATGTGTAAAAGTGTGATGTCAAGGTCTGCCAGGATGAAGTACAGCTTAATGTCATTCCATTTATTCCTTCATCAATACAATGTGAAAAAAAATATTATTTTTGAGATTGAGGTACATTTCAATGCTTGGTGCTTAGGGGGATGGAGTCAACCTATTTTTAATACTGGGGAAAGCCAGAATGACTGAGCTCAGCAATGCATCTTAGTCTCAGAGTGAACATTGAAAATACCAAGCTTGCTATAAACTATACTAAGCATGCAAACATGTTATACTTTACCTTAGGCCACTTGGATGAAAATGAAGTCAACTTTACTATAGGCCTTCATGACGCCAGCTAGTCAATATATAGAAACATACAGAGACCTCTGCCCACATATACAATAATGATTGAAGTAGGCAACATACAGTGCATTCGGAAAGTATTCAGACCCCTTGAATTTTTCCACATTTTGTTACGTTACAGCCTTATTTCAAAATGGATAAAATATAATACATCCCCCATCAATCTACACACAATAAAAATCTAGGGGAAGGCCGTCATTGTAAATAAGAACTTGTTCTTAACTGACTTGCCTAGTTAAATAAAAAATATATATATAATATGGCATCACTGTACCTTCTCTTGAAGGACAACCATCTCTGCAGCACTCCACCAATCAGACCTTTATTGTAGAGTGGCCAAACAGAAGCCACTCCTCAGTATACATTTATTTTTATTTATTTTTATTTTATTTAACTAGGCAAGTCAGTTAAGAACAAATTATTATTTACAATGACGGCCTACACCGTCAAACGCACCTGACATCCCGCTTGGAATTAGCTAAAAGGCACCTAAAGACTCTCTGGTCTGATGAAATGAAAATGTAACCCTTTGGCCTGAATGCCAAGTGTCATGTCTGGAGGAAACCTGGCATCCTCTCTCTGGTGAAGCATGGTGGGGTCAGCATCATGCTGTGTGGATGTTTTTCAGTCGCAGGGACTGGGAGATTAATCAGGATCGAGGGAAAGTGAATGGAGCAAAGCACAGAGAGATCCTTGATGAAAACCTACTTCAGAGCGCTCAGGACCTCAGACTGGGGCGAATGTTCACCTTCCAAAAGGACAAGTCTTTAAGGAAGGAGACGCGTTCTGCCTCCTAGAGGCATTGAGGCATTGAGGTGCTGCTCATGTGGCGACCAGCAGCAGATGTTGAGTGTCTTCCTTGTGTCTTATTGTGTTATAATTTGAGGTTTCTTAACTCCTACATTTTAACTGTCTTTATTGGTACTGATTATGGAGATCCTTTTTCTGTTGGTGGTTATCTCCATTCTAAATTTCACTGGGTCTTCACCATTCCCAAACAATCAAAATTCAGTACTCTCGGGAATTCCTCTTGGGGCTACAATGGAATCGACAAGTACCAGATTACTTTATGGACAAATCGTAATTTGGCGTATCGACACCAGAAGCGGTGCCCCATGACAGGATGTCTAAACGAGGATACAAGTCTGGGAAAGTTAATGTCATGAAACGTGGAAGAAGAGGTGGTGTTCGTAGGCGGATCAGTCAACAATTACGGAATAATCGCCTCCCACTGCCTTCTATGATACTAACAAACGTGCAGTCTTTTTGAAATAAAATAGACGAGTTGCAAGCGAATGTCACTCATCTACGGGAATTCAGAGAAGCCTGTATTATGGCGGTGACGGAAACTTGGCTAAAAAACATGGAGACGGATTCTTCCCTGGAAATTGATGGCTTTGGGACTCCTATTTGACTTGATTGTGACTGTGAGGTAACAGGGAAGGCTCAAGGTGGCGGCGTTTGTTTGTATATAAACCGCAGATGGTGTAGAAACTTTGCTGTAAGGAAACGTGTCTGTCTAGCTGACATAGAGTTACTCTCTGTGTTGCTTAGGCCTGGCTACCTTCCGAGGGAATTCCCTCAATTATTTGTTACGGTGGTCTATATACATCTTAAAGCAAATGCCAAAGCAGCAGCTGATATAATATTTAAAGTGACACAAGAACTGTAATCTATATCTCCAGATTCACCCAATTTTATTCTGGGAGATTTTAACCATTGTAAACTAAAGGGTACATTAACAGGTTTTTATCAGTATGTCTCATGCCCCACTCGTTATAGTAAAATTATTGACTTGTGTTATGGCCCTAACAAGGGGGCTTATAAATCTGTTGGTGCACCCCCGCTTGGATCTTCGGATCACAATGTAGTACACCTTTTACCGAACTACAGGACTGTGCTTCAATGTGAGCAGGTTGTGAGGCGAAGGGGGAAGGTCTGGACTGAGGATAGTTCCCTGGCCCTTCAGGGCTGCTTCGAGTGTACTGACTGGTCAGTGTTCTTGGACTCCTCGGACGACGTAAATTAACTTACTGATGTGGTGTGTAGCTATATTACGTTTTGTACAGACTCTGTGATTCTTACCAAGGAAATAACATTTTTGAAAAGATTTGAAAAGTCTTATAAGTCAAAGGACAGCTGCTTTTAATAGAGGAGACATAACCAAGGTGAGAGAGCTGAGGAAAGAGGTAAGGGTTGAAATTAAGGAAGCAAAGATTAACTACAAGGACAAGATAGAGACAGAGTTTAAAAGTAATAATCTAAGAGCTGCTTTGAACGGCATGATAAAGATGGCTGGATGTTATGTGAGGGGTAATAAGGCAGCCAATCTGGATGGTTTTAATTCTGACAGTCAATTAGCAGATAGTTTAAATGATTTCTACTTAAGGTTTGATAAACAAGATTTTAATAAGTAGATAGACGAGCTGAGACTAAGTCGAGTCAAACAATTACCATTGATGTTGACTCTGTTGTGAAACTGTTCAGGCACACCCACAGTAGGAAGAGTCCAGGTCCTGATGAGATCTGTGGTAAAGTACTTAAGTCTTGTGCTGATCAGCTCTGCAATGTTTTTCAAATGATTTTTATGAAATCTCTGGAGTTACAAAAGATTATTGTCCCTGTCGCTAAGTGTACAAACCCAAAGTTTAAATGATTTTAGACCGGTAGCACTCACATCTTTACTTATGAAGGTTTTTGTGAAGGTGGTGGGGCAGGCTGTCCGGCGGCAGGTACAGGGTTCTCTGGACCCTCTGCAGTTTGCTTACAGAGCTGGTAGGGGTGTTGAGGATGCCACCCTGATGCTGCTGAACTACTTGTATCGTCACCTCGAGGGCCCACTAACTCATGCTAGACTTCTGTTCATTGATTTTTCCTCGGCTTTTAACACCATTCAACCACACTTGCTTGTAGAGAAACTTCTCTCTGACTCCAATCTCGATATTAATATCATTGGATGGATCTTAGACTTTATGACAGACAGATCACAGTATGTGAGAGTTAAGGGTGTCCTCTCACACAAGCAACACTCATCCCCTTCTTTATATTCGCTACACAAATAGTTGCCAGAGCAAGTTTGAGAATAGACATGTCATAAAGTTTGCAGATGACACGGTCATAGTTAGCTTGTTGAAGGGAGGGGAATTGGATCATGATTGTGAGGGCTTGGTTGTGGTAAGGCCTCTTACTCCCACCTAGGGGAGGAGAGAGGCACACAACCAAGTCCTCACACACCTATTAGGGAGATTATCATCCCCAATCAGAGACAGCTGTCTAGCGTTGTCTCTGATTGGGGATAGCATTTAAGCTCCACTCAAATCCACCTGTGTGTGGATCATTGTTCTTTTGTGTTTGTCTGCACTGCCTGCAGCCACAAAAGTAAGTCACCGTGTTTTGTTTGTAATCGTGTTTTTGTTTTTTCACTCTCCTTTTTATGTTGTAAATGCTTCGTGAGAACATCTCATTTTCAAATAAAAAGGATGACACTTCACCAGCGCTCCATTTACCGTCCCTTATATAATGCGCACCGTGACAGAATGATCCACCACCCTGGGACGCAAAGGAGTTTAACTTTAGGAGATATCCTCCTCGGTATGGGAAAAATTACCTAGGAGGAACACTCTTATTATCGTTCGGTGGAGGAAGGCTGGGGTCCGGAGCAGCAGAGGCGCCGGAGACGGAGGACACGTCACCGGGCTAAAGTTCAGGACCAGCCTGGAGCCCAGAAAACCCCTCAAACTGATTTTGGGGGGGGGCTATGGGGGTGGTAGGGGATCGAGGGAGAAGAGCCCCGACCACTGCACTCGTGGGGGTTCCATGAGGAGCCCCTACAGCCGTGGGAGCAGGAGTACAGAGAGGAGTCGGAGGAAGACGACGACGATGTGCTTCTGTTCCCTCACTCGTGGGGGTTCCCGGAGGAACCCTCACAGGATGGGGATTGGCGGTGGAGTAGAGACGACAGGGACAGTCGTGCTCCAGCGCCAGTTCCCAGTCCGGTGCCTCCAGCGCCGGTCCAGAGTCGGAGGAAGAGGAGACCGACTCTGCGCACCAAACCATCGGTGCGCAACATTAGCCCGGTGCGACCCGTACCAGCTAAACGCACCAACCCAACGGTGCGTTTCCCCAGCCCGGTACGGCCCGCGCCTGCTCCGCGCACCAGCCCTATGGTGCGTGTCTCCAGCCCGGTGCGACCCGTGCCAGCTAAACGCACCAGCCCAACGGTGCGTTTCCCCAGCCCGGTACGGCCCGTGCCTGCTCCACGCACCAGCCCTATGGTGCGGTGCGTGTCTCCAGCCCGGTGCGACCCGTGCCAGCTAAACGCACCAATCCAACGGTGCGTTTCCCCAGCCCGGTACGGCCCGTGCCTGCGCCTCGCACCAGAGGGCTGGAAACCATCTCTGCGTCGGTGCCCAGGGTGGGCACGACGTTCAGTCCCGCTGTGGAGCAGGAGCTCCATAGCGCGTCGGTGCCCAGTCTGGGGCCGACAGCCAGCCCAACCACAGGGCTGGATACCATCTCTGCGTCGGTGCCCAGGGTGGGCACGACGTTCAGCCCCGCTGTGGAGCAGGAGCTCCATAGCGCGTCGGTGCCCAGTCTGGGGCCGACAGCCAGCCCCACCAGAGGGCTGGAAACCATCTCTGCGTCGGTGCCCAGGGTGGGCACGACGTTCAGTCCCGCTGTGGAGCAGGAGCTCCATAGCGCGTCGGTGACCAGTCTGGGGCCGACAGCCAGCCCAACCACAGGGTTGGAAACCATCTCTGCGTCGGTGCCCAGGGTGGGCACGACGTTCAGTCCCGCTGTGGAGCAGCTGCTCCACAGCACGACGTTCGTCCTGCTCCACAGCACGACGTTCAGTCCCGCTGTGGAGCAGGAGCTCCATAGCATGTCGGTGCCCAGTCTGGGGCCGACAGCCAGACCTACGGCAGGGCTGAAAACCATCTCTCCGTCGGTGCCCAGGGTGGGCACGGCGTCCAATCCGAGGTCTCCTGTGAAGGTCAGCAACCCGAGGCCTCCGGTGAAGGTCAGCAGCCCGAGGCCTCCGGTGAAGGTCAGCAGCCCGAGACCTCCGGAGAAGATCAGCAGCCCGAGGCCTCCTGTGAAGGTCAGCAGCCCGAGGCCTCCGGTGAGGGTCAGCAGCCCGAGGCCTCCGGTGAAGGTCAGCAGCCCGAGACCTCCGGAGAAGGTGAGCAGCCCGAGGCCTCCTGTGAAGGTCAGCAGCCCGAGGCCTCCGGTGAAGGTCAGCTGCCCGAGACCTCCGGAGAAGGTCAGCAGCCCGAGACCTCCGGAGAAGGTCAGCAGCCCGAGGCCTCCTGTGAAGGTCAGCAGCCCGAGGCCTCCTGTGAAGGTCAGCAGCCCGAGGCCTCCTGTGAAGGTCAGCAGCCCGAGACCCCCGGCGAAGGTCAGCAGCCCGAGACCCCCGGCGAAGGTCAGCAGCCCGAGACCCCCGGCGAGGGTCAGCAGCCCGAGACCTCCGGGGAAGGTCAGCAGCCCGAGACCTCCGGGGAAGGTCAGCAGGCCGAGACCTCCGGGGAAGGTCAGCAGCCCGAGACCTCCGGGGAAGGTCAGCAGCCCGGGACCTCCGGGGAAGGTCAGCAGCCCGGGACCTCAGGTGAAGGTGAGCAGCCCTGAACCTCCACCAGAGCCACATCCGGGTCCAACAGTCTGCTCTGCTCCAGCGCCAGAGCGGTCCGCTCCACCGGTGCCCAGTCCGGGGCCGGTCATCTGCGTCGCTCCAGTTCCGGAGCAGTCCGCTCCACCGGTGCCCAGTCCGGGGCCGGTCGTCTACGTCGCTCCAGTGGCGGAGCAGTCCGCTCCACCGGTGCCCAGTCCGGGGCCGGTCGTCTGCGTCACTCCAGTGCCGGAGCAGTCCGCTCCACCGTTGCCCAGTCCGGGGCCGGTCGTCTACGTCGCTCCAGTGGCGGAGCAGTCCGCTCCACCGGTGCCCAGTCCGGGGCCGGTCGTCTGCGTCGCTCCAGTGCCGGAGCAGTCCGCTCCACCGGTGCCCAGTCCGGGGCCGGTCGTCTGCGTCGCTCCAGTGGCGGAGCAGTCCGCTCCACAGGTGCCCAGTCCGGGGCCGGTCGTCTGCGTCGCTCCAGTGCCGGAGCAGTCCGCTCCACCGGTGCCCAGTCCGGGGCCGGTTGTCAGCCCCTCTCCAGGGTCGAGGGCTCCCACACCAGGGTCCAGACAGGACTTGGTGGATGGCGGGAGTACTGAGGGCGGAACCATCGCGCCGGGGTCCGGACCGGACCGGGCGTGCAACAGAGAGGTAGGAGGGAAGCTACTCTCACAGCCTGTGCCACGCCCGGAACCGGAACCGGAGCCTCCACCAGCAACCACCTCAGTACCCCGCCATGTCCCCCCTAGTTTTTTGGACAATTTTCTGTCAGGAGAGGGGGGATTTTTTTTTGTGCGATCGGGAGTCCGCACCTTAGGGGGGGGTACTGTGAGGGCTTGGTTGTGGTAAGGCCTCTTACTCCCACCTAGGGGAGGAGAGAGGCACACAAACAAGTCCTCACACACCTATTAGGGAGATTATCATCCCCAATCAGAGACAGCTGTCTAGCGTTGTCTCTGATTGGGGATAGCATTTAAGCTCCACTCAAATCCACCTGTGTGTGGATCATTGTTCGTTTGTGTTTGTCTGCACTGCCTGCAGCCACAAAAGTAAGTCACCGTGTTTTGTTTGTAATCGTGTTTTTGTTTTTTCACTCTCCTTTTTATGTTGTAAATGCTTCGTGAGAACATCTCATTTTCAAATAAAAAGGATGACACTTCACCAGCGCTCCGTTTACCGTCCCTTATATAATGCGCACCGTGACAATGATCCGATTGTCAATGACTTTGTGTCATGGTGTAAGGAGTTTTACTTTGAACTGAATGTGTCAAAGACCAAGGATATGATTATTGACTTCAGGAAGTCAGTGCCCATTCCCAAACTCACAACTATTGAGGGAATTGAGATTGACTTGGTTGAGGATTATAAATATTTGGGTACTGTGTTTGATAACAGGTTGTGCTTTCAGACCAATACAGATGCCATTTCTAAGAAGGTACAGCAACGTTTTTATTTCCTATTTTAAGGTGTGCACCAAAATTATGACTCGGTGCTGACGTTTTGTGTTGTGGTGTGGATTGAGTCGGTGCTGACGTTTTGTGTTGTGTTGTGGTTCGGGAATCTGGCACCCTCTCTCTGTCTCTCTGTCTGCAACCAAATTTCCCCTAGTGGGATAAATAAATTGACTTGACTTGTAATCGCTGCCAAAGGTGCTTCAACAAAGTACTGAGTAAAGGGTCTGAATACTTATGTGATTTTTTTTTCTAAAAAACAGTTTTTGCTTTGTCATTTTTGCTGTGTGTAGATTGATGAGGGAAAAAAACAATTTAATCAATTTCAGAATAAGGCTGTAATGTAACAAAATGTGGAAAAAGTCAAGGGGTCTAAATAATTTCTTATTGCACTGTACATTACAAAGCATACTAATCATTCATTTAAAAGTGAAAGGCCAAATCTTTACTTTTCTTGTGGGGCTGGGTAATCATGCCATATATAGGGAGACCTGCTCAGCCTAGGTGGGTACAATAAGAATACACTCTCTGGGTCTTCCCTGGTGTGTTTCTGGTATTGGGTATGGTTCTCTGGTGTGTTTCTGGTATTGGGTATGGTTCCCTGGTGTGTTTCTGGTATTGGGTATGGTTCTCTGGTGTGTTTCTGGTATTGGGTATGGTTCTCTGGTGTGTTTCTGGTATTGGGTATGGTTCTCTAGTGTGTTTCTGGTATTGGGTATGGTTCTCTGGTGTGTTTCTGGTATTGGGTATGGTTCCCTGGTGTGTTTCTGGTATTGGGTATGGTTCTCTGGTGTGTTTCTGGTATTGGGTATGGTTCTCTGGTGTGTTTCTGGTATTGGGTATGGTTCTCTGGTGTGTTTCTGGTATTGGGTATGGTTCTCTGGTGTGTTTCTGGTATTGGGTATGGTTCTCTGGTGTGTTTCTGGTATTGGGTATGGTTCTCTGGTGTGTTTCTGGTATTGGGTATGGTTCTCTGGTGTGTTTCTGGTATTGGGTATGGTTCTCTGGTGTGTTTCTGGTATTGGGTATGGTTCTCTGGTGTGTTTCTGGTATTGGGTATGGTTCTCTGGTGTGTTTCTGGTATTGGGTATGGTTCTCTGGTGTGTTTCTGGTATTGGGTATGGTTCCCTGGTGTGCAACAGGTGGAGAGAAGGGCAAAGCCATGATTAAATCAATAGTTTCACCTTTCCTCTAATTGCATTGTTGGAGCCAAAGGTTTTTATTAGAGAACCTGGTCAAACTTTTAATATACCTGGAGCCCCCTGGAGCATGTTGCTTTTTCCTGTCTGCTGGGGATGCTATTGTTTAAAAACAAAGCATTCTGGGAAGGTCTTACTCACGCTCCTTTTCCTCCAGTCAGCCCTGGCAACACAAATTTTCAGAAGAATGGTTTACAAAGTCACACCGTCTGCATTAAGCTGCTTATGAGAGGAAGTTATTTAACATACCATCTCTGTTGCAGAAATTATTCAAAACAAAAGTTTAGTGCAGCGAGGAGATTTGAGCTGAACTGGAGATTTTCCTCCTCACTTGAAACATAATGCAGCCGAAATTGGATGCATTGGCGAAAATAATGCAATTTCAGATGTAATCAAATGTGTGACTCAAAGATTGAGGTTGAAGCACATTCTAAATTCTACAGAGGTAGGTGGACTGGGTTTTATGGGTGATACATGAAATCAAATAGAGTATGGACAATGAGTGCTATGATGTCACGTTTTGTGCTAGACTCAAACAAATGTATGCACAATAATGCTGATATCGGAAAGTATAGTATTACTTGTACATTTTCTGCATGTTTATAAAGAAGATGGCTACCAGTCAGCCTGGCAATGGTAATATTATTTGTTCTAAAGAGTCATCTAAAAATAATGTGAGAGACAACTTTGATGTATAACAACTGTAACTATGATCAATACTTAACCAAAATGTGACATAACATTGCAGATATGATCGAATAAAGAATTGAGCTGCATATCGTACAGCTACACCAACAGACATATGAAGATCCATACCATGTAGTTGCCATCGGCAGATGCTTCTTACACTAAGGTAATAAACTGTCTGTCCACTGTCAACCAGGCCTGAATGGGAACCTTTTAATATCTCTGCTCGTATGGCCTTGTGCGAATCCAGTAATCCCCACATAAACTGAGAGGGCTTCTGAATGTCCCTGTGGACTGTAGAGAAGGTTAAAAACAAAACACTGTCTGAGGCAGAGAGGCACTGGTGTTTAATGTGTTACTCAAGATAGTATAGATGTTAAAAGTACTAGTAATATAACATTTAAAAGAGAATAATGACAGATTACTAAATCCCTGGAGGCTACCTGAACTGATATGTACCTCGGTGTTATGAATAAGTCACACCTTCAGATGTATGTAAATGTTCCCTGGGAAAGCGAGGGACGCCCGGTGGCTGGGCAGACTGCCCAGTGAAATGGGCTGAACCTTCTAGTACTTAACCATGATGGATAGGCAGAGCTGGAGCTATCATAATGGCACTGCAGTGGACTGGACTGCCCCCTTCCTCCTCTCCCTGTCCAGAGAGCATTCTTAGACATCCTGATACTGATGGATTGAGACAAACATGTTATTTATGGAGTAAGGCAAGGCCTTGGGAGGTTGTTTGGTGCACCCGGCTGGCCCACACATATATTTTCCGAGGGAGGGATGGAGACAGGGCTCTGGGACTTCTGGACACTTGCATTTCCCACTGATAAGGTCGAAATCCATGGGTTTCTGTCACATAAAACAGAAAGTTACCTCAGAAACTACAGTATTGGGTGAGGCATATTGTAAAGAAGCAAGAATACTTCACCTGTTTCAATTTAAATACTGGTTAACTGAAGTTAACTGAAGTGCTTATATCAAAAAGCACTGTTGTAGACCTCTATTTGACTGTCGAGGAAGATTTTCATGACCACATCTGACAGTCAAAGTATCATTACTAATTAAAATTACAAACGTCTCAGTGGTAGACTCCAGAAGCTATTATTACTTGATGTTTGTTTTAAAAGCAGCTTCTGTTTCAAACATCGTTTGCTCATCTGCGACCTCTATACCGAAGGGACTTGTTAAATATTCTGAGTGTAGAATCCCTGTACCGCTGTGTAAACTAATGCTTCGAGTTAATACAAGCACAATAATTTTTGTTCCAATGCAATGTTCTTTTTGAGGCTGCTAATTCAAGTGTGATCATTATTCTGTTTGGAGGGGGGGCTTCAAAAAGTGTCTGATTGAAGAACTCGAATGAGAAAAGCGTTCTGATTGGCTTGAAATATTCAAGAAATTTCGAGGGGGAAATGTATGCAAGGCACATTAGGGATTATAAGACCTCATCTAATTGTAACATCCACTCTAACCATTAACATCGTGGGCCTTTAAAGTTTGCCCTCTGTCATGGTCATGTGGTCTGGAATACGAAATTATAGAACTTGGCAGAACTTGCTTTGGAAAGAGAAATTAACAAATTTCATGCATGGCGACGTTATTTGTATAATGATTCTCAATGGTAGTCTTTCAACATGGGTTGATTACAAGATGTCATTCACAGATGACGTCTTCCTTCTCTCCTGCTGCAGTTCAGTCAGGGAGTCGGTCATTCCCACTCCAAGTAGATGTGTTATTTTGCACTTTCTAATTATAACTCTTAATCAGGACCTGGTTTTATTGGTTTTAACTGATAACTAGATGAGAGAAGTGGGACAAAATGGCCAGGCAATCAGAACATTCTCAATTGGAGGGAAAAAAAAATGCATTTTTGTTATCACAGCAGGGAAAGAAATGGAAGGTACTTTCGGAGCCGGAGCCAGGATATTTTTTAAACTAATTTGAGACGTGCTACGTGACCATCCTCACAAGGTGATGAGGGGTGGCGGGGAGATCGTGCGCCAGGGCCCAGCTCACTTTGTACTCTTTTGGCTTTTGTTCTTTTATTAAAAGTGGCAAATATTTGCAGAGAGGGGGCTTTTTTTGATGAGCTTCCAGATGACCCTCTGCCGGGACCCCAGCCAGCAGCCTCTTCCTTAAACTCTACCCAATGACTTTGCTCTCCTTTCCTGATTATCTTCCCGAGCGATCAAGACAACGTGTTTTAAGGAGGATGTTCCAGCATTAAGAAGTCATTTGAGGAAATTTGGCAGGGCTAGGTGGGAAGACATCACTTCCCTTATATCACTTCAGGTCATATTAGCATTGCTGGCTATGGTATCAGGGGAGGAGGGAGCTAGTATGCTACATCTTCATGATGCAAAGAAGCAAAGTCATCGGCAGTTCACTGCTATTCAAAAACATGTCAATCCCATAACTGTGCCCATTAAATTTGTATAAGCCCAAAGGCAGGTGACTATCATATTCAGGAGGGAGACTAGGCCTTTTTATCATACTCACTCCATCTCCATCTCCACCCCCCCCCCCCCCCTCTCTCATACATTAATAAGTCATGGCTGTGACACTGCCATATACAGACAGACAAACAGAGAGAATGGATGGACTCTTTTACAATCTCTCTCTCTCTCTCTCTCTCTCTCTCTCTCTCTCTCTCTCTCTCTCTCTCTCTCTCTCTCTCTCTCTCTCTCTCTCTCTCTCTCTCTCTCATCTCTCTCTCTCTCTCTCCATCTCTCTGTGTGTCTTTTTCCTGGAAAAGGTGGTTCAAATCCTGGAGCTCTTATAGTCCCTTTGTTTTGCATCTTTTCAAAACATCTCCTCCAGATGCTCAGTTTTTAAAACAAAATAAAACTCAAGTCTAGAGTGGCTTGTTTTCCTTGCTCTGAAATAGTTGCAATTAGTTTTTTTGGTGCCAAGCCGCATTGTTAGAAAGCTGATGCACGCCAACTGCTTTAGAAATTGGCCAGCAAATGCCTAAGACAACCATCTGATGCAGTGTCTGTAATGGCTTTATTTGTGTTCCCAGAGAATATAATGAAGAAGAAATACATAATTAAATTCACAATCTCAGCCAATATTGTGTTATTCACACATGCTTACTGTTTAAGGGGTTGTGCAATTGATGTTTACAGCCAATAAATGTCAAATAAATGACATGACCCCCCTAGCTATTTTCAATGGGTTAATTTTTTACTCCTCATTCATATGTGGAATTCCAGCTTATTTAAAACAATTTTCACCTTCTTTACCAACAGCTTCAATAGTTATTAGGGCTTAAAGCACCAACAGGTGTCAAGTAGTCAAAAATATCATCATTACGAAATCTATTTTACTCAAACAAACATAAAAAAATATATCTATTAATATGATTCCTGTGTTAATATGGAGTAAGGCAAACTAATCTCTCTTTTGTGTAGTAGTGGGCTGGCTAAACTGAAAATTTTGACTCAATTGTGCATTTTGTGATAAATTTAGTCCAGAGGTAGATAGAAAAGATAGATGGAGATTTTAGTTCCAAAATGCTATACACTATTCTGTAAAATAGTACTGTTTTCAGTTTTTCTATTCATTTACTTTAGATGAGTGATACAATTTATTTTGTTGCAAAACGCTATGTCCATTGTTTATATGCAATGGAATGTTCGTATCCTGTATATTTTACATATCTTAATATCACTCTATGGATTTTTATGGCATTTTTTATATACTGTTCATATGTTCTATATTGATGTCATACATGTATCAAATGGACATTTCTTTAATACATATGTAATTGTTTTGTCACATTTGACTGTGTAAAACCTAGCAGTGATACTTTTTTCTCTGAGAGTGAGAGTATTTTGCAACAAAACATGATCATTATTGGTCTCTCTTAAATGAAACAAATAAATGTATGTCATTTAAGAACAACATGCCATGATTAGATCGGGAAAAATCACATAAAAAAAGCATTGTCCTAGAGTAGGCTATAATCAGTGGTCATAGATTAGACTATAACCAGTGTTCATAGAGTAGGCTATAACCAGTGTTCATGGAGTAGGCTATAACCAGTGGTTTTGAACCTTCTTGGTGAGTATAGCCTACTCTATGACCACTGATTATAGCCTACTCTATGACCATTGGTTATAGCCTACTCTATGACCACTGATTATAGCCTACTCTATGACCATTTGTTATAGCCTACTCTATGTATGAGAACACTGGTTATAGCCTACTCTATGACCACTGGTTAAAGCCTGCTCTATGTGTGAGGACACTGGTTATAGCAGGCCTGGGCAATTATTTTCCATGGAGGGCCACATTGGAATATATTTTTGCCATCGTGGGCCAGAATCATATTACAGGATTATACATCATGTGTATGACAGTGTTGATATATATACAGATATATCTACTGTAAATCATGTACAAATATGCTACTTATTTTACTTTTTTAACATGCACAGAAATAAACCACATCCAGGTTCTCCTTTTGGTAGGTATTTTCATAATTAAACACGCAATGAACTACACAGAGGGAAAAGTACACTGTTCATTCAGCACCACGGACAGAACTCTAGTTAACGCACAAACACACAAGAAAGAGAGAGAGCTCAACATTACGTTTAAACTACTCAATCAGTGTGAGGAGGGAATGGCCATTGACTAGAGCAGTGAAGTCAGGTATAGCTTCTGACGTCGCTATGCGCAAGATTGCTGAGAAGTGAGAGTCAGTAAAGGATGATCTGTGCCTTGTTATATTTCATCACTGAAAATATCTGTTCACATTCATAGGTTGACCCAAACAGTACAAACATCTTCTGAGCATGACTCCTAATCTTTGGAAAGTTTTGATCATCGAGAGATGCATAGAACCTTGTCAGTGACATTGTTTTGAATAGTTCTCCAATCACTGCATCAGACTGAAGATCGATAAGCTCAAGTTGCAGGTCAGTTGGAGCGTTATCCACATTAAAGGTGAAAGGAGAGGAAACCAACAGCATGTCATTTTCCAACACTTTGAAATCCT
Organism: Thymallus thymallus; assembly: GCA_023634145.1. Lineage (NCBI taxonomy): Eukaryota > Metazoa > Chordata > Actinopteri > Salmoniformes > Salmonidae > Thymallus > Thymallus thymallus. The sequence continues at coordinate 20,587,506 of CM042422.1, forward strand.
CAAAACGATGAGAGAACTCACCGTTCAAAGCATGCAGCAGCAATGTATACTTCTCCCGCTGGTCATCTGATAGGGAACAGACTAGTAGTGTCGGAAAGTGGGTGAGATTGTTGGCTTCTACTTGGCGGGTCAGGAGGAGTCATTTTCCCTTGAAGGCTTTGACAAGGCTGCACATCTGATGTGCAAAAAGGCCCTTCCCTTGTAGTTTGGAATTCAGTTCATTCATGAGGGCCATGATGTCCACGGTGAAGGCAAAATCAGCCAACCATTCTTTATCTTGCAGTTGAGGGAAATCCACATATTTTCCTTTCATTTGCAAAAACTCAGCAATCTCTGACTTCAGGTCCCACTCCCTTTTAAGCACCTTCCCCAAACTCAGCCATCTCACGTTTGTGTGTTAGGGGAGATCTGCATGACCCGACTCTGTCTCTTCCAACAGTTAGACAAACTGCCTGTGGTTTAAGGATTTTGTTCTTAGGAAGTTTACCACTTTAGTGATTGTATCCACAACATGGCTCATTTTCAGAACACATTTACAGAGCACCTCCTGATGAATAATGCAATGCAGGAAAATCATTTTCTTATCTGGGTTCAGCTCAGCTACAGCTCAGCCAACGCCCATCAGTGGTCACACAGGATAACTTTTCAAAACTCAGTTCCAGATTTGCCACACACTTATTAACGTCCTCCAATAAATATTTCCCTGTGGTTGTGCTCTTTATTGACTGCACTGAAGCAAGCTCCTCTGTAATTTCAAAGTCTCGTAAGAAAAGCCTCTTAAGAATATCAACAACTGCGCCGTGTCACGTGTATCACTGCTCTCATCCAGGGCCAAGGAGTAATAGGTGAAATCCTTGACCTTGTCTTTCAACTGTTGTTCCATATTCTCTGCAATGTCCTCAACACGTGTCACTGTTCGTCTTGACAAGGAAACATTTTCAAGCAGCTCTTTCTTGTGGAGGCAAAGTATTGCTGCAGAGTCAATTAAACATTCTTTAATGAATTCGCACTCAGTGAATTACTTGCTATGTTTAGCAATTTTGTGGGACAGTACATAGCTAGCTCTTGCAATTCCGTCGTTTGCTGAATGCAGTTTTGTGAAAAGTCCTTGCTGCTTTTGCAACTGAGAAAGCAACTCTTTCGATGCACTTGCCCTCTGCTCAGAAGACATATTGCTATATTTCTCTGCATGCTTTGTCTGGAAGTGTCGGGACAAGTGGTAGTCTTTCAAGATAGCGATGCTCTCTTTGCACACCAAGCACACAGCTTTCCCTGATACCTCAATAAATACACATTTTGATGGAACACCCTACATTCATTGTCTACTTTCCTTTTCTTTAAAATCTTTGAATTTTTTGCGCAATTTCTAGCTAGCTACTATTTGTAACTGTGACGTGTGTGTCAGCCTGTCAGTCACTGTCTGTCCTCCTGCAGTTGTTATTTATACGTGCCTTCAAAATAAATGTCCCATAAGTGGTTGGAGTTAAATCATTACACAAAGGCGAGTATTCATTGGGCTTTTAATTTGAATAACAAATACGTTTTTCAAAACTTTACTATCGCAAATTCTTTATGTGATCTGAGCATGATTCCGCAGGATGATTCCACCAGCTTTTTCCCCTCTAGTGTTATTACCCCATCATGAGTGTATGAAACCAAGTATCTGGCTACCTGCTGTTAAACCAGAATAGCAAATGGCCAACAAATACATTATGTTCGGTTTCAGCCCGGGTGAGAAGCGAATGTCAAGTACACCTGATGTATCAACACAAGTCAAATGATTTGAATACATCAGTCACGGTCGCTGAAGTCCAAATCTGAACTCAGAACCAGTGAGAAGGAAGCATTAGATATATTTTATCCATTGAGACTAGTCTACAGAGCCAGCCGGCCTATTGTGCGACTTCACCAGCAGAATATAATGATAGAGATAAGTTGCATTGTATCAATAGAAATAACTTATGAAGCTGGTCAAACAGACTCATTTAATAAAGCAGTATCAATAGAAATAACTTATGAAGCTGGTCAAACAGACTAATTTAATGAAGCAGTATCAATAGAAATAACTTATGAAGTTGGTCAAACAGACTCATTTAATAAAGCAGTGTCAATAGAAATAACTTATGAAGCTGGTCAAAAAGACTCATTTAATGAAGCAGTATCAATAGAAATAACTTATGAAGCTGGTCAAACAGACTCATTTAATGAAGCAGTGTCAATAGAAATAACTAATGAAGTTGGTCAAACAGACTCATTTAATAAAGCAGTATCAATAGAAATAACTTAAGAAGATGGTCAAACAGACTCATTTAATGAAGTAGTATCAATAGAAATAACTTAAGAAGCTGGTCAAAAAGACTCATTTAATGAAGCAGTATCAATAGAAATAACTTAAGAAGCTGGTCAAACAGACTCATTTAATGAAGCAGTATCAATAGAAATAACTTAAGAAGCTGGTCAAACAGACTCATTTAATGAAGCAGTATCAATAGAAATAACTTATGAAGCTGGTCAAACAGACTCATTTAATGAAGCAGTATCAATAGAAATAACTTAAGAAGCTGGTCAAACAGACTCATTTAATGAAGCAGTATCAATAGAAATAAATGCCCACACAGACATTTTCCAAAATAGAGCCAAAAATATGGTGAATGTGGAAACAACCAACTAAAACAACCAACTAAATGCCCAAGGATGGGTTATTATGTTCCTGCCATTTTGCTGATGCATCTGTGATCCTGTATCTCGTTGCCTATGTTCGATCATCTTGGGACATCATTTACAAAAATACATCTAGAGGCACCAGCATCAGAGAAGAGCACTAATGGTTCACCCTTGTTAGGCCCACGCAGGTCAAATCGATAGGACTCTCTTGCCTTCAGCCTTGGTCTAATGTAATGCCAAGGGTCTGAACATGTCTCCTAATTTACTGCGTTGGAGCACTTAGAGATGGAGATGAGAGAATGCCTCAGGTTTCTGTTGACTTGATCTTAGCTCTTTTCATCCCCAAATATATCACAACAGAAGATGGAAAAACAACGCAATGATCAAAGGACACAAATGTGATTTTAGGCTGAGTGCCAGTTAACTTCTCTTTGTGATTGCAACCTGTTGGCTGTTTCTGGATTTTTTTCTCTTAGTTTGATTGCCATTTCAAAGTATTTTTCATTATAGATCACATTTAAAGTGTGTTTCGACTCCCGAGTGCTTGCAAGTCAGCGCGTCTGTCTGCAGCTATTTGTGTATGGAAGTGCCATAGTGCATACTGTACGTACTATACATTTCTCTCTATCCCTATAGCACTACTCTGTCACTGTACTTAGTTACATTACACGTTTTGTGTTTTCCTTCAAGGGGGTCCTAACAACCTGTGGTATATGTACACTTCATATCCCAGCTGCAACCTTCTGGGGGGTCCAGGAGGAGTTGTCCCACCGGACAAAAACACATCATTTCCTCCTCCTGTCAAGGGCCTCTGTTTGACTTCATCACACAGAGCAAGCGCTCAGGATCCTTGCTATGTTAGTCTCCCAGGGCTAGGCTTGTTCATTCAATGTTCCCTACAACATTGTTCTGTACTGCATCCTCTTCAGTGGTAGAAAACAAAGAGAGTTGTGAGCAGTGGAGGGTGCTGAGGGGAGGACGGCTCATAGTAATTGAAGCACCGCCACAACACATGATATTTTACAGAGAACACTGCAGCAGAAGCAAGCTCCTTCCTCTGCTACTCTATCATCCGTGAGGCTACAATAAGCTGAGTTTCCCCGGGAAGCTGTGAAGCGCTGGGGAAGCTGTGAAGCCATCTGTAGACTGTTGCATGATTGTGTTTATGAGACGGTAATTAAAGAATCTGAAACAAGGTTGTGTATGTTAACTATTGCCTGATTGTGTTTGTGAGTCTTATATCATGTACGTATGTCTACTAATATTGTATATACATTCCTTCATATGGGCCGAAAATGGTAGCCTAGGCCTATATACATTTGTTCATATTTATTGGATGAAATTAAATCAATTGAATGGTATCATGGTTTCCATGTGTTTGATAACATTCCATGGACTCCATTCCAGACATTATTATGAGCCATCCTCCCCTCAGCAGCCTCCACTGGTTTGGAGGGAGAGGTTTGTTAATCTGGTCTGTGAAGGTGTATATCCTGCCTACAAGGCTGTGAAACCTGCAGGATCTGTGGGTGGAGAGGTGTGTGTGGATTTTAGACTGTGCTCCAACTGTTCACAGGTCATGGAGGCTCGTATTAATAGATTTGAAGATGGCTGTTGTTGTTATTGTGTGTGAGTATCTATGTGTGTTGCGATTTTTTTACTGAGGAAACCTGATCACCTATCATGTATTTAATACAAGTTTATGGAGAAGTGAGACAGACTCTTTTGGAAGAAGCCAACCAGACATGAAATGCAAAACATTTGCAACCCAACAGGGATCTGCAAGTTGCTTCACAATAACTCCATAACAAAGGGCAGAGAGACCCCATCTAAAGCAACCAGGCACTGGGGAAAGGTGCAGCAGCTGTACTTTCAGCGGGGACTGCAGAGTTCAATCTCGCTCCACTCACAAATCCCAAGGCTTAATCCCTCCACCGGCGAGGCGTTTGTTTGAGGATCGCCCTCACTGCTGGCGCTCAGCTCACCTAGACGTCCTTCGCTAGCCCTTCAAAGAAACACTGGCCGATTTTCACTCAGGATTCCTTTCTTTAAAACGCTCTCATTCTCTCACTCTCTCTCACTCTCACTCCCTTCTTCCCTCCTTCTCTCTCTATTTATCTTCTTGGTCTTCTTTTTTCTGATCTCTTGCTCTTGGCTGTTAATTAAAGGCCCAGTGCAGTCAAAAACGTGATTTTCCTGTGTTTTATATAAGGTTGGAGTAATACTGTGAAATTGTGAAAATGATTATAATGCCCTTTGAGTGGAATAGCTGTTTGCATTTCAGCCTGTTTTGGTGGGAGGGAGTTTTGGCCTTCCATGGTGACATCACCATGCAATACATTTGTTAATAGACCAATAAGATAGAGAGTTCCAAATAATTACCTGTAAATGTAACTGTATAATTACATGTACAGTTAATTTAACCATGCAAAATATTCACTTACCTGTTCATTTAACCAGTCTGTATATTAAGTAAACTATTATTACCCTCACTTATATCATACACACTTTTAGCTATTAAAGTATTTGTCTGCCATCGACCTGTATAGTATAGTTAACCATGCACCATCCACCAATGTATAGTGTACATATTCAGCCATCCACCCATACTATGCAATGTCTTTTTATAGCTTTTTTGCACTCCTGACTTCTTGTATTTTGATGCATGTATCGTGTATCTGTCTTTTGTGAATTTTCGTTCTGGCATTCTGCACCTGCCCTGTGTTTTTTTTTTTGTAGCTGCTTGACAAAGAAACTTCCCCTCGGGGATCAATAAAGTATCTATCTATCTATCTATCTATCTATCTATCTATCTATCTATCTATCTATCTATCTATCTATCTATCTATCTATCTATCTATCTATCTATCTATCTATCTATCTATCTATCTATCTATCTATCTATCTATCTATCTATCTATCTATCTATCTATCTATCTATCTATCTATCTATCTATCTATCTAATTACTCAGCCAATGTGAAATGTCTGTGCTGTACGTCAACAAGCATAACACGTCACAGAACACTTGATAAATTGATGTTACGTCAATAACTACGCTGTGATGGAACTTAATTCCCAAAAGGGATGTTTAAAATGTTCTCATTCATCATTTTATATTATGGAGGAGATGAGATGATAAGTGTGGTCTTTACCAATAACCGTGAGCTGTCATTAAAGGACATTGTCCAATCAGAACCAATCACATGCTTCTCCAGAGCAATATTTTTTTCCATTACGAATAAATTTGAAGGCATGCGACCTGACCTTTATTTTTAAAACCAAGAGAGTATGCCCTTTGAAATAAACGTCTTGAAAAGTTGATAATTAAAAATGGTTCTAAATCGCCACCCCAATTCACACCGATGTATGCATCTTAGGAGAGAAGGGCCAATACATCGAATCACATATAATTATGGTCGGGTCCAAAGAAACAAAGGATAGACGTGCATACTAAACAGAGTTAAGTAGAGGTATAGAGATAAATAGAGGTATAGAGTTAAATAGAGGTATAGAGATAAATATAGTTAAATAGAGGTATATAGTTAAATATAGGTATAGAGTTAAATAGAGGTATAGAGTTAAATATAGTTAAATAGAGGTATATAGTTAAATATAGTTAAATAGAGGTATATAGTTAAATATAGGTATAGAGTTAAATAGAGGTATAGAGATAAATAGAGGTATAGAGTTAAATAGAGGTATAGAGTTAAATAGAGGTATAGAGTTAAATAGAGGTATAGAGTTAAATAGAGGTATAGAGATAAATATAGTTAAATAGAGGTATAGAGTTAAATATAGTTAAATATAGGTATAGAGATAAATAGAGGTATAGAGATAAATAGAGGTATAGAGTTAAAAAGAGGTATAGAGTTAAATAGAGGTATAGAGATAAATAGAGGTATAGAGATAAATAGAGGTATAGAGTTAAATAGAGGTATAGAGTTAAATAGAGGTATAGAGTTAAATAGAGGTATAGAGATAAATAGAGGTATATAGTTAAATAGAGGTATAGAGTTAAATATAGTTAAATAGAGGTATATAGTTAAATAGAGGTATAGAGTTAAATAGAGGTATAGAGTTAAATATAGTTAAATAGAGGTATAGAGTTAAATAGAGGTATAGAGTTAAATATAGTTAAATAGAGGTATATAGTTAAATAGAGGTATAGAGTTAAATAGAGGTATAGAGTTAAATATAGTTAAATAGAGGTATATAGTTAAATATAGGTATAGAGTTAAATAGAGGTATAGAGTTAAATATAGTTAAATAGAGGTATATAGTTAAATAGAGGTATATAGTTAAATAGAGGTATAGAGTTAAATATAGTTAAATAGAGGTATAGAGTTAAATAGAGGTATAGAGTTAAATAGAGATATATAGTTAAATAGAGGTATAGAGATAAATATAGTTAAATAGAGGTATATAGTTAAATATAGGTATAGAGTTAAATAGAGGTATAGAGTTAAATATAGTTAAATAGAGGTATATAGTTAAATATAGTTAAATAGAGGTATATAGTTAAATATAGGTATAGAGTTAAATAGAGGTATAGAGATAAATAGAGGTATAGAGTTAAATAGAGGTATAGAGTTAAATAGAGGTATAGAGTTAAATAGAGGTATAGAGATAAATATAGTTAAATAGAGGTATAGAGTTAAATATAGTTAAATATAGGTATAGAGATAAATAGAGGTATAGAGATAAATAGAGGTATAGAGTTAAAAAGAGGTATAGAGTTAAATAGAGGTATAGAGATAAATAGAGGTATAGAGATAAATAGAGGTATAGAGTTAAATAGAGGTATAGAGTTAAATAGAGGTATAGAGTTAAATAGAGGTATAGAGATAAATAGAGGTATATAGTTAAATAGAGGTATAGAGTTAAATATAGTTAAATAGAGGTATATAGTTAAATAGAGGTATAGAGTTAAATAGAGGTATAGAGTTAAATATAGTTAAATAGAGGTATAGAGTTAAATAGAGGTATAGAGTTAAATATAGTTAAATAGAGGTATATAGTTAAATAGAGGTATAGAGTTAAATAGAGGTATAGAGTTAAATATAGTTAAATAGAGGTATATAGTTAAATATAGGTATAGAGTTAAATAGAGGTATAGAGTTAAATATAGTTAAATAGAGGTATATAGTTAAATAGAGGTATAGAGTTAAATAGAGGTATAGAGTTAAATATAGTTAAATAGAGGTATAGAGTTAAATAGAGGTATAGAGTTAAATAGAGATATATAGTTAAATAGAGGTATAGAGTTAAATAGAGGTATAGAGATAAATAGAGGTATAGAGTTAAATATAGTTAAATAGAGGTATATAGTTAAATAGAGGTATAGAGTTAAATAGAGGTATAGAGTTAAATATAGTTAAATATAGGTATAGAGTTAAATATAGGTATATAGTTAAATAGAGGTATAGAGTTAAATATAGGTATAGAGTTAAATAGAGTTAATATAGTTAAATAGAGGTATATAGTTACATAGAGTTATAGAGTTAAATAGAGGTATATAGTTAAATAGAGGTATAGAGTTAAATAGAGGTATATAGTTAAATAGAGGTATAGAGTTAATATAGTTAAATATAGGTATATAGTTAAATAGAGGTATAGAGTTAAATATAGTTAAATAGAGGTATATAGTTAAATAGAGGTATAGAGTTAAATAGAGGTATAGAGTTAAATATAGTTAAATAGAGGTATAGAGTTAAATAGAGGTATAGAGTTAAATATAGTTAAATAGAGGTATATAGTTAAATAGAGGTATAGAGTTAAATAGAGGTATAGAGTTAAATATAGTTAAATAGAGGTATATAGTTAAATATAGGTATAGAGTTAAATAGAGGTATAGAGTTAAATATAGTTAAATAGAGGTATATAGTTAGATAGATAGATAGATAGATAGATAGGTACTTTATTGATCCCCCGGGGGGGAAATTTCATTATCAAGCAGCTACAACAAAAACACAGGGCAGGTGCAAAATGCCACAACGAAAGTACACAAAAGACAGATACACGGTACATGATACATAGAGCGGCAGTATGAAAAAGTATAGAAATACAGGATATCTGGAGTGCAAAAAAAAAGCTATAAAAGGACATTGCGTAGTATGAGTGGTTGGCTGAATATGTACACTATACATTGGTGGATGTTGGATGGTTAACTATACTATACAGGTTGATGGCAGGGAAATACTTCAGTAGCTAATGCGTATGATATGAGCGAGGGTAATAATAGTTTACTTAATAGACAGACTGGCTAAATGAACAGGTAAGTGAAAATTTTGCATGGTTAAATTAGCTGTACAGTTAGGTATACAGTTATATTTACAGATAAGTGAATACTTGCATGTTTACACAAACTGTACAGGTAAATGACAGGAAGAGATACTTTAATAGCTAAATGTGTGTATGATATCATTGGGGTAATAATAGTAATTCCCTTAAAATACAGTCCTTAGTGCGCAGGGTTTAATTACAGACAACTGCACTTATTGCACATTTGATATACTAAAAGCAATGAGAAAAGGTGCAACTGGCAGGATACTAATATGCATTCCTGAGTGAATGCCTAGGTCCAATAATTACTTACAATATTGCATGTGATATAATATAACAACTGTACATGGGTATGTATATACAGACCTGTATGAATAAGTAGGTCCTGAGTGGATGAGTGCTGACGGAACAGAGTTACTCACGGATGGATGCATAATTGTTAAACTAGGTCCTAGCACCCCAACAGTTCCAGATCTATGTTGCCGACGGCACGGCACCCCGGTGAGGCATTATATAGTCTCATAGCCGCCGGCAGGAAGGACCTCCTGTGGCGCTCTCTGGCACACCGTGGTGGGATCAGTCTGTGACTGAAAGAGCTCCTCTGCGTCATAACCATAGCGTGCAGAGGGTGGGTGACGTTGTCCATGATGGCCAGCAGTTTGGCCAGGATCCGTCTCTCCGCCACCTCCTCTAGAGTGTCAAGGCTCATCCCCAGGACAGAGCTAGCCTTCCTGATCAGCTTATTTACCCGAGAAGCATCACCGGCTTTGATGTTTGCTCCCCAGCACACCACTGCAAAAAAGATGGCACTGGCCACCACAGACTGGTAGAAGGTATGCAGTAGTTTACTGCACACGTTGAAGGACCTGAGCCTCCTCAGAAAGTAGAGTCGGCTCTGGCCCTTTTTGTACAGGGCCCCGGTGTTACCAGCCCATTCCAGTCTGTTGTCCATATGGACCCCCAAGAACTTGTATGACTCAACCATTTCCACATCCATCCCCTTTATAGGGACTGCAGTCAGTTGTGCCTTGGTTCTCCTGAAGTCCACCACCATCTCCTTAGTTTTGCTGATGTTGAGCTGAAGGTGGTTCTGCTCACACCACAACACAAAGTCACTGATTGTGCTCCTGTACTCCTCCTCCTGCCCACCCCTGATGCACCCTACAATAGCAGAGTCATCCGAGAACTTCTGTAGGTGGCATGTTTCAGAGTTATATCTGAAGTCTGAGGTGTAGAGGGTGAACAGGAAGGGGGACAGGACCGTACCCTGGGGGGCCCCTGTGTTGCTAACTGCCCGTTCTGACACACAGCTCTGTAGTCGCACAAATTGTGGCCTACCGGTCAGGTAGTCCGTGACCCAGGAGACTAAGGGTGCTTCCACTTTCATCCTCCTCATCTTCTCACCCAGTAGCAGGGGCTGAATGGTATTGAAGGCACTGGAGAAGTCAAAAAACATGACCCTCACAGTGCAACCTGCGTTGTCCAGGTGAGAGTAGGCCCTCTGCAGAAGGTAGATGATTGCATCATCCACCCCGATGTTGCGCTGGTATGCAAACTGCAGGGGGTCCATTGATGAACACACCAGGGGTCTGAGGTGAGCGAGGACTAACCTTTCCAGGGTCTTCATGATGTGGGATGTTAGCGCTACAGGTCTGAAGTCATTCAGGACAGTGGGGTGTGCCTTCTTGGGCACTGGGACGAGGCAGGATGTTTTCCACAGCACAGGGACCCTTTCTAGGCTCAGGCTAAGGTTGAAAAGACGCTGGAGTATTCCACACAGTTGGTCAGCACAGACCCTCAGCACCCTTGGGCTGATGCCATCGGGACCCGCCGCTTTCCACTGGTGTAGTCTCTCCAGCTCTCTCTTCACTTGGTTGGTGGTGAAAGCCAGCCCAGGTAGGGAGGTGGGGGGAAGGGGGGTGTTGAGGATCAGTCCAGGGGGGGCAGGGGCGGAGGTGGGGTCACTGATTGTCTCAGCAGAGGTGCTGTGAGCAAAGTGGGGGTGGGATAGCCGTGAGGGTGTGTGGTCTGGGGAGCTGGAGGGGAGGTGGACAGGGCCAGTATCGAACCTGTTAAAAAATTGGTTCAGCTCATTGGCTCTGTCCTGGGTCCCCTCCGTCTGCCCACTGTTTGACTTTTTGAAGCCAGTGATATTTCTCATACCCTTCCACACCTCTCTCACCTGGCTCTGCCTCAGCTTGTCCTCCATCTTCTCCTTATACACTCTCTTCCCCTCAGCAATCCGCAACTTCAGCTCCCTCTGGACGCATTTCAATTTGTCCTTGTCCTTCTCCTTGAAGGCCCTCTTCTTCTCATTCAGCAGGGCCTTCAGGTCGCTGGTGACCCAGGGTTTATTGTTTGGGAAACAGCGTACCTTCCTGGTGGGTACAGTGTTGTCTACACAAAAATTAATATAGTCTGTTATGCAGTCAGTGAGTCCATCGATGTCCTCCCCATGAGCCTCACAGAACACATCCCAGTCTGTTGTTTCAAAGCAGTCCTGTAGGGCCTCATTCGCCTCCGGGGACCATCTCCTAATAGTCCTGGTGGTTGCAGGCTGCTGTTGGACCATAGGCCTGTAGAGTGGGGTGAGGTGGACAAGGTTGTGATCCGATCTACCGAGGGGAGGGAGTGCAGTGGAGTTGTATGCATCCTTCACATTAGCATATAACAAGTCCAGAGTTGTATTATTCCTGGTTGGGCACTTCACGAACTGTTTGAACGTGGGCAGCGTGGAAGAGAGAGATGCATGGTTAAAATCCCCCGAAATTGCAAAGAAAGCACTGGGATGCGCTGTCTGTAACCTCGCGATAACAGAGTGGATGACGTCACACGCTGCGTTTGCGTCAGCAGAGGGCGGGATGTAAACAATAACAGCAATGGCCGCCGTGAATTCCCTAGGTAGATAGTAGGGTCTCAGGCTAACGGCTAGCAGTTCAATGTCCGGGCTACAAAACTTTTCCTTAAGAGTAATATGGTTCGGATGACACCATCTGTTGTTAACTAATAAAGCCAGCCCACCACCCTTACTCTTACCGGAAGAGACGCGATCCCTGTCCGCTGTGATGGTCTGGAAACCGTCGATAGTGACGTTCTGTATGGGGATGTTATCGTTCAGCCAAGTCTCAGTAAAACACATTAGGCTAGCTTCCCGATAAATCCTTTGTCCACGAACAAGTCCCGCCAACTCATCCATCTTGTTATGTAGACACCTCACATTGCCCATAATAATAGACGGTATAACCGGCTTGTACTTGAACCTCCTCCGCTTTGCCTTACATTTCAATCCCGCCCTGCATCCACGGCGTCGTCTTTTCAATTCGTCCGGAATATCAAACTTTTCCCTGGGGAGCAGCAGCGCTGCGTGGGCTAAATCCAGGAGCAGGGCTCTGCTGTAAACAATAACAGTTGACGACTCCCGTCGACGTTCAGCTGCGATAAAATCCATAAAATCCATAATCCTGAACTGTTATAGTTCGACTGTAGCAAAATAAAAAATAAAACTAAAGAAAATAGACGAAAGAAAACGAACTAAAACAACAATTAAACAACACGAACAACGGGACAACGGGAGCTGCTTAAAAGGCGACCACTCAGGGCGGCGCCAAACACTTAAGTTAAAGTTAAATAGAGGTATAGAGTTAAATATAGTTAAATATAGGTATAGAGTTAAATAGAGGTATAGAGTTAAATAGAGGTATAGAGTTAAATATAGTTAAATAGAGGTATAGCGTTAAATAGAGGTATAGAGTTAAATAGAGATATATAGTTAAATAGAGGTATAGAGTTAAATAGAGGTATAGAGTTAAATAGAGGTATAGAGATAAATAGAGGTATAGAGTTAAATATAGTTAAATAGAGGTATATAGTTAAATAGAGGTATAGAGTTAAATAGAGGTATAGAGTTAAATATAGTTAAATATAGGTATAGAGTGAAATATAGGTATATAGTTAAATAGAGGTATAGAGTTAAATATAGGTATAGAGTTAAATAGAGTTAATATAGTTAAATAGAGGTATATAGTTACATAGAGTTATAGAGTTAAATAGAGGTATAGAGTTAAATATAGTTAAATAGAGGTATAGAGTTAAATATAGTTAAATAGAGGTATATAGTTAAATATAGGTATAGAGTTAAATAGAGGTATAGAGTTAAATATAGTTAAATAGAGGTATATAGTTAAATAGAGGTATAGAGTTAAATAGAGGTATAGAGTTAAATATAGTTAAATAGAGGTATAGAGTTAAATAGTGGTATAGAGTTAAATAGAGATATATAGTTAAATAGAGGTATAGAGTTAAATAGAGGTATAGAGTTAAATAGAGGTATAGAGATAAATAGAGGTATAGAGTTAAATATAGTTAAATAGAGGTATATAGTTAAATAGAGGTATAGAGTTAAATAGAGGTATAGAGTTAAATATAGTTAAATATAGGTATAGAGTTAAATATAGGTATATAGTTAAATAGAGGTATAGAGTTAAAAATAGGTATAGAGTTAAATAGAGTTAATATAGTTAAATAGAGGTATATAGTTACATAGAGTTATAGAGTTAAATAGAGGTATATAGTTAAATAGAGGTATAGAGTTAAATAGAGGTATATAGTTAAATAGAGGTATAGAGTTAATATAGTTAAATATAGGTATATAGTTAAATAGAGGTATAGAGTTAAATATAGTTAAATAGAGGTATATAGTTAAATAGAGGTATAGAGTTAAATAGAGGTATAGAGTTAAATATAGTTAAATAGAGGTATAGAGTTAAATATAGTTAAATAGAGGTATATAGTTAAATAGAGGTATAGAGTTAAATAGAGGTATAGAGTTAAATATAGTTAAATAGAGGTATATAGTTAAATATAGGTATAGAGTTAAATAGAGGTATAGAGTTAAATAGAGATATATAGTTAAATAGAGGTATAGAGTTAAATAGAGGTATAGAGTTAAATAGAGGTATAGAGATAAATAGAGGTATAGAGTTAAATATAGTTAAATAGAGGTATAAAGTTAAATAGAGGTATAGAGTTAAATAGAGGTATAGAGTTAAATATAGTTAAATATAGGTATAGAGTTAAATATAGGTATATAGTTAAATAGAGGTATAGAGTTAAATATAGGTATAGAGTTAAATAGAGTTAATATAGTTAAATAGAGGTATATAGTTACATAGAGTTATAGAGTTAAATAGAGGTATATAGTTAAATAGAGGTATAGAGTTAAATAGAGGTATATAGTTAAATAGAGGTATAGAGTTAATATAGTTAAATATAGGTATATAGTTAAATAGAGGTATAGAGTTAAGTAAATATTGTTAAAACGAGGTATAGAGTTCAATAGTAGTATAGAGTTAAGTAAATAGAGTTTAAATGAGGTATAGAGTTTGACAGAGGTATAGAGTTAAATAGAGGTATAGAGTTAAATAGAGGATATAGTTAAATAGAGGTATATAGTTACATAGAGATATATAGTTAAATAGAGGTATATAGTTAAATAGAGGTGCATAGTTAAATAAAGTTATAGAGTTAAAAGAGGTATATAGTTAAATAGAGGTATGGAGTTAAATATAGTTAAATAGAGGTATATAGTTAAATAGAGGTATATAGTTAAATAGAGGTATGGAGTTAAATATAGTTAAATAGAGGTATATAGTTAAATAGAGGTATAGAGTTAAATAGAGGTATAGAGTTAAATATAGTTAAATAGAGGTATATAGTTAAATAGAGGTATATAGTTAAATAGAGGTATATAGTTAAATAGAGGTATGGAGTTAAATATAGTTAAATAGAGGTATATAGTTAAATAGAGGTATATAGTTAAATAGAGGTATGGAGTTAAATATAGTTAAATAGAGGTATGGAGTTAAATATAGTTAAATAGAGGTATATAGTTAAATAGAGGTATAGAGTTAAATAGAGGTATATAGTTAAATAGAGGTATAGAGTTAAATAGAGGTATATAGTTAAATAGAGGTATATAGTTAACTAGAGGTATAGAGTTAAATAGAGGTATATAGTTAAATAGAGGTATAGAGTTAAATAGAGGTATATAGTTAAATAGAGGTATATAGTTAAATAGAGGTATATAGTTAAATAGAGGTATGGAGTTAAATATAGTTAAATAGAGGTATATAGTTAAATAGAGGTATGGAGTTAAATATAGTTAAATAGAGGTATATAGTTAAATAGAGGTATATAGATAAATAGAGGTATATAGTTAAATAGAGGTATGGAGTTAAATATAGTTAAATAGAGGTATATAGTTAAATAAAGTTATAGAGTTAAATAGAGGTATAGAGTTAAATAGAGGTATATAGTTAAATAGAGAGATGATATTATCTTTTACCAGATCTAATGTGTTATATTCTCCTACATTACTTTCCCATTTCCACAAACTTCAACCTGGTAAAAGAGCTACAGGCAGTTAGATTTGGGTATGTCATTTTAGGCGAAAATTGAAAAAAAGTGTCCGATCCTTAAGAGGTTAAATGAAGTGCACACTCACTACCTCAATCTGAGCATGTTTATTTTTCTTATCTTGTTTTGGTAGAGAATTATCTGGAACTATTCCTCCACAAATGTATGTCCCTTGCTGTTTCCTTGGTTACAAAGTACCCACTCGGTTTTATGGGCATTATCTGTGACTTTATTACAAGCACCATGGACAAGTGTGGGCTGTTATAAATCTCACTGATGCTCTCAGCCAAGCCCAGGCTGGTGGGCGAAGGTAGTTATCCTGTGAGAAATACCCCTGGCGCCTAACAAGCCATTTAAGCAGTGACTGTCCCTTTGGAATGAAAGTCTGCTTTTGAAAGGGCATTAATGTCTTCATTCACGTTAGACGCACATAAAGGAAACTGCTGACAGTTTTGAAAATCAGAAAATTGGAAAGCAGGGAGGGGGTTTCAGACCAAATGGAGTATTAGAGTTGGGGAGTTTTCTTTTGGTCTTAAGGCTGGCTTCTGTCCAGCTTGCAATAGCGTTCTCATTTTTCAACGTGCTGTAGAATGGACAGAAATAATCCCAATCTTTAATTATCCATCCTCTCTTCGTTGAGAATATCTACCCACATTACCCATGAGCCATTTAGTGGAAGTATTCACCCGATTCAATAAAACACAATCACTTGTTGTTTTCCGTCTGATAAGACAAAGATGACCTTCATGGTGATGTCATGAGATCTCTTAGGCCTGCAGCAGCTACAGTTGGATGGATAGGACATTCATTGCCTGCATTACTGTAAAACTTAAAAAAAAGAAGCAGGATAATGCCTTCCTCTACACCACTTGATGGTGGGAATCAGTTGCGGTCGGTGCCGTTTAATTCTTCAGAGTCTACGACGTTTGGGGACGGGGGACAGGGCGGGTGTGGGGGGACGGTGTGCTAAGCTGACATATGGCATTGTCATACTATGGATCATTTAGCTATTTGATTTCAATTTTAGGACCATAATGTCTGGACGGCCATGGGGCTTTGATAAAATATTGATTTTGGCCTTTACTACTAAAGCCCATAGGAACCCATTGAATAACACATTCATAAATGGCAAAAAAGACAGTCAATAAATAAATAATTAAAAACAAGGTTTTGAAGTGTTTGTCCTAAATCTTGGAGATATAAAACAACTCAGGAAATATTTTGAAAGATTTTATTTCTTGTGACACTTAGTGCAGTATGGAGAACACCATCGTGTTTGTGAGAGTCTCCCCTTTCCTTAGAGTGGTCATAATAGTTTGGACGCTACATACGTTTACATGAGAAGAACGATTTCTGGGATGCCTCATTGTCTGACAAACACCGCTCTAGCTCTGCCACCTTTCACCGCAGATGTGGAAGTGCGACACTGGTGGATGCAGTGGATTGAGATGCATCCAATGCACTATATCTAGTTCAAACTGACAGATTTTGATGAGGATATTTTTGTTGTGTTACTTAGATTGAAGACCCTTATTTCTATTACAGCATGTTGGATGACTGTCATTCATATTCCATTCACCCTGTTCAATGTAACATTGATAGGTTTAGGCTACTACATTATACTTTAATTTGCTGTATACCCTTCATGAGGTTGCTACAACCTAGCCTACGAATTAAAGTTTACCCTCATAGGAGCACAGGTCGAGAGAAAGTTGAGTAATCAAGGTCACAGACATTGACACAATACCGTCTTTCACACTCTTTCCCACATCTATCTGATCTAGGGTGTAATCATTAGTCCAACAGGTATGTTTATTCCCGTTTCGCTCTGTTTGCTTCCCATTAAGAAACATTTCTCAACGTAATCGGCGGAATGGATACACCCCTGATCACATGCAAACGCAGTTCACTTTCATAGTGGCCACATACAAACAACATGATCCTTTATCCTTTAACCTTTGTTGTATAATTCCTTCTCTCATCTACAAGCTCTCCTCCTCTCACATTTTCCCTTCTCTTGTGGCCTTCAGTGCAGAACACATCAGCTGTCTGTGAACAGGTGAAAAAACCTTTCCAAGGCAAACCTTCATATCATTACCGCTAACCGCTACACACAGCCTACATCATTGTCACATCATGGTCAACATAGCTACTAGAACTAATGTGTTAGCAAACCTGCTACAATCATGCAGTACAATGTACAGTCAGCAAGCAGTTTAGCAGTTACACTGGCGGTCCCATGTGGCAATAAATGAATAAAACCAAAAGCTTACCATGACTTGAAAGAGTTCCAGTATTGTGTTGGATAGTCATAGCCAGCTGTTTAACTAGGCTAAACTAGCCAGCTGCATTCGCTAGCTAAGTAAGTGCAAGTAAAAGTAAAAAAAAACATATATTAAATATAGCTAGTTAGCGCTCTCTCTTGCTTCTCCTTCATTTTTGAAGAAATTAATTTGTTCAAAACTGATCAGCTATTGTCTTTCTCTCTCTTTGAGTCAACTACTCACCACATGTTATGCACTGCAGTTATAGCTAGCAGTAGCTTATGCTTTCAGTACTAGATTCATTATCTGATCCTTTGATTGGGTGGACAACATGTCAGTTCATGCTGCAAGAGCTCTGATAGGTTGGAGGACGTCCTCCAGAAGTTGTCATAATTACTGTGTAAGTCTATGGAAGCGGGTGAGAACCACAAGCCTCCTAAGTTTTGTATTGAAGTCAATGTAGCCAGAGGAGGATAGAAGCTAGCTGTCCTCCGGCTACACCTTGGTGCTACCCTACAGAGTGCTGTTGAGACTTCTGTAGACCTTCATTGTAAAACAGTGTGATTTAATAAATTGTTCGGTGACGTGAATATATTTAGTATAATTTTATCTAAACTTTTTAATTCACTCCAAAAAATACAAATACATTTATTTCACTGAGGAGGATGGTCCTCCACTGGTGGGAATATATGAGAGAGTGAACAAATTAAAAAGAGAAGAGAAAGGGAAGAGAAGCCGGTGAATGATTGGGCTGAGCCGTCAAGTGGAGCCTGGAAGCAAGAGGATCGGGAATAGTCGGATTTGAGAATATGCCAATAATGCATTTCAAAACAAATAAACAGCAGTAACAGATACAGGGAGCCACAGAGGAGGCATAGAGGGAAACAGGTTTTTATTTCCAACATTGCTTCAGATTTTAAGAAATGTTTGCTCTCCGAGCCTAAGAATCACACTATGGAGCAAGCTTGATTTGTCTGTCCTCATACAATCTATCCTCGTGAGGTGTGATTCTGTTCTTTCTCTGCACAGCTGTGTGAGGGTACGTATTGGAACTATGGAAATGAGCAGGAGTCGGAGTAACCACAAATAACCCGCTTCTACACTACATACCATTAGAATGTTCCAATCCAGACAGTTGCTATGAGAACGCCAGGTAGTAGTATATGAATGAATATTCATGAGTGACAGTGGAGGGGTGCATCAGTGTGCCTGTGGGGATGAGGCCAGATTTGACAGCACATAGAAATTATTCAGACCCCTTCACTTTTTCCACATTTTGTTCAGTTACAGCCTTATTCTAAAATGTATTAAATTATCATGTTTTCTCATCAATCTCCACACAATACCCCATAATTACAAAGCAGGATGAATCTGAGCTCAATTTCGAGTCTCATAGCAAAGGGTCTGTTTAATTTTGTAAATAAGGTATTTCTGTTTTTAATTTGTAATTCATTTGCAAAAAAAAAATCTAAAAAACTGTTTTTGCTTTGTCATTATGGGGTATTGTGTGTAGATTGATGAGTGAGGAAAAACTATTTAATCAAGTTTAGAATAAGGCTGTAACGTAACAAAATGTGGAAAAAGTGAAGGGGTCTGAATACTTTCCAAATGCACTCTATAATATTGGTAGGGAGCTCCCCTGTTGGAGATATCAATTGTCCCTTCACTTGAGGGGCTGATGCAGGGAGAGGGAGATGAGACCTGTCTCTATCACAGAGATAAGTGAGTAGGGAGCGTAGACCTGTCTCTATCCCAGAGATAAGTGAGGAGGGAGCATAGACCAGTCTCTATCCCAGAGATAAGTGAGTAGGGAGCGTAGACCTGTCTCTATCCCAGAGATAAGTGAGGAGGGAGCGGAGACCAGTCTCTATCCCAGAGATAAGTGAGGAGGGAGCATAGACCAGTCTCTATCCCAGAGATAAGTGAGGAGGGAGTGTAGACCAGTTTCTATCCCAGAGATAAGTGAGGAGGGAGTGTAGACCTGTCTCTATCCCAGAGATAAGTGAGGAGGGAGTGTAGACCAGTCTCTATCCCAGAGATAAGTGAGGAGGGAGTGTAGACCTGTCTCTATCCCAGAGATAAGTGAGGAGGGAGTGTAGACCTGTCTCTATCCCAGAGATAAGTGAGGAGGGAGTGTAGACCTGTCTCTATCCCAGAGAAAAGTGAGGAAGGAGCAGCGTGGGAAGACTTGGAAGTAATACAGTCCTACGAACAAAGAAGATCAAGTTAGAATTGTTTGATTTCTTGTTGTAGACCACATGCCTTCACTTACGTTGTCAAACTTTCTTCTTCTTTTTCTTCTTCTTCTTCTTCTTCTTCTTCTTCTTCTTCTTCCCCTTTGCAGTTCTTCGGTGATCCCACTGACTGTTCTGTTATTTGTCTCGCAGCAAATCTGAAAGTCAAGACCAGTGCTCACTGAAGCAGAGTGGTGCCTGACCGATTGGAGAACCTTGTCTCACGCAACACCGGCATTATTTATGGTTGGTTAGAATCTTGACACTGCAGTAAAATACGATTATACAATACATTTTTTCTCCACTTAAACTTCATGGCTTCTCTATCGTCATCAGAATCTTTTGGATAATACATTATTTAAAGATGAATGATATTGCTGTGAACAAGCTGAGGTTAAAAGTTCAATGGTTTATAATTGCAGTATTGAAACTAACTGACACAATTCTGCTTAACCTGGTAAACAATTGGTTACAAGAATGAGTCATTTACATGTTTTTACTATTTTTCTACAAATCTAATTTCTAGGAAACTTCACTTGGATGACTGTAACCCCCTGATTGGAACAGGATGACTGTAACCCCCTGACTGGAACAGGATGAATGTAACCACCTGACTGGAACAGGATGACTGTAACCCCTTGACCGGAACAGAATGACTGTAACCACCTGGCCAGAACAGGATGACTGTAACCCCCTGACCGGAACAGGATGACTGTAACCCCCTGACTGGAACAGGATGACTGTAACCACCTGGCCAGAACAGGATGGCTGTAACCCCCTGACCGGAACAGGATGACTGTAACCACCTGGCCAGAACAGGATGACTGTAACCACCTGGCCAGAACAGGATGATTGTAACCACCTGTGAATCCTGGACTGGTAAATAGGCCTAATTTTACAGTAAACCAGGAATGCATTGTTAAGTGGAACCGGTGAAAAGACTTAAAGAGGTCCATTCATAAAAGTTATCTTGGAAACCAATCACATTCCTTTAATATATGACATTAGGAAATGGTTTCATCATCCTCAATAACATTGTGGTATTTTTGTCTTGGTTTGTACATTATCCCTCCTATCTCACTTCCTGGTTCAGAATGTAAATGTATTCCACATCTGGGTGGCGAATCACTCCAATAATCTTTGTTCATGGCTTTAGATTAACACATACGGCTATTAGCGTATATCATCTACTCCTCTGGCTTCACATGTAAATTACATCTGGAAAGAGTTAGCTGTTAAACCGATCAGGATGGGTGAAAGATGGCCCTTACATTATCCCTTGGGAAAACAACGGTGGCATTATCTATGCACACACCTGCGTTGTATTGACATATTCATCAAACAAACGCCACACTAGATGACACGCTCACAATGATAGATTGTGAGAGAATGTAGAGTAAGGATCAGTGATGACTAATATGATTTGTGGAATGTAGAACAAACTTGATGAAGACATGGAGTAAAAATAGTATTATTTGACTGTGATTGTCACCAATGTGATGTAGACAGAGGGAATGGAATAATATTGATATGGAACTCAGGTTTCATTCAAAGCATTATATGAATTTGCTTGGTATTGGATATGACTTGAGTGAGCTGTTTCAAAGTGGTGGTATTGGATATGACTTGAAAGCAGAGACTTGCGACTCTAGAGAGAAAATTAACACCAATGTCTGTTTTTTCTTCTTCTACATTTCTTTCCGTTGGATTCAACTTTGGCGCTGTCACTATTTCCCTTTATCATTGGACCTCCGAAGCAGAAGAATATGATTGGATGATGTATTTCCCATTTGCCTACTGGATGCAGGTTCACATTGCACATATCTTGGTAGGCTCTGATATGAAGATAACATCTACCCGTCATTTTTTACTCAAATACTGTGGCATTCTTTAAAATTACAATACAGTGGATGGACGTTGGAGTCTAAAGTATGTCAGGTTGTTATTATGGCATTAGGAACACAACATATTCAACATAAGAACTCTTTAGATGCAGGTCCCAACTTCATCGAATAGCTGCCTATGCAGCCAACATTTCATTGTCACTGTTAGATTTATGTGCTGGTATTAGATGATTGCCAACTCAACAGATTTTTGGCTACGATTTTGTCTTCAGATCAAACACAAGCCTGTGATTAAATGGGCCAAAGTGCATTGGGCAATCTAAAAACCAGCGATATTGAGGGATAAAGGGCGTTTATTAGAGTGATTCACTCCAATTTACTGAAAAGGCCAGAGTTTCTGAGTCCTCCTCACACCCTACCCAGCTGTATCAACCCCATAGTCCTTTCTGAGTCACTGTTGACACATACAACACGAGAACCCCATGTCCGTCCAGACAAAACAAGAAGTAACGGAGTTCATCCAACGTCATCTGATGCCTTGAATGAATTCTGAATTCCATATCAATATTATTTGATTTTCTTTGTGTCACAATGGAGACAATCACAGACAAATCATTTGAATGGAAATTGAATAATAATTTGACCCCAGTCTCCATGTCTCCATCAAGTTTGTATACATTCCACAATGTATACAAACTTGAGGGAACGTAGGCGGCATCAGGCGGCGTCAGGCGGCGTCTGGCGGCATCAGACGGCTTCAGGCAGCGTCAGGAGGCGTCAGACATCATTTAGATTGATCTCTCCTTCTCTCTCTCCAGTTCTTGAAGGATGGTGCAAAACAAACAAATCAGATGTCTCTCAATGTCCTATTTCCTGTTACCTGTTTCCTATTTCCTATTTCCTATTTCCTATTTCCCTAAACAATTCTCTTTTTTCCACCATGTTGTAGCCTACACTGACAGGCCTGTAGGGAAGTCATTTTGTAAGGGGAAGACTCAGACGTATCTGTCTGAACGTATTTTTGAAGTTGCAGGTAAGAGCAACATTACGAGGGCTGCTGCTGTTGTAGCTGAGGGGGGAATCCCCTGTGGCACCTGGTGGAGCTGCCTTGTCAGTGGTTTGTTTGCATAGAGTATAGCCTCAGGCTGACTTGTTGTCTGCTCTGCTCAGAGAATCAGCAGTTCGTCACTGTTCATGAACTACATGGGGCTTTCGGGCTGCCAACCAACACTCTTCACCAGCGCAACTGTCTGTAAGAGTAAATAAATGCATATGGTAATGGAGATGGCATGAGATTGAGAAAATGGAGTTTAGGAAATTGAGTAACTTAACCATGTTAGTGACTGCTTCAAGGAAACCACTGTAAGGCTAGTAAGTAACTTAAGTGATATACAGTGGGGAGAACAAGTATTTGATACACTGCCCGATTTTGCAGGTTTTCCCACTTACAAAGCATGTAGAAGTCTGTAATTTTTATCATAGGTACTCTTCAACTGTGAGTGACGGAATCTAAAACAAAAATCCAGAAAATCACATTGTATGATTTTTAAGTGATTAATTTGCATTTTATTGCATGGCATAAGTATTTGATCACCTACCAACCAGTAAGAATTCCGGCTCTCACAGACCTGTTAGTTTTTCTTTAAGAAGCCCTCCTGTTCTCCACTCATTACCTGTATTAACTGCACCTGTTTGAACTCATTACCTGTATAAAAGACACCTGTCCACACACTCAGTCAAACAGACTCCAACCTCACCACAATGGCCAAGACCAGAGAGCTGTGTAAGGACATCAGGGATAAAATTGTAGACCTGCACAAGGCTGGGATGGGCTATAGGACAAAAGTCAAGCAGCTTGGTGAAAAGGCAACAACTGTTGGCGCAATTTTTCGAAAATGGAAGAAGTTCAAGATGACGGTCAATCTGAGGGATCAGCCCAGAACTACACGGCAGGACCTGGTCAATGACCTGAAGAGATCTGGGACCACAGTCTCAAAGAAAACCATTAGTAACACACTACGCCGTCATGGATTAAAAACTCCAAAAATGTTCCTAAAATCGGCAGTGTATCAAATACTTGTTCTCCCCACTGTACACCAAAAGTTACTGGTGCATAACATTTATGACAAATGACCAATGCCCTGTTAAATGACCAGGTGACATTGTGGAGTGGAAACATTCATATATTATTCCCCTAATGAGCAAAACCCCTACCTTAATTATATGCAGTTATGTTGGTTCATTGCTGCCTCTATCCTGTTATTAACGTCCCTAATTTCACCATAGGAAAATAACAAATAATTTTGATGGATAACTTGTTGCGCCTTGGTTGTGTTCTGCGGTTACTGATAAGGTCAGACCATTAAAAAAACTGTTCACATGAAAGTAAATACTTTCCTTTAAAATGTAAATATACTTTCAAATCAATTAAGGTTGTACCTTGATGTTGAAAAGTGCACCGGTGCTGAAAGGAACAACAGATCTGTGATGCAAAATGAATATTAGCTCAGAAAGCTGTCGGGTTGAGCTTATTGGCAAATCAGTCCAAAATCAAAGCTTTTATTTTCCTGCTCACAAATGACTGAGCTTTATGAGAGAGAGAGATTATAAAATGATTAGGAGCATTGCCAGATAACCATTGGCTCAATGTTAAAGCAACCCATTCCCAATTGGCTATTCTGAAATTACAGGAGGTGTGGCAAGGTTTCCATTTAATCAAGACCTTCATTTGCTTCATATTTACATTTATGTTTCCTGAAACGGCAAAAAATGAGATTAGGATTAAATCAGTAGAGATCTCTCTGGTACCGAACCAGTAAAGTTATCACAAATACATCTCCTCTTCGAAGTGTGAGGTAATGATTTACAATAAATCATAATTGATTGTATTAGATAAATAGCCGGTGCTGTATCTAGTTAGCGTCAGAAGATGTTTTTTGTAGTTTTGAATTGTGTTGGTTATTTCCATCTAGATATAGTTCAATAAATGAATCCACCCAATCCATATGAGTCCATTGAAGTGTTTTGAAGCATACTCAAAACACAGACCCTACAGACTAAGGGAATCACATCATAAGAATATCTAATGTCCCACCTCTTGATCCGTTTTCTCCAAGGCGTTTGAGACGAAGGCAAGGAAAGACGACGCGAGGAATCAAGGACAATACAATGGGGACTTCCCTGTTGCACAGTAACAGTATTGTAGCATACCTCGTTCTTCCACCGTAGAAGCCAGGTTCTGTGTGATTGTTCCCCGGCTGCCAGCTCTGGTAGTCCCTGGGGAGCCTCCCTGTGTGACCGTCTCAAATCTCTACAAACACATGCAGGGCCCCCACGGGAATGCCAGCCGCCAAGAGCCCCGCAGGCTGGAAGAAACACCCGCTTCCTGGTTTCCTGCGGCTGCAAAACAAAAACATGACTGGCGAAACAATCGGGAAGACACTCACGCTAGCATGTTGCTGTTTGTTAATAACTTTTTTTTCTTATGTGCCTGGACGTTTTGATTTAATCTAACAGGGGAAAAAGTAAGTGTAGTTTGTAAAATACTGTAAGTGCAATTTGTAAAATAAGGTTAGTTGTAAAATAAGTGTAGTTGTAAAATAAGTGTTGTTGTAAAATAAGTGTAGTTGTAAAATAAGTGTAGGTTGACCTATAGTTGCTAGTCATGATTGACTTTGTGCACTTATTTCTGGATATATGTCAAATTTGAGGGAGTGTTTAGCAGTAGACCTAGAATATATTTCACTGTGAGCGTCTGAATCCATGCAGTTGCCAATTTAGAGAACATTGTCCTTCGGGGTTAATTAGTCAGTCTTTAGTAGTTCCTAGAATAAAGTGTTCCCATTTTAACCTCAAGGGAGAATAGTACACAGTTTCTTTGAGTTTGAGTTGTTTTGACTTTAACCTGTAGTTCACCTGTCTGATCTCTTCATGTTGCATTTGTATATTGACAGTGAAAGAGACTGGTTGAAAAAAGACCAGAAAATACATGAAAACAACTTGTAATGTATCTGAAAACAGCAGGTGATGAATGAGAAAAAGATCAATACAAACACATATTCCCAGGGATATATATATAACAAATGGTTGATATTTGAACAGCGCTAAGATCTGTGTATTATAAATGTGTATGTGCGTCAATCACTAGTGCTGAGACCTTTGACAAGAAGAAGAAAAATATATATCTAAAATAGGTGTAGTTCAATTTATACTCATCCAGCTGGTTAGAGATGGTTATTATGAATTAATCTTTCTGGTAGGGAATTAAAGATACATTTTGTATTGTTTGATACCTCATTATGGGTTACCAACTGTAGTATCGCAGGACCTGGGTAAAATTAACAAAGTGTTTATTGAACAAGTAGCTAAGATGCGACTCACACAATCACTTAATTTCACTCTGTATGAATGTGATACAGTCCATGTTTGGGGTAATTACCTAAAGCATCAACTTTTTCCCCTTGCTCTTCTCTGCACTTCATACCCCCCTTGATAATTCAATGGGAAATGTATTTAATTTAAATGTTGTACTGCGACTTCTGTAATTAATTGCGCTGCTGTTCAATGGAAGATAGTTCATTGACTCCATTGTGTGAACATGGGGCGGCTGCTACAGTTCCAGGGTACTGTCTGTGTGTGTGTGTGTGTGTGTGTGTGTGTGTGTGTGTGTGTGTGTGTGTGTGTGTGTGTGTGTGTGTGTGTGTGTGTGTGTGTGTGTGTGTGTGTGTGTGTGTGTGTGTGTGTGACTGAGAGAGTGAGAGTGCTGAAATGCTGTAGGAACTGCTGGCAGATTTCTCAATCTGACACATCATGTAGCTCTCCACAAGGGGGGTTCTCAGGTGAAAGAGACCATATTCTTCCTCACATTCTTACTGCATTCACTTGAGATAATCACTGATGTGATTAAAATGTGAAAATGCTATACCCATCCCGTTGTTTTCACAAACTCTTAGATCCTGCAATAAGATTTGACAGGGTCAGAGGTGTATGTATACAGCTACAGTACATTATGTACGTCTCTCTGGTCCTCATGTGCAGATGTTGAGTCTAGTTGCAGCCAAAAGATGCCAATGAGAAGCCTGACCATGTTTCCTTAACACAACCATGTGAATACAGGAAGACATTGGTGAGGTTTCTGCTTTCACTGAGAGCACACTGATATACACTACACTACACTGTAGTATTGCGGTTTAGTGAATTGAAGTTCCTACAATAAATTGCATTCCAACTTAATTTTCTTATCAAAATGAAATAAATAATAGCCATTATTTCATTCATACTGCCTCCATGAAACAAATTACCGTATGCCTGGAAAGTATAAGTAATAAACTGACAGATAAGCAAAATCATTCAAAGACGTGATAGAGTCGAATAATAATACAAATATAAAAAGCATGGATAAAAGCCTTGGAAACTGTCAAGAAGAAAGAAATCAAACACGTGGCAGCAGGCAAAAAATATGAAAGGACGTCTTTACAAAGGCTCAAACAATATATATGCTTTCAAAAGCTGTGCCAGAAAGCCTGCAATACATATAGAGTGATAGAGAGTGAAAACAATAGCATCAGTTCATAGAGGACATTGGTGGTGCAAAAAGTTTTGTGCAACAATTTTTTTGTCTTTATAACCGATTCAGCTGCAAAAACAAACCTTTTCATAAGTACTATTATTGTTCTCAAGCATTCTAAGGCTGTATGACTAATCCATTATCAGAAATGTGTCACCGTGAGTAGATCTCACTAACTATAAAGTATTTTTGTCACCATGTACATAAGCATATTTAGTGCATAGTCGGTGTTATAGTTTTACATCATGTTGAACCTTATGATCCAGAGATAATTGAGGCTCAATTGTTCGTGGGAACTTGTACTTGCATTATGAAAGCAAAACTTCCTGTGTCCTTGGGCAGACATTGTCACTGCTTGTGACGTACAGTCGTACTCTATGCCCAGGGTTGGGGAGTAACTGATTACATTTAGAAAGTAACCTACCCAACCCTGTCTATGCCCAATGTCCATGAAGCAAGACTGACAAACAGACTGAAGGTCAAGAAAGCAGTGATCCATGGTGATGGTTCTGTTATATAAGGCTGTTGAAACTTAATACTGCCAAAATGACACAAATGATTAAGAGGCCCACCTCCTCTTAATTCCCCATCTGAGGATCAGTTTATGACAGGATCTCAGGCCGAGACAAGTCGCTCTCCAACCATTACAGGCTTTTCATGGAGCGCCACTGACAAGAAGGGACGTGGCTAATTAGCCTGTGTCACCCAAAATGACATGCTAATCACATGCATGGAGTAATTACTCCAGTTTTAAAGATTTCCTTCTATATCTCATAGTGACACGATAGCTCCTCAGTGTGACACGATAGCTCTTGCCATCAAAATGAGGCTCTTTAAATACATTTGGAGCTTCCTCGCTTGAAGGGGGAGAGGAAGTACGCTGGTGGAGGGAAAAGGGAGGAGGGGAGGAAGGGACTGCCTCAGTCTTCCACTTTCAGGCCCTCAGGCATCCTAATCTGGAAAATGGCACCATTTTTTATACAGACTTCTCCTCTCATCATCTCCAGTGCATAAAATTGAGAAGTGTTTGGTGTGTTTACTATGAATATCAGTGAGTGGCGCTCTAGTGGGGCTGTCACTTATCTGTTCCCACACCTTACTCACAGTCTTTGGTTGAGGTCTCTTGCCATGCTAAGACCAACTGAGCTGGTTACAAGTGACATTAAAAATTACTATTATTATACAGTGAGTAAGCCCGAAAACATGGTGCTTGGACATAAGGTTTGGAGCCTGATTCATTTTCATAGAACGTGAGCTTGGCAAATTGAATCACCACTTAGGATTGTGTATATAAGGACATTATAACCTTATTAGGTATTTCAATTTTAGACTGGCAATGCTTAGGGCAGACATTCTTTCCTGTGGAGCCTAAACTCCAGGGGGAATCCATTTTGTTGTATGCTGCCCTGTGAATCACCAGACCTGTTGATTAGATTCTAAAACATATTATTTTGTTTTATTGTACGGGCAGTCTGTCCACTAGAACTGCAGAAAAGTTGTTCTTACACATACAGTAGTACAAGCACTGCTGAGAGAGAAACAGGGAGAGAAAGAGAGAAAGAGAGAGAGAGAGAGAGAGAGAGAGAGGGAGAGAGAGAAATGGGGAGAGAGAGAGACAGAGAGAGAGAGAGAGAGAGAGAGAGAGAGAGAGAGAGAGAGAGAAAGGGAGAGAGAGATAGAAAGGTAAAGAGAGAGAGAGAGAGAGAGAGAGAGAGAGAGAGAGAGAGAGAGAGAGAGAGAGAGAGAGAGAGGGGGAGAGAGAGGTAATCTATTCCCCAACGATTACAGTTGTCAATACTGACTTTCCAGCTCTGAGTTGACTGTAGGCCCTGCCTGATTTTAAATTGATTTCCAATTTTCTCCACACTTTCAGAGATAAACTATATGAAGATGCTCAAGCTTTGTTTTGGGTCCAAAGATGA
Source organism: Thymallus thymallus (assembly GCA_023634145.1). NCBI lineage: Eukaryota > Metazoa > Chordata > Actinopteri > Salmoniformes > Salmonidae > Thymallus > Thymallus thymallus. The sequence continues at coordinate 20,616,698 of CM042422.1, forward strand.
AACAACGAGAACAATTCAATCATACCCTTTCAGTAATAGATGCTGATGGGAGAACGGCTCATAATAATGTCAGGAACGGAATAATTGGAATGGCATCAAACCATGTATTTGATGTCTTTGATACCATTCCACTGATTCTGCTCCAGCCATTAGCTCCCCAATTAAGGTGTCACCAACCTCCTGTGCCTTACAGCACAATACACATTTACTCATTATGGAATTACAGAGGTGAACAATCGTGGCAACCACTAAGGACATGGATGAAGAGTGCTAGCCAAGCTGTTGTAGTTGGTCGGCTAGGGCAGGGGTAGGTTATGGATCCATTCATAAAAATAGTTTTAGCATCGTTAGCCAACATAGCTTTGGTGTGTCCTGCTTCGGACACCTGCTCAGTCTAAGTAGTGCCATCAACATCTCCCTGTGGGGACTCATTAGCAGGGACACATTTCTGACATTACCTGAGTGTGGCCCCTGTGAGATAGTGTAGGAAGGACAACTCTTTTGCTGTGTCAAACATTGGGACTTTTGGGACATGGTGGATTGAGAATTATGCTAAAATATGGAACATTTTTCATTGAGGAGTGTGGTGTGGTGTGTTGCTGGGCTTCTGGGTTGTTGCTGCTACTGTACACTGTCTCCAGCCCAGGGTTCATTATGTGCGACAGTGAACAGGAAGAGAGAGAGAGAGAGAGAGACAGGCAGGAAAGCAGACAGGCAGGGAAGAAGCATCAAGGCTGTAGGGAGATGGGTCTCTCCACCTGATATCATGTATAAATCAACTGGCAGCGTTATGTGCACTTTTTATGCTGACCCAGCGGAAATGTCCAGCCCCCGGCACAGCTGATGCAGTTTGAATCCATTCCCTCTGTCATTAATACACGCCCTCTTCCCAAAAGGCATTTGTCCCCCAGTGGAGTTATGGCATTGAACTGCTTGGTTGATATTAGGGTCGGAGGTAAATCTGGAAGATGGATGATCTCTGCGGAACAAGAACAACATGAGGCAAATACAGAAGACAAACAGACAACAAGTAAGGCGAAACGTATACCCACATCAATATTTCCTACCGGGTGGTTACATCATATAGGAAATGGGATTTATAACTTAAAGGCCCAGTGCAGTCAAAAATGTGTTTTATATTTTCACACTATTAGGTGGGAATAATACTGTGAAGTTGTGAACATTATGATAATTCCCTTTCAGTTTAAGAGCTTTTGGAAAATACATTCCAGCCTGTTTTGGTAGGAAGGAGTTTTGTCACCAGGCAGTAAATTAGTTGACAGACCAATAAGAAAGAGAGTTCCAAACATCTCTGCCAATAACAGCTAACTTTCAGTTTTTCCCTCCCCATTCAGACCACTCCCAAACAGTCGTAGCTAAATTATTGCTTTAGAAAATGATCTTTGCTTTGTGCTATTTTGGTTTTGTTTGTTGACCATTTTAATTGAAAACCATCACAGTAAAGTATTTAATTGTTACTCAGAAATTATTATATATTGAGATTAAAAAATGCTGCATTGGACCTTTAAAGTGAATCTATGAGGACTAACCTTGACTATCAGCGGTTGATATTACTTTAGCCGGCCAACAATCAAAGCAGGGACACCAGTAGCATCATTATGGAATCTGGACAATTTTGTCATCAATTTATGAGACAACTCCAGAATAGTCTGATGCACTGCTGTCTGTCTATATAAAATAAATACTGGTACATGCGCCAGTGTGTTAATTAAATACATGCTTATTTAAATTCGATGACAGCTGGAATTTCACAGTGAGCAGAGGATCACTGTTCCCTGAAGAATGTAAAACATAATTGGTTGACAGCAAAAGTAACACACAATTAGTTCTGGGGTTTAATTAATATTATTCAGATGAGGTCCTGTTTTATCGGCTTCCTGTGGTTTCTACCTTTGCCGTGCCGTATGCGAGCGGCAGATGTTTTGAGCGGAGAGCTGAAGGTGTTTGGTTGTCAAGTGCAGCAAGAGACTAGAGGGTGAGGCTGGATCTGAATAGAGGAAATATCACCTCCAGGCTAATTCGGAAGTATCAATCTGCTTGAAATCTCAATGTTGTTCACTGAGAGTTTAACCCCCACCACCTCTCCTCCCTCCCCTCAAGTATAAAGACTTTAATTCTGCCGATGCTGCTTGATCGCTGTTCTTACGTTTTGAAAACTTGTTTAGATCTAAGTATATCACCAAATTTGTTATGATTTCAGTGTATACAGTGTATTCGGAAATTATTCAGACCCCTTGACTTTATCCACATTTTGTTACGTTACAGCCTTATTCTGAAATTGATTAAATAATTTTTTCCCTCATCACTCTACACACAATACCCCATAATGACAAAACAAAATCAGGTTTTTAGATTTAAAACAAGAAATACCTTACATAAGTATTCAGACTCTTTGCTATGAGACTCAAAGTGATCTCAGGTGCATCCTATTTCCCTTGTTTCAACAACTTGATTGGAGTCCACCTGTGGTAAATTCCATTGATTTGACATGATTTCGAAAGGCAAACACCTGTCTATATAAGGTCCCACAGTTGATAGTGCATGGCAGAGCAAAAACCAAGCCATGAGGTTGAAGGGTTTGTCCGTAGAGCTCCGATACAGGATTGTGTCGAGGCACAGGTCTGTAGATGGGTACCAAAAAATTGCAGCATTGAAGGTCCCCAAGAAAACAGTGGCCTCCATCATTCTTAAATGGAAGAAGTTTGGAACCACCAAGACTCTTCTAGAGGATGATCTGTCAGTAGTGTGACTGCATGTAAATATCCCCTACACATTGATGCTAGCTTGAACAAAAGCATTTTGCTTCAGTCTTGGTACAATAGGAGCTGAGGTTTCTATGCTCCGACACTCTCATTTTAACCCCTCTGCCAATTCAGCACAAGCATCCTGGAATCCCATCAACGGACTCAACATACAGTGGGGAGAACAATTATTTGATACACTGCCGATTTTGCAGGTTTTCCTACTAACAAAGCATGTAGAGGTCTGTAATTTTTATCATAGGTACTCTTCAACTGTGAGAGACGGAATCTAAAACAAAATTACAGAAAATCACATTGTATGATTTTTAAGAAATGTATTTGCATTTTATTGCATGACATAAGTATTTGATACATCAGAAAAGCAGAACTTAATATTTGGTACAGAAACCTTTGTTTGCAATTACAGAGATCATACGTTTCCTGTAGTTCTTGACCAGGTTTGCACACACTGCAGCAGGGATTTTGGCCCACTCCTCCGTACAGACCTTCTCCAGATCCTTCAGGTTTCGGGGCTGTCGCTGGGCAATACAGACTTTCAGCTCCCTCCAAAGATTTTCTATTGGGTTCAGGTCTGGAGACTGGCTAGGCCACTCCAGGACCTTGAGATGCTTCTTACGGAGCCACTCCTTAGTTGCTCTGGCTGTGTGTTTCGGGTTGTTGTCATGCTGGAAGACCCAGCCACGACCCATCTTCAATGCTCTTACTGAGGGAAGGAGGTTGTTGGCCAAGATCTCGCGATACATGGCCCCATCCATCCTCCCCTCAATACGGTGCAGTCGTCCTGTCCCCTTTGCAGAAAAGCATCCCCAAAGAATGATGTTTCCACCTCCATGCTTCACGGTTGGGATGGTGTTCTTGGGGTT
>CM042422.1:20625343-20657843 GCA_023634145.1 Thymallus thymallus
TGTCTAATTACTGGTCCTGTTCCCCGTTGATCTGCACTTTCTGTTTGGACAAGGGTGGATGGTGGACCAGGATGGTAGGATTCCAACAGACAAAACCCCCTGATTTCACAGATCCACAGCTTTAGCTTTTTTATTTAGCTACTTTTTCACTACAGATGATAATTTTCCACTCAATTAAGATGCGGTATGGGACTTGAGAAGGGGTCACTGGCTGTGAGTAGAGAAGCTGGTGTTAGGACATGATGGTGCTGACTGCTGTAAACTGCTGATTGTAAGCTGCTGCTACAAGCTTTGCTAAATGACCTGCGAGCACAACAGACCGTTAATAGTTGTTACTTTGAGTTAAATTAGTTTGGACACAACACATTTGTTCCCTAAATCACTAGAGGGTGGGGAAATGAAAACAAACCTACATGAAGAAGATTCTACCAATCAGCAAACCTACATAAAGATAATTCTACCAATCAACAAACCTACATAAAGATGATTCTACCAATCAGCAAACCTACATAAAGATGATTATACCAATCAGCAAACCTATATAAAGATGATTCTACCAATCAGCAAACCTACATAAAGATGATTCTACCAATCAGCAAACCTACATAAAGATAATTCTACCAATCAACAAACCTACATAAAGATGATTCTACCAATCAGCAAACCTACATCGAGATGATTCTACCAATCAACAAACCTACATAAAGATGATTCTACCAATCAGAAAATGTGTCCCTCTAGAAATGATCATTCTTCAGTCCTTTTGACAAACATAATATTTCAGCAAACAGAACAAAAACTTCACAGTGCATTTCTGCAGGCAGGTTGCAAGGTGTGACTATTGCTTTAAACAAGGTTCTTATTTCCCAGGAGATATACCGCTTTTTTCGCCAGACATTACACAGAGAACTCATTCATTAATGGAACAGAATTAATACAACTAAATTATGCAAGAGGTTATTTTCACAGTGGTTTGGTCTCGGTTGGGCCTTTTTCTCTATAACTGGAAAGGTTATCTAAATTTTAAGAGCATGTTGCTATGATTTCAAAACACAAACCTAAGCATTCTTCTTCCTCTCTGAACCTTTTTCGTGTCCTTTCACACCCTGGTATATGTTGTGATAGTCTGTCCACTTGTATTTTCCTAGGGTTGCCCATGATGCATTGGAATGATGGAGTGCATCGGCTATGTTTCTCACAGCATGCACACAAAGAGAACGTCCGGTAAGACTTTCAAGTTTCAAGTTTTATTAGTCGTATGTACGGGATGCGCATGGTATACACCGTCCAATGAAACGCTTACTTGCAGGTTCCTTGTCGACATGGCAACAACAATAAGAAATTGTTTTGGGGAAGGGGGGATTGGGAGGAGAGTGTTTAAATTGTGCAGTATTTACCAAAGTGGAGGCTGGTGGGAGGAGCTATAGGAGGACTGGCTCATTGTAATGGCTGGAATGGAATCAATGGAACGGTATAAAACATATCAACATATAGAAACCACATGTTTAACTCTCTTCCATGTATTCCATTCCAGCCTGCCCTCCTATATCTCCTCCCACCAGCCTCCACTGATTTAGCATCATAATAAGAGTCTGATAGGTGTGTAGCATGGATGTATATTGTGTGTGTGTGTGTCTGTGTGGGTGTGCGTGTGCGTGAGTGAGAGTATGTGTGCTAAGGTGTGAAGAGTCAGTGCATGTGGTCAGTCCAGTTCAAGTGTTCAGCAGTCTGATGGCTTGAAGGTGGAAACTGTCTCTGAGCCTGTTGGTATCAGACCTCATGCTATGATACCGTGAACAGCTCGTGGTTGGGATGTGTAAGGTCCTTGATGATTCTCCGTTACGAGTAGAGGTCCTGGATGGGTTGGAGCATGGTCCCAGTGATGTACTGGGCCGTCTTTACCACCCGCTGGGCCTTGCGGTGGTGGTCGGAACAATTCCCACACCAGGCGGTGATGCAACCGGTCAGGACGCTCTTGATGGTGCAAAGGTAGTATTTGGAGAAGACCCGGGGTGGCATGCCGAAATTCTTCAGCCGCCTTCAAATCAAATCAAGTTATATTTGTCACGTGCGCCGAATACAACAGGACCTTACCGTGAAATGCTTAGAGAAAATATTTACTAAATAAAGTAAAGTACAAATAAGTAACACAATAAAATAACAATACAGAGTTAATGTGCGGGGGTACAGGCTAGTCAAGGTAATATGTACATGTAGGTCGGGGTAAAGTGACTATGCATAGATAATAAACAGTGAGTAGCAGCAGTGTAAAAACAAAGGGTGTGGGGTTATTTGATTGTTTGTTCAGCAGTCTTATGGCTTGGGGGTCGAAGCTGTTAATTATAAATTGTATTTTAATGTTTAAGGACTCTTGGAAGATTAGTCCAAATGAGGACTAAAACAGTCTAGGACCTTCCTCTGACACCGCCTGGTATAGAGGTTCTGGATGGCAGGAAGCTTGGCCCCTGTGATGTGCTGGGCCTTACGCACTACACTGTAGCGCCTTATGGTCGGATGCCGAGCGGTTGCCATACCAGGGAGTGATATGGTTAAGTGCCTTGCTCAAGGACGTAGCAACAGATTATTATTTATTTATTTATATTATTTATATTTTTCACCTTGTCCTGTATTCAAACCAGCATCCTTTCAGTTACTGGCCCAATGCTCTAACTTCGAGGCTACCTGTTGCCCTGACCTCCTCCCTATTGGCTGACTCGTTGTTGTAGGCCTACAACCGTGGTGTGGTCAGCAAACTTGATGATGGAGTTGGTGTCATGCAAAGCCACGCAGTTCACCCACGCAGGGTGAAAAGGGAGTACAGCAGAGGGCTGAGGAACATGGGGCTGCATTACTGTGGGGCTGCATTAACATGGGCCTGCATTAACATGAGGCTACATTACCATGGGGCTGCATTACCATGGGGCTGTATTAACATGGGGCTGCATTAACATGGGGCTGTATTACCATGGGGCTGCATTAACATGGGCCTGCATTAACATGGGGCTGTATTACCACAGGGCTGCATTAACATGAGGCTTCATTACCATGGGGCTGCATTAACATGGGCCTGCATTAACATGAGGCTTCATTACCATGGGGCTGCATTACCATGGGGCTGCATTACCATGGGGCTGTATTAACATGGGGCTGCATTAACATGGGGCTGTATTACCACAGGGCTGCATTAACATGAGGCTTCATTACCATGGGGCTGCATTAACATGGGCCTGCATTACCATGGGGCTGCATTACCATGGGGCTGTATTAACATGAGGCTACATTACTGTGGGGCTGCATTACCACAGGGCTGCATTAACATGGGGCTGCATTACTGTGGGGCTGCATTACCACTGTATTATTTATGTAGTTATGTCTGCATAGGCTTCTCTTAGGTTGGTATTTATAACCCAACACATTTCACTCATCCTCTCCACTCAATTATTTAGCAGCCCAAACCACATTAATGGGGTTTACATCTCTGGGAGATGGGGTGGAAAGTGGCTCTTTATGTATGACACAGACAAGGAAACCAAGCATTGTATTTCAAGTGAGGATGAGCAGAGAGAGATGAGGGAGAGGGTTTGGATATGTTTACCAGGGCTTTCCATTTCTCACCGAGTTACCTTAGTGCCCTCAGGGATAGAGTGTTGTGAAAAAAACAACATCGGAAGGGCTAAGATACTGTTTTCCAAAGCTGTGATGGACATTGACAGAGGATGCGAAAGTAACAGGAGAACGAGGAGAACGAAAGAAAGACATTGGCTTTCACGTGACAGCAATAACAACTGTGTTACCACAGGAACACCACAGGAAACATAGCGGCAGATGAGCATGTGGAATTGTTTTTCACGTTTCCTTCCAGGAAGAGGAAGAACGGGTAACACTTCTTAATTGTTTAAAATGTATTCCTGGAACATAGCTGGCTGTGTAGCATAGCATGTTGTTTTTCTATCCGTGTTCTATATCTATTAACACAAACATTTAGTTAAAATGTCTAATATTATTCAGAAAATTGTGAAAACATGAAATTCAGAACCGAGTCAAATGACTTGTGGGTTTTGTAACATACACAGGTATTATAGGGCTTCTCAAAGGGTTACACAGAATGACTTCCCAGACTTTTAGTGAAAACTTTAATAAATTAGTCTAGTCTGGCTTTTTAGATATCAAACTCCTTCCTCCACCAACATACCATTTCGACCAGAGTGCTCCTTTGCAAAATGTGTATAATTCTGGTAATATTCTGATTTGTTTGTTTTGTTATTTACTACCAACAGTTTTTTCATTGTATCTCTGCCATCCTTTGTTACCAATATCTTAGCATGGGCCTTCAGATGCTTAAAAGGTTCTACAGTTGCACCTTTGAGAGCATTTTGACTGCCTGCATCAACGCTTGGTATGGCAACTGCTCAGCATCTGAATGCAAGGATCTACAGTACAGAGGGTAATGCGTACAGCCCAGTACACACACACACACACACACACACACACACACACACACACACACACACACACACACACACACACACACACACACACACACACACACACACACACACACACACACACACACAGTCTTATACAGCCTTGTGGGGACACAAAATACTATTTTCCCCTAACACTAATTGTAACCTTAACCCTAAACTCCATAGAAATAGCATTTGACCTCGTGGGGAGAATAACAAAATGTCCCCAGTTGGTCAAATGTGTTTGTTTTGGTCCCCACAAGAATAGTTATACACGTCCACACACACACATAGACACACTTTCACACTCATCACTGTTGAGAGAGAGAGAGAGAGAGAGAGAGAGAGAGAGAGAGAGAGAGAGAGAGAGAGAGAGAGAGAGAGAGAGAGAGAGAGAGAGAGAGAGAGAGAGAGAGAGAGACAGAAAGTGCATGAACATAATATATTGAATAACAGATTCACTACAAGGAACCACATATAGTCCTAAAAGAATATCAAACATTAAAGAGAGAGGTTTAATATTAAACAATCTCCATATATACTTCCATTAATCTTTTCAACTGATACCAGCGGACCTTCAGACGAAGGCCTTACTGTATATTAGTGTGTAGCCCTAACTGTATATTAGTGTGTAGCCCTAACTGTATATTAGTGTGTAGCCCTAACTGTATATTAGTGTGTAGCCCTAACTGTATATTAGTGTGTAGCCCTAACTGTGTATTAGTGTGTAGCCCTTACTGTATATTAGTGTGTAGCCCTAACTGTATATTAGTGTGTAGCCCTAACTGTATATTAGTGTGTAGCCCTAACTGTATATTAGTGTGTAGTCCTAACTGTATATTAGTGTGTAGCCCTAACTGTATATTAGTGTGTAGCCCTAACTGTATATTAGTGTGTAGCCCTAACTGTATATTAGTGTGTAGCCCTAACTGTATATTAGTGTGTAGCCCTAACTGTATATTAGTGTGTAGCCCTAACTGTATATTAGTGTGTAGCCCTAACTGTATATTAGTGTGTAGCCCTAACTGTATATTAGTGTGTAGCCCTTACTGTATATTGGTGTGTAGCCCTAACTGTATATTAGTGTGTAGCCCTAACTGTATATTAGTGTGTAGCCCTAACTGTATATTAGTGTGTAGCCCTTACTGTATATTAGTGTGTAGCCCTAACTGTATATTAGTGTGTAGCCCTTACTGTATATTAGTGTGTAGCCCTTACTGTATATTGGTGTGTAGCCCTAACTGTATATTAGTGTGTAGCCCTAACTGTATATTAGTGTGTAGCCCTAACTGTATATTAGTGTGTAGCCCTAACTGTATATTAGTGTGTAGCCCTAACTGTATATTAGTGTGTAGCCCTAACTGTATATTAGTGTGTAGCCCTTACTGTATATTAGTGTGTAGCCCTAACTGTATATTAGTGTGTAGCCCTAACTGTATATTAGTGTGTAGCCCTAACTGTATATTAGTGTGTAGCCCTAACTGTATATTAGTGTGTAGCCCTAACTGTATATTAGTGTGTAGCCCTTACTGTATATTAGTGTGTAGCCCTAACTGTATATTAGTGTGTAGCCCTAACTGTATATTAGTGTGTAGCCCTAACTGTATATTAGTGTGTAGCCCTAACTGTATATTAGTGTGTAGCCCTAACTGTATATTAGTGTGTAGCCCTAACTGTATATTAGTGTGTAGCCCTAACTGTATATTAGTGTGTAGCCCTAACTGTATATTAGTGTGTAGCCCTAACTGTACATTAGTGTGTAGCCCTAACTGTATATTAGTGTGTAGCCCTAACTGTATATTAGTGTGTAGCCCTAACTGTATATTAGTGTGTAGCCCTTACTGTATTTTAGTGTGTAGCCCTAACTGTATATTAGTGTGTAGCCCTTACTGTATATTAGTGTGTAGCCCTAACTGTATATTAGTGTGTAGCCCTTACTGTATTTTAGTGTGTAGCCCTAACTGTATATTAGTGTGTAGCCCTAACTGTATATTAGTGTGTAGCCCTTACTGTATATTAGTGTGTAGCCCTTACTGTATATTAGTGTGTAGCCCTAACTGTATATTAGTGTGTAGCCCTAACTGTATATTAGTGTGTAGCCCTTACTGTATATTAGTGTGTAGCCCTTACTGTATATTAGTGTGTAGCCCTAACTGTATATTAGTGTGTAGCCCTTACTGTATATTAGTGTGTAGCCCTAACTGTATATTAGTGTGTAGCCCTTACTGTATTTTAGTGTGTAGCCCTAACTGTATATTAGTGTGTAGCCCTAACTGTATATTAGTGTGTAGCCCTAACTGTATATTAGTGTGTAGCCCTAACTGTATATTAGTGTGTAGCCCTAACTGTATATTAGTGTGTAGCCCTTACTGTATATTAGTGTGTAGCCCTAACTGTATATTAGTGTGTAGCCCTAACTGTATATTAGTGTGTAGCCCTAACTGTATATTAGTGTGTAGCCCTAACTGTATATTAGTGTGTAGCCCTAACTGTATATTAGTGTGTAGCCCTAACTGTATATTAGTGTGTAGCCCTTACTGTATATTAGTGTGTAGCCCTAACTGTATATTAGTGTGTAGCCCTAACTGTATATTAGTGTGTAGCCCTAACTGTATATTAGTGTGTAGCCCTAACTGTATATTAGTGTGTAGCCCTAACTGTATATTAGTGTGTAGCCCTAACTGTATATTAGTGTGTAGCCCTTACTGTATTTTAGTGTGTAGCCCTAACTGTATATTAGTGTGTAGCCCTTACTGTATATTAGTGTGTAGCCCTAACTGTATATTAGTGTGTAGCCCTTACTGTATTTTAGTGTGTAGCCCTAACTGTATATTAGTGTGTAGCCCTAACTGTATATTAGTGTGTAGCCCTTACTGTATATTAGTGTGTAGCCCTTACTGTATATTAGTGTGTAGCCCTAACTGTATATTAGTGTGTAGCCCTAACTGTATATTAGTGTGTAGCCCTTACTGTATATTAGTGTGTAGCCCTTACTGTATATTAGTGTGTAGCCCTAACTGTATATTAGTGTGTAGCCCTTACTGTATATTAGTGTGTAGCCCTAACTGTATATTAGTGTGTAGCCCTTACTGTATTTTAGTGTGTAGCCCTAACTGTATATTAGTGTGTAGCCCTAACTGTATATTAGTGTGTAGCCCTAACTGTATATTAGTGTGTAGCCCTAACTGTATATTAGTGTGTAGCCCTAACTGTATATTAGTGTGTAGCCCTTACTGTATATTAGTGTGTAGCCCTAACTGTATATTAGTGTGTAGCCCTAACTGTATATTAGTGTGTAGCCCTAACTGTATATTAGTGTGTAGCCCTAACTGTATATTAGTGTGTAGCCCTTACTGTATATTAGTGTGTAGCCCTAACTGTATATTAGTGTGTAGCCCTTACTGTATATTAGTGTGTAGCCCTAACTGTATATTAGTGTGTAGCCCTAACTGTATATTAGTGTGTAGCCCTAACTGTATATTAGTGTGTAGCCCTTACTGTATATTAGTGTGTAGCCCTAACTGTATATTAGTGTGTAGCCCTAACTGTATATTAGTGTGTAGCCCTTACTGTATATTAGTGTGTAGCCCTAACTGTATATTAGTGTGTAGCCCTAACTGTATATTAGTGTGTAGCCCTTACTGTATATTAGTGTGTAGCCCTTACTGTATATTAGTGTGTAGCCCTAACTGTATATTAGTGTGTAGCCCTAACTGTATATTAGTGTGTAGCCCTAACTGTATATTAGTGTGTAGCCCTTACTGTATATTAGTGTGTAGCCCTTACTGTATATTGGTGTGTAGCCCTTACTGTATATTAGTGTGTAGCCCTAACTGTATATTAGTGTGTAGCCCTAACTGTATATTAGTGTGTAGCCCTAACTGTATATTAGTGTGTAGCCCTAACTGTATATTAGTGTGTAGCCCTAACTGTATATTAGTGTGTAGCCCTAACTGTATATTAGTGTGTAGCCCTAACTGTATATTAGTGTGTAGCCCTAACTGTATATTGGTGTGTAGCCCTAACTGTTCTGACGCTACAGACATAAGTTGGCAGATGGACTGTAGCAACTTCTCCTGACACTTGTTGAGGTCGTAGAGCAAAACGAAGAAGAGAGTCTCATCTTTCCATTGAGAGGACAGTCAATTTCAGTCTCATGGTCTGACAAACACAGCTCTAGCTCTGCCACCTTTCACTGCAGATGCGGAAGTATGACATACAGTAGTCAGATGTGGTGGATTGAGATGCATCCAATGCAAAAAAACTGATAGCTCAATTTTTTTACTATGCTAATTAGATTTCCGCGGGGGCGCGGACATCGACCTTAGGGGTTAAACTCTGCATTGTTGTGAATGTGCTCATAAGGAAGCATTTCACGGTAAAGTCTACACTTGATTTGATATACTTGTCTAAGATCCAACTATGAAGCATATCACAACACTATGGAACTGTTATTGAAAGCGAGTCCACACCACAACACTACTCTTAGTGGTCTTAACGAGGGAACCAGGGAGGAAACTGTGGTGGGAAAAAAATACATGGGCTGTAAACCCCCTCCTTGCAAATCACAGAGCTCCGTATAGACTGTCTGTGGTTCAACAACATAATCCTATTACTCAGCCTATAGGAACTCAGGAAGGGAGAGCCTGAGGGAAAGGGTATCATATTTTTTGCGAGGCACACAGGACCAAACCGTTGGGGTTGTACTGTACCTAGAGTATTCACATATAGCTCTATCTGCATGGACAAAGTGTGTGCACAATACTCTTCTGGTCTTGGATGAACTCCAAACTGAATTCAGAAGACACGGTAGTATATTCAACATGGTATCCTCAGGCATATAGTGAGCCTGTGTATTAGGAACAGCTCAGACGATTCAGAAGGACAACAGTGTGATGCCACTAGGCCGTTAGGTTAGTAGGCCACTAGGCCACTAGGCCACTAGACCACCAGGCCAATAAGCCACCAGGCTACTAGGCCACCAGGCCACTAGGCCACCAGACCACCAGGCCACCAGGCCACTAAGCCACCAGGCCACTAGGCCACCAGACCACCAGGCCACCAGGTCACCAGGCCTCCAGGCCACCAGGCCACTAGGTCACCAGACCACCAGGCCACCAGGCCTCTAGGCTACTAGGCCACCAGACTACTAGGCCACCAGGCCTCTAGGCTACTAGGCCACCAGGCCACCAGGCTACTAGGCCACCAGGCCACTAGGCCACCAGACCACCAGACCACCAGGCCTCTAGGCCACCAGGCTACTAGGCCACCAGACCACCAGACCACCAGGCCACTAGGCCACCAGGCCACTGTCAAGGTTTATTTATGTTCCCACTTAATGTACAATGTTAACCTCTAATGGGCTGCTGTGTCATCTGTCATTTTTTGCTATAGTGTAAACTCCATCACTCTCTCTCTCTCTCTCTCTCTCTCTCTCTCTCTCTCTCTCTGAGTGATGTCAACAGGAAACATTTGTCAGTGGTCACAGAGGGACCCTCCAGTTTAGTCCTCTCCCCGAAGGCACACAAGTGTAATACAAAGAACATTATGGACGCACCCTTATCTCCACACTTCATATCTAATCAAAATAGATTCTCTCCTCTTCCAGTCATTATGGATCTGAGCATCGTATCAATCAAGAAGAGTTTAATAACACGACTTAAATGGACTTGATACAAGCACAAGCAGGACTCTTGGTGCAAAATCTAAATGTGATATTTTCATATTTAGTCCCCAGTTCTATTCCCACTCAGTGGAGAAGCTGCTGCTGTTCTGCAGTAATTGATATATTCAGGGGATGGTTAACTAAAACAACCTCTGTGGCCTGCGGGGAGAGGGTTTCCTTGAAATGTAAATGGACTAAATCAGTCATTTATGAGTCCATGGCACACCGTGCTGTCGCTGTAGTGTTGTCAGTGGAATGTGCTGAATGCAGGCCGGGTCTCCCTCTCCCTCTCCCTCTCCCTCTCCCTCTCCCTCTCGCTCTCGCTCTCTCTCTCTCTCTCTCTCTCTCTCTCTCTCTCTCTCTCTCTCTCTCTCTCTCTCTCTCTCTCTCTCTCTCTCTCTCTCTCTCTCTCTCTCTCTCTCTCTCTCTCTCTCTCTCTCTCTCTCTCTCTCCCTCTCTCTCTCTCTCTCTCCATCTCTCTACGTTAGTTTTCCCTCCTCAAGCAGCTGCCATGACTCAGTCTCTATCTTAATCACTCCTGAGTGGTGCCCCCCACCAACCACCCAACACCCCCCACCCACCACCCACCACCCATACGGTATACCAGACCGTATACCACATCTATTTCGTTGGTAACCAGTTTCTAATAGCAAAAAGGGGTTTGTGGTATATGGCCAATATACCACGGCTAAGGGCTGTACTCCACGCTGCATCGTGCTTAAGAACAGCCCTTAGCCATGGTATATTGGCCATATACCACACCCCTTCGGGCCTTACTGCTTAAATATACAACTAAAACATGAATATCTGTACTAGTCGCAGACATTAAGTCTTTGAATAATGACTGGTCGTGATTTGTGTAGCTAGAAGGTGCTACTGAGCGTTCGTCAATGTCTTGCTGCCAGTTTATTTACAGGAAATTATCCCCATCTCTTTCAATTATTTTCGGGGTTCCTCGCAATCGAGGCTCCACTTAGGCATAATAATGAGGTAATTTAACATGTCAGTCAGAGATAATGATGCTCTCATTTGTGAGGCAAACACTTTTCAGAACTCGAAAAATGGGTTGTAAACACAATAATACAATTAATACAAAAGCTGACAATTCACATTTGATGAATTAAATGTGGGAAGGAAACTACTGTAGGAGAATCTTCATTTCCTGTTAGCCTAAAATATGCTGAATGTATCATTCTTCAAACAAACTCTGTGCTTTGATCATTCTAAGGTCCTCTAAAATAGAAAATAACAATGGTAAACATGCTAATTTATTCAGAAGAAAGGTTGTAGCGCATATTTGCACTTAAATGTGAATTAGATAGATAGATAGATAGATAGATAGATAGATAGATAGATAGATAGATAGATAGATAGATAGATAGATAGATAGATAGATAGATAGATAGATAGATAGATAGATAGATAGATAGATAGATAGATAGATAGATAGATAGATAGATAGATAGATAGATAGGTACTTTATTGATCCCCCGGGGGGAAATTTCATCATTAGCTAGGGGAACAGGCCTACAAGCTCTTGCAGACAGTACGATCCCTTTCTGGGATCCAATGAGAATCTCCACAGTCGGTAAAAGCAAACTCAATCAAGATTAAAATAGGGGGAGACGTTTCCATAAGGGAAGTAAATAGACAAAGAAACCCATCTCATCGCCTTCGCCGCGGCCATCTTATCTCGTATTGGACAGCTCAGTAAGGCATTACCAGCATGAGAAAGAGATTCCCAGACGGGCTGGCGGTTGTTTCCGTGACTATACTCCCTATCGTAGTTAATCTCCAGGTCATTGACTAGACTAGGCTTTCATTAGTCTCCTTTGCAACAATAATCGTCCGATTGCCATCTTGTTCCACCATTGACTTATAATTCAACGCCTCAAGGTTTGCAGAAATACTTAAAGTGATTGCTCAAATAAGATAAGGAATGGTGACGCTGTATGTATTGTTTTGTATCCTGTGGAGATTAAACAAAGAGGGCCTTGGGCGTTTGCTACACTTTTTTTTACAGCGTTTACATTTTTTTTGCCAGAGATCTGAGATGCTTGTTGTTCTCAAAGACAGGAATAAACACTGAGTTGCAGCAAATGAATGAGTTGTTGTCAGGTGCTATTTGGTTTGCATACGAGGATGTCACCTTTAGGGGATAACGTGCATCTCAAAGAATAAAGCAACTCACAGATAAAACAAAAGGGTTCCTGTCAGTTTTGGGGTTTTTTTACCAAAAGAAACCTGTCAGACTTTTTGTTATCATTGGACAAATTTGCATACCTTCAACACACTGTAGACAGATAACAAGAGAATTAAGATACACATGACGAGATAGAAACACAGACAGATAAACAGACAAGGAGACAGTCAGATCGACATGAATGACATAGAAAGCACAAGTGAGGTCATACATTTATATATACAGTACACTACCGTTCAAAAGTTTGGGATCACTTAGAAATGTCCTTGTTTTTGAAAGAAAAGCATGTTTTTTGTCCATTAAAATAACATCAAATTGATCAGAAATACAGTGTAGATATTGTTAATGTTGTAAATGACTATTGTAGCTGGTAATTGCTGATTTTTTATGGAATCTCTACATAGGTGTACAGAGGCCCATTATCAGCAACCATCACTTCTGTGTTCCAATGGCACATTGTGTTAGCTAATCCAAGTTTATACTTTTAAAAGGCTAATTGATCATTAGAAAACCCTTTTGTAATTATGTTAGCACAGCTGAAAACTGTTGTTCTGATTAAAGAAGCATTGAAACTGGCCTTCTTTAGACTAGTTGAGTATCTGGAGCATCAGCATTTGTGGGTTCGATTACACGCTCAAAATGTCCAGAAACAAAAAAACTTTCTTCTGAAATTCGTCAGTCTATTCTTTTCTGAGAAATGAAGGCTATTCCATGCGAGAAATTGCCAAGAAACTGAAGATCTCGTACAACGCTTTGTACTACTCCCTTCACAGAACAGCGCAAACTGGCTCTAACCAGAATAGAAAGAGGAGTGGGAGGCCCTGATGCACAACTGAGCAAGAGGACAAGTACATTAGAGTGTCTAGTTTGAGAAACAGACGTTTCACACGTCCTCAACTGGCAACTTCATTAAATAGTACCCGCAAATTACCAGTCTACACGTCAACAGTGAAGAGACGACTCCGGGATGCTGGCCTTCTAGGCAGAGTTGCAAAGAAAAAGCTGTGTCTCAGTCTGGCCAATAAAAATAAAAGATTAAGATGGGCAAAATAACACAGACATTGGACAGAGGAAGATTGGAAAAAAGTGTTATGGACAGACAAAAGTTTGAGGTGTTCGGATCACAAAGAAGAACATTTATGAGACGCAGACCAAATGAAAAGATGCTGGAGGAGTGCTTGACTCCATCTGTCAAGCATGGTGGAGGCAATGTGATGATCTGGGGGTGCTTTGGTGGTGGTAAAGTGGGAGAATTGTACAGGGTAAAAGGGATCTTGAAAAAGGAAGGCTATCCCTCCATTTTTCAACTCCATGCCATACTCTGTGGACGGCACTTAATTTGAGCCAATTTCCTCCTACAACAAGACAATGACCCAAAGCACAGCTCCAAACTATGCAATAACTATTTAGGGAAGAAGCAGTCAGCTGGTATTCTGTCTTTGATGGAGTGGCCAGCACAGTCACCGGATCTCAACCCTATTGAGCTGTTGTGGGAGCAGCTTGAATGTATATGGTACGTAAGAAGTGCCCATCAAGGAAGCATGGGGTGAAATCTCTTCAGATTACCTCAACACATTGACAACTAGAATGCCAAAGGTCTGCAAGGCTGTAATTGCTGCAAATGGAGGATTCTTTGACAAAAGCAAAGGACACAATTATTATTTCAAATAAAAATCATTATTTATATCCTTGACTAGATTTCCTATTCATTTTGCAACTAATTTCATGTATGTTTTCATGGAAAACAACGACATTTCTAAGTGATTTTTGACTGTTTTTTTTGTATCTTCCAACTTTCACAGCTAATTTTCACCTCTGATGTCATTTCATAAATTGACAGCTGTAACGAATGCCCCGCGTGGGTTATTGTTTCGCGCCTTTGCCTGTCAGTTGAGGTGCTGTATTACCTTTTTTGCTCATTAAAGAAACCTTTTGTTTATTTCACTTCGCTATATTCTGCCTCTTTTTCGCCATCACCACTTGCACCGTCACAGAATAACCCGTCGTCCCACGTGGCACTTTTTCTTTGCGTGAAACAATAACCCACGCGGGTTATTCCTTCGGAGAGTTAATGAGGTCACCTACAGATTAAGATCAACCCCACTTTACACTAATCTCTCTCCATCTTTCCATGTCTCTCTCCTCAGACCGGTGGTTCGCTGGGGGGATCCACCCCCAACGGAGGTAGCCGGGGGTCTGGCTTACCGGGTGGAGAAAGTGCTGGGCTCTCGTCTACAGTGGGGCCGGATCCAGTACATATTGGACCGGGCAGGTTACGGCCCTGAGGAGCGTAGCTGGGTTAGGACGGTGGACATATGCGACCTCTCCATCACAGCAGAGTTCCATGCACGCCGTCCGGATCGGCCAGCTCCTCGCCTTCGGTGTTGCCAGGGGCGCCGGCAAAAGGCGACGTCAGGAGGCGCGCCTAGGGAGGGGGGTACTATAACGAATGCCCCACGTGGATCTATTTTTTGCCGCTTTTTCGCCATCACTACACGCAGCGTCACAACAACGCAAAAAATACATCCAATATCATAATGACATGCAAAGGAGGAACTGGATGTGTCAGCGGCAAGACATTGTCTCTGTTAAGGGGATATGATATGTCTTTCCTTTGAGGACTGAGGAGAGGCCAAAGCTCTCAACCTACTCCAACAAACGTGCCATCAACTAAAGCACCGATATGAATAACCTCATTCTCTTGTCATGAGGACGATGGTGGTGTAGAGTTGCAATCTGTGCCTCAACATAATTGTAGGCAGGCTTTAGCCTCTACGTCTGATACTGCTGTGGGTGAGGGTGATTGAGTGGCCTTGTTTGATGGCCCATCACACTCAAATTACACTGGCTGCAGCCTTGTGCAAAGGAGCGCAGACAGAACCTATTGGTCACAATCCGGCACATATATTCATCATCCATTATACATTGACTGCATTGACTTTCTCTCACCCGTCTCTCTTCCCGCTTTCTCAATCGCTCTCCTCTATCACTCCAATGCTCCTCTCATTTGCTCATACTCATTTTTCCTCCGCCTAATCTAAGTTTCTTTCTCTCTCCCTCTCCCTCTCCCTCTCCCTCTCCCTCTCCCTCTGTCTCTCTGTCTCTCAGACGATAGATCGATCGATAGATAGATAGATAGATAGATAGATAGATAGATAGATAGATAGATAGATAGATAGATAGATAGATAGATAGATAGATAGATAGATAGATAGATAGATAGATAGATAGATAGATAGATAGATAGATAGATAGATAGATAGATAGATAGATAGATAGATAGATAGATAGATAGATAGATGGATGGATGGATGGATGGATGGATGGATGGATGGATGGATGGATGGATGGATGGATGGATGGATGGATGGATGGATGGATGGATGGATGGATGGATGGATGGATGGATGGATGGATGGATGGATGGATGGATGGATGGATGGATGGATGGATGGATGGATGGATGGATGGATGGATGGATGGATGGATGGATGGATGGATGGATGGATGGATGGATGGATGGATGGATGGATGGATGGATGGGTACTTTATTGATTTATTTTTATTGATCCCAGAGGGGGACATTTCTTATATTTGCAACCGTTGTGTACGTGTGCTGCCTCTGTGAGCCACAGCCGAGGCGTGGACCATTTGACTCTGTCATCAAAGAATTGCTTCTCCTACATAGGTCTGCAAAAGAAAGGTCTCAAGTCATGCTCTGTATACACAGGCATCCCATTTCTCTAGCTATATGTATGACGTCAGATATTTTTCCGCAACTGAGGGCCTAGCTCCAATAGTCACGGTTCACCACTGCCAAAGAGCTATGCTCTCTCTCTCTCTCTCTCTCTCTCTCTCTCTCTCTCTCTCTCTCTCTCTCTCTCTCTCTCTCTCTCTCTCTCTCTCTCTCTCTCTCTCAGTCATATTATGTATATATACAGTGTTGTAATGATGTGTAGATGGTTAAAGTATAAAAGCGAAAATAAATAAATAAACATAAATATATAAATAAATATCTTCACTGGTTGCCCTTTTCTTGTGATAACAGGTCACAAATCTTGCTGCTGTGATTGCAGATTGTGGAATTTCACCCAACAGATATGGGAGTTTATCAAAATTGGATTTGTTTTCAAATTCTTTGTGGGTCTGTGTAATTTGAGGGAAATAAGTGTCTCTAATATGGTCATACATTTGGCAGGAGGTTAGGAAGTGCAGCTCAGTTTCCACCTCATTTTGTGGGCAGTGTGCACATATCCTGTCTTCTCTTGAGAGCCAGGTCTGCCTACAGTGGCCTTTCTCAATAGCAAGGCTATGCTCACTGAGTCTGTACATAGTCAAAGCTTTCCTTAAGTTTGGGTCAGTCACAGTGGTCAGGTATTCTGCCACTGTGTACTCTCTATTAAGGACCAAATAGCATTCTAGTCTCTTTTTGTATTCTCATGATTTGGTTGCGTCTAATTGTGTTGCTGTCCTGGGTCTCCTTGTTTTTTTTCTTGTTTTTTTTCACCTAGGTAGGCCAGTTGAGAACAAGTTCTCATTTACAACTGCGACCTGGCCAAGACAAAGCAAAGACGTACAGTCAATAACACAATAGAAAATCTATGTACAGTGTGTGCAAATGTCGTAAGATTAGGAAGGTAGGGCAATAAATAGGCCATAGTGGCGAAATAATTACAATTTAGCATTAACACTGGACTGATAGATGTACAGATGATGATGTGCAAATAGAGATACTGGAGTGCAAATGAGCAAAAATAATAAATATGGGGATGAGGTAGTAGGGTGGGCAATTTACAGATGGACTGTATACAGGTGCAGTGATCGGAAAGCTGCTCTGACAGCTGATGCTTAAAGTTATTGAGGGAGATGGTAGTCTCCAGCTTCAATGATTTTTGCAATTGGTTCCAGTCACTGGCAGCAGAGAACTGGAAGGAATGGCGGCCAAAGAGGTGTTGGCTTTGGGGATGACCAGTGAAATATACCTACTGGAGCACATGCTACGGGTGGGTGTTGCTATGGTGACCAGCAAGCTGAGATAAGGCGGGGACTTACCTAGTAAAGACTTATAGATGACCTGGAGCCAGTGGGTTTGGCAACGAATATGTAGTGAGTGCCAGCCAACGAGAGCATACAGGTCACAGTGGTGGGTAGTATATGGGGCTTGGTAACAGAATGGATGGCACCAATTTGCTGAGTAGAGTGTTGGAGGCTATTTTGTAAATGACATCGCCGAAGTCAAGGATCGGTAGGATGGTCAGTTTTACGAGGGCATGTTTGGCAGCATGAGTGAAGGAGACTTTGTTTGCGAAATAGGAAGCCAATTCTAGATTTAATTTTGGATTGGAGATGCTTAATGTGAGTCTGGAAGGAGAGTTTAGTTTGTATTTGTGTTTGTGAACAAAGCCCCAGGACCAGCTTGCTTAGGGGACTCTTCTCCAGGTTCATCTTTCTGTAGGTGATGGCTTTGTTATGGAAGGTTTGGGAATTGCTTCCTTTTAGGTGGTTGTAGAATTTAACTGCTCTTTTCTGGATTTTGATAATTAGCGGGTATCGGCTTAATTTTGCTCTGCATGCATTATTTGGTGTTTTTCGTTGTACACAGAGGATATTTTTGCAGAATTCTGCATGCAGAGTCTCAATTTGGTGTTTGTCCCATTTTGTGAATTCTTGGTTGGTGAGCGGAACCCCAGACCTCACAACCATAAAGGGTAATATTTTTAGCCAGATCCTAATTGGTATGTCGAATTTTATGTTCCTTTTGATGGTATAGAAGGCCCTTCTTGCCTTGTCTCTCAGATCGTTCACAGCTTTGTGAAAGTTACCAGTGGTGCTGATGTTTAGGCCAAGATACGTATAGTTTTTTGTGTGCTCTAGTGTAACGGTGTCTAGATGGAATTTGTATTTGTGGTCCTGGCAACTGGACCTTTATTGGAACACCATTATTTTTGTCTTACTGAGATTTACTGTCAGGGCCCAGGTCTGAGAGAAACTGTGCAGAAGATCTAGGTGCTGCTGTAGGCCCTCCTTGGTTGGGGACAGAAGCACCAGATCATCAGCAAACAGTAGACATTTGATTTCAGATTATATTCTGTCTCTCTCTCTCTTTCTCTCTCTCTCTGTGCCTTGTTGACAGCTTTGCACACTCTTGGCAAAGCATGCCATTCCATGAGTGCAGCATTTATTTTTCAACTCAAATCAATGAGCCCAATCAGTCTCCATGACAACAACATCATAAACAAGAGAGTAGGGCTGGCTAATAAGTCCTTAGTTTTGGGGTCATGCTCAGGTAAAACAATTAGGCTAATCTATACTTCCATATTTCTAAGTCCTATTCTTGAAGATCATTGGGTATAACATTTATTGGAATGACTGGAATTCTGATAGACTTGTTTTTAATGTAAAGATATAATTGAATCGTGTTATTATATGTAGTAGAAAGTGAAAGGTTCAAAGGTTAACCAACCCATAAAGTCAAATTTAGATCGTAAACTTTAATATTGATTTATCCTGCAATAGATGTTCAATAGGTAACATACATGTTAGTCTTCTTCTAATGCCACTTAAGAGGAAAGTAATCTAAAAGTAACATAATGTAATCAGATTACGTTACTGAGTTTGGGTAATCCAAAAGTTAAGTTACTGATTACATTTTTGGTAACTTGCAACTGTAACTGATTACATTTAGAAAGTAACCTACCCAACCCTGCAGACAAAGCTAGACATCCATATTGAGTTTTGGTGAATGTGTACATTGTAGTGCAGCAATAGCCTCGATAAAGATTGAAACTCAGTTTGTCAATTGTGGTTAGAAATAGTATCCTGTCCTACCAATAGAACAGAGGAGATAAGTCAGGGGACCCCAACTTTTTTGTCTGTGACCCCTTTTTTTACATGATTTTTTATTTATTATTTTTTTACACATTTCTTCTCCCCAATCAGTAGTTCCAGTCTTGTTCTGTTGCTGCAATTCCCGTACAGACGCTGTGCGTCCTCCGAAACACAACCCACCAAGCCGCACTGCTTCTTGACACAATGCACGCTTAACCTGGAAGCCACCCGCACTAATGTGTTGGAGGAAACACTGTACACCTGGCGACCGTGTCAGCGTGCATGTGCCCGGCCCGCCACAGGAGTCGCTACAGCACGATGGTACAAGGACATCCCGGCCGGCCAAACCCTCCCCTAACACGGACGACGCTGGGCCAATTGTGCGTCGCCTCATGGGTCCCCTGATTGCGGCCGACTGCGACACAGACGGGGCTCGAACCAGCATCTGTAGAACCGCAGCTTAGACCAATGCGCCACTCGGGAGGCCCGGGACCCCTTTTTGATATTAGAAAAAATGTGCGACCTCACCATGTGATAAAAGTTATGTAATCAACGGACAATGTTCAATGTTTTAATTGTGGCTATGACAGTCTATTGCAAATCAGTCTGAGAGTAATTTTGACAGTATTTCAATCTGAAGACAGTATGGTTTGAAGTGACTAAAATGCATCAGAAAGGTATTGGGAAATTCAGAAGGTCGTCTCGTAAAAGGCAATCATTTTGTTTGATCGTCTGTATAGAAAAGTAAAGCATCATTAATGACGTTCTTTTCCCTGCAGTCTGATTTAGTGCCTGATTTTGTTCTGTTCTAATGAGTTATGCTTTTGGGCATTGCAGAGGGAAACAGAAGACACATACATATGTGTTCCTGAGAGTCTTATCTGTCAGTGTAAAGGGAATACTATTTTATTTGAGAGTTTCTCTTGTAACCCAATTTTCTAATCAGGCGACCACAGATGGGGTCGCGACCCCTAGTTTGGTAAACGCAGAGCTAAGGTATGAATACTGTCAGTACCACAGCCTTGTCCCCTATGTTCACATAGACCCCCATCGTTTCCACCTGGTCACGTTCCTTTGTACACACACAAAGGAACACTCTGTCTGTGTGTGTGCGTGTTTGTCAGTGTGTGTGTGTGTGTGTGTGTGTTATAATCGTACACCAGGGAGACCAGTTTCACACCATCCTCCTCCGTCTTCTCAGTGAGGTCTGGCACCTGTGCCTCCTCTCCTCTCTCTCAGCCATGACACCTCACAAATAAGCGTAGCGCTTCCGTTTAGCCCCTGGAGCCCACAGGTCTGAAAAGCGTCCTCCTTCCTTTCCTCTTATATATTTGTTCCTTCTTTTTTCTTTAGCGACAGTGTGTCTGGAGATTCTACGGCTGTGCACTTGGCGGTCCCTTGACTGTGCAGTGTGTAAAGGGAACGTTGGTGCTGTGGTTGAACACAGTGTCCAGACAGAAGTATTGTGAGGGGGATCCACCAGCAACGGACAGTGACAGAGATGAGGGACCAATAAAGCAAAGCTTTGCTTATTGTTGAATTTCCATGGGCCTCATTAGAAGCATATTTCAACACACTTTTTTTTTCTACTGATCTTTCAACAAAGGCTTTCTTTTTTTCACAAATCAGCGTAATAAATATTGTAATTTCAAGGCGTGTATAAAAATGATCCCTACTGAAAAAGAGGTAGAACTGTGTATGACGCAGACATTCTAGTAAAATAAATGATTTATGGTCCCAATAGCATCTCCAATATTTGCTGGATTCCTATGGGTATTAGAGGATTGCATCCTAAATGAAAGTACATGAATCCTCATTATTCCACTATTTATATATGCCTGGAGGGCTCACAATCCACTTCACATTCACCTAATGTCAAAATTAGCCAAACACCATCAAATAATTACTTCCTTTACTCCCCATGGCCGGCGAGCAGCGTGTCTAGAGTGCTTTGTCTGTCTGTGTGAATGGCCATCGTGGCTCGTTATGCTTATGTAGGGCAGCAGCCCCCTTCACTGGGGACTGGGCTGAGTTAATCTAGCCGTCAGTGTGTGGAAATTCCTACTGTATGAAGAGTGTAGCCCGGAGGCACCTCTTTGTACTGCGACTTTCATGTCCACGCCGTGACAGCCAGCCAGGAATGAATTGAAGAATGAATTGGACATAATGGTGGTGAATGAATGGGGGCCTGGAGTTAGTTGTGGTCTACAGACCATGTCTTACAGCTAGTGTCCTGTATCCTCACCAGTCTTGGAATCCTTAAAGTGAGCTCGATCAAGAAGATAGGTCTAAAGGGACATTAATTCAGTTGAATGTGGATGGTAAACGCAGTGTATTTTGGTGTATGTCAAACATGTTTAGAAATATGTGTGGGTACAGTTATGACGTGGCAAGGTCTGAGAAACGATAGGACTAACTTTGAACGAGCCCCAGAGCTGAGACTGCAATGCCTTGTGTTGGATCAGTTGTTTAAATGGCTGCTGTTGTGCAGTATTTGTTGTAGTTGTTAGACTCTGGGCCATCGGATTGCTATATTCTACACACTAAGCCTGAGGGGTCTAATATATGTCCATGCTTTCACACTGTATTGATGTGCCATTGCTTCATTAAGTAACTGGGAGAGGTGCAAGGTCAAGCTTATTTTAGCAAGCAATATTTCTTGCTCCTCCGAGAATATGACTTTACTCTTTTTTCTCTCTTCCAGTGCCTCCGAAAACACAATCCGAACACTGTTTACTGACGTTAAGTCGGTACATACTGAAGCATTTGAATGCTTGCATGTTACAGCGTAGTAACACAACATATTACTGGTAGATGAAAACCTGATCATGCAATTCATTGTTGTTCTCATTGCCACTTTTGGATCTTTGCCATCAGTCCAAGCACCATGCAGTTATAAATTAGTAGCTTTGCAACCAGACCTCTTCAGATTTCATTTCCAGCTTAGCGAATCCCTGTTTGTTCCTTCTATTTAAGCTTTTAACCCGACTTGACGGCAATTCCACCCAAAAAACTAAGAAACGCTCCTCACTTTCCATTTAAGAGAAAACAGCCACCCTATTTCACTGTACATTAAACCAATTAGTAGATACGATTAAATGTTGGAAAGATTTAACCAAATGCTTGTCAGCAGCACTTCTTAGAGAGGGTTCACACGTCTTTAATTAGCAAAAGGCGCACCAAGCGGTGTTACTATGGGAAAGATGACTGCTAGTTTTGCATCAGGGAATTCAGCAAAGACCACAGCGCAGACAGTTGCAAAATAATGATCTTCATAAATAATGATAATGAAGGTCTCAGAGGATTCATACACTTTTCGGTGGAAAGCGGCAGGAAGCTGACAGGATGCAGCTTATCGGGCTGATAACAATGGTTGAAGTGGGTAAAATAACACCACAAATCCTGCTTTTTGCCTCGGCAGTTAGGACCTGAGAGGCATGTGTGTGTTTGAGTTTGTGTTTGAGTGTGTGCTTGAGTGTGTGTTTGAGTGTGTGTTTGTCTGAGGGGAAATGAGGCGAAAAAAATGCAAAATATAATCCTCTGGATGCTCTGAGATCAGGAGAAATAGGACAATCACAGCCGGAAGGTCTTCCGACCCTAGAGGGGGCACCACTGATCAATCCCAGCCTCATGTAGTACCCCTGGCACTGGAGTGTACCATTGTGAAGTGTACCAGAATTACTGTGAAGTGTACCAGACTCACTGTGAACAGTTCCAGAATCACTGTGAACAGTACCATAATCACTGTGAACAGTTCCATAATCACTGTGGACAGTTCCAGAATTACTGTGAACAGTTGCATTATCACTGTGAACAGTTCCAGAATCACTGTGGATGGTTCCATACTCACTGTGGACAGTACCGTAATAACTGTGAACAGTTCCAGATTCACTGTGAACAGTACCAGACTCAATGTGGACAGTACCAGAATCACTGTGAACAGTACCAGAATCACTGTGAACAGTTCCAGAAATACTGTGAACAATTCTAGAATCACTGTGAACAGTTCCAGATTCACTGTGAACAGTTCCAGACTCACTGTGAACAGTTCCAGATTCACTGTGAACAGTTGCAGACTCACTGTGGAAAGTACCAGAATCACTGTGAACAGTTCCAGATTCCCTGTGAACAGTACAAGAATCACTGTATACAGTTCCAGAACCACTGTGAACATGACCTGAATCACTGTGTACAGCTCCAGAATCACTGTGAACAGTACCAGAATCACTGTGCACAGTTATAGAGGCCAAACAAGTGGAAAACAATTATGTCATCATAGACAGAGGACAGGGGAGGGGAGGGGAGGGGAGGGGAGGGAAGAAAAAAAACTACTGGAAAAGGGATGGCTAAGGTCAAATCACCTTTACCAGAACAGTCAGGGATGGCTAAGGTCAAATCACCTTTACCAGATCAGTCAGGGATGGCTAAGGTCAAATCACCTTTACCAGATCAGTCAGGGATGGCTAAGGTCAAATCAACTTTACCAGATCAGTCAGGGATGGCTAAGGTCAAATCACCTTTACCAGAACAGTCAGGGATGGCTAAGGTCAAATCACCTTTACCAGATCAGTCAGGGATGGCTAAGGTCAAATCACCTTTACCAGATCAGTTAGGGATGGCTAAGGTCAAATCACCTTTACCAGATCAGTCAGGGATGGCTAAGGTCAAATCACCTTTACCAGATCAGTCAGGGATGGCTAAGGTCAAATCACCTTTACCAGATCAGTCAGGGATGGCTAAGGTCAAATCACCTTTACCAGATCAGTCAGGGATGGCTAAGGTCAAATCACCTTTACCAGATCAGTCAGGGATGGCTAAGGTCAAATCACCTTTACCAGATCAGTCAGGGATGGCTAAGGTCAAATCACCTTTACCAGATCAGTCAGGGATGGCTAAGGTCAAATCACCTTTACCAGAACAGTCAGGGATGGCTAAGGTCAAATCACCTTTACCAGATCAGTCAGGGATGGCTAAGGTCAAATCACCTTTACCAGATCAGTCAGGGATGGCTAAGGTCAAATCACCTTTACCAGATCAGTCAGGGATGGCTAAGGTCAAATCACCTTTACCAGATCAGTCAGGGATGGCTAAGGTCAAATCACCTTTACCAGATCAGTCAGGGATGGCTAAGGTCAAATCACCTTTACCAGATCAGTCAGGGATGGCTAAGGTCAAATCACCTTTACCAGATCAGTCAGGGATGGCTAAGGTCAAATCACCTTTACCAGAACAGTCAGGGAATGTTTTTGGAGAAGAGTGTGTTATTAACCCCTTGATGACATTGACAAGGAGGCGTCCAAATAAACATCAAAGGAGAATGGCACTTCATTTCCCAATGTGTGTTCCCAGTTTGTGTGTGTGTGTGTGTGTGTTGTGCAGATATAATATGTAGATAATATGTAGCGAGTATTCATATTTATAGAACCTGTAAAGTAAGACTATACAGGGATGTTCTTTTTCAGAGACAAATCATTCATTTTCTCCTTGCGGTAGATTTGTATGGTTTGACGCTTTTATCAAACTACATGTGGGATCTCTCACACTATGGAGGATATTCTCTTAATTTAACTGCTACAAGTGATACAAGTACATGCTACTGTACCCATAGACTTCCAGTCATTGTAATAGCACTAGTTAGCATTGCCTCGCTAAACTACCTCTAACTTCCTTCATACTGCACGCAGAGACAAACAACATGTATCCACTAATTCATCTGACTCTGGGTAGGAAAAGTAGGAAAATGGCATTACCCCTTTAATAATCTCATTCAGCGATAATAATCTCATTCTGTTGTCGTCTCCATAGATCTAACATTGAAATGATGCAAAACGTACCTTTAATAGTCATAAAAATGAAAAAACGCTTCTGCCATGCTGTAGGTAAAATATTTGTCAGGGGCTCTCTGGTAATTTGGAGCCCTGAGAGATGGCTTGTCGCAGGTGGAAGAAGCAAGACCGCTTATTTTGCAATAATGTCAAGTTGTAAAAATGACTCTCAGTCTATCTGTCTTTGGTATCAAATTGTTTCGACTGTAGATGGAGTGCAGGCACTTGACCTCTGGGTTATTATATGTTTTGAAAGTGACTGGGGCTGACTCCCTCTCTCTTTCCCTCTGTCTTCTCTCTCTCTGTCCCTCTCTCCCTCTCTTCTCTCTCTCTGTCCCTCTCTCCCTCTCTCCCTCTCTCTCTCTCTCTCTCTCTCTCTCTCTCCCTCTCTCCCTCTCTCTCTCTCTCTCTCTCTCTCTCTCTCTGGTACCATTGTCCCGCTTAATCACATTATATTGCTTTATTGACTAGCGTTGTTAATAATAGCATTATAAATTGATCATTAATCTGCTGGTGTTATTTCAGACTGCTGCAGCGTCCGGTTGAGTGTATTGGTATCCAACAGCTAAGCACTTCCTCCGCCATTGAATGGGTGTGCTAAAATGCTTGTAGAGGCCGTTTTTGCTGAGTGGGGATGTTTGGGTAAAAAAATAAAAACAACATCTATTGAAGTCTCACAAATGCATCTTGGGAGAACGAAAGGATTCTGTAGAACCTCCACCGTTGGATTAGCCAAAGCGCAGAGCCAAGAGAAACAATAGAGATGTTTCCAAGGTTGTCCGTTGATGAAATGCTTATGTGCTCTGTTTCCTCTATCCCCTATTATTAATATTGAAACGCATTTAGAAATCACCTCGGTGCCCCTTCCTCCTTCTTGTACTGGCTCAAGAGAGACGAGCCCTACTTAAGGACCTTGAATAACTTTAAGCACTAATGTGCTGTTCAGTGAACCTTCATGGCTGTCACAATGTTATATCCTGTTCCATTAGTGTCAGTCAGCCTATCTTAGCACATCAAAATAAACAGCTAATTTTTTAATTTGCATTTTTGTCATTTAGCAGATGCTCTTATCCTGAGCAACTTACAGTTAGTGCATTCATCTTAAGATAGCTAAGTGGGACAAACACATGCAGTATCTCAGTCGTAGTAAGTACATTTTTCCTCATTAAAATAGCTATCAGCAAAGCCTTTTGTGTTACTTTCACAAAAGGCTTTTCATTGATTGATTGATTATTTACAGAGTGGATGGGGGAGGGGGGTGGTTGCTGTGGGATCATTTTTCCTCAGCAAATGTTGCGGGGATAATTAGGTAAGTGATCAATTATCAAATCCAATTTTATTGGTCACATACACGTGCTTAGCAGATGTTATTGCTGGTGTAGCGAAATGCTGCTCAGCTCTGTGCTTAAACCGTAAGGCCTCAGAAACAGTGACCGTAAGTAGATATCCCAAACACAAGCCATGGATTATAGGCAACTTCCGGACTGAGCTAATGGCTAGAGCTGCTGCTCAAAATAAATCCTGCTATGTCCTCGGACCGAACCATCAAACAGGCAAAGCCTCAATACAGGACTAAGATTGAATCCTACTACACCGTCTCTGACACTCGTCGGATCAAGCAGGGTTTGCTAACTATTACGGATTACAAAAGGAAACCCAGCCGCGAAGCCTACCTGTGACGAGTACAGAAGAATTTAAAGAGGCAGGACGCAGACACAGGAATCCAAGATATAAGGTTTTACTTTATCTAGCACAGAAAATAACAAAGCACGAAAATACACGACACGAAGCAAACAATCACACACAACACATGCTGAACAGTCCAGGGCTAAATAGTGGTAGTGATGAGATGATGAGGTGCAGGTGCGCTGGAGGTGATTGGGTGCTTTGGTTTTCCCTCCCTGTGTTGCCAGGGTGGTGCGTTCAGACCGATGGCTCAGTAGACCGGCGAATCACAGCGCCAGTTGGGAGCAACGGGAGGAGACGTGACACTACCAGACCAGCTTAATACCTTATATGCTCGTTTCAAGGCTAGCAACACTGAACCATGCATGAGAGCACCAGCTGTTCCGGACGACTGTGTGATGACGCTCCTCGTAGCCAATGTGAGTAAGACCTTTAAACAGGCCAACATTAACAGGCCGCAGGGCCAGACGGATTACCAGGATGTGTAATCAGAGCATGCGCTGACCAACTGGCAAGTGTCTTCACTGACATTTTCAACCTGTCCCTGACCGAGTCTGTAATACCTACATGTTTCAAGCAGACCACCATAGTCCCTGTGCACAATAACGCCAAGGTAACCTTCCTAAATGACTACCGACCCGTAGCACTCACAAAGCACGTAGCACGCCATGAAGTGCTTTGAAAGAAGTTTGACGTTTTTTGATGGCTCACATCAACACCATCATCCCAGAAACATCCCATCTCTATCGCACTCCACCTCGACTAACCCGTAACCCTGCACATTGACTCGGTAGCGGTACCCCTGTATATAGCCTCGTTATTGTAATTATTATTTTGTTTTTTTGTGTACATTTGTTTTACTTTAGTTGAATTAGCAAATATTTTCTTACTCTGCATTGTTGGTTAAGGGCTTGTAAGTAAGCATTTCACGGTAATGTCTACACCTGTTGAATTCAGCCCATGTGACAGATACAATTTGATTTGATTGTATTTAGTTAATGAAACCCCATGTATCTCTCTATCCCTGTTCCTGCCCATATAACCATGTCTATCCCTGTTCCTGCCCATATAACCATGTCTATCCCTGTTCCTACCCATATAACCATGTCTATCCCTGTTCCTACCCATATAACCATGTCTATCCCTGTTCCTACCCATATAACCATGTCTATCCCTGTTCCTGCCCATATGTGACTCCCCACCTTGGTCTTATGTAGCAAAATTTGAAATGCTGTTTTTTACATTGGATAAAAGTAGAGACTCAGAGCTACAAAATGGTATATCATACACTACAGTTGAGGAACAATGGGGGAAGTAATTCTGCTTTGAAAGTTGATACACTTGTAACTCCACTTTTGAGAAAATGTCATTTTAACGTTTTGGTATCTAGTGAAGTGCTCTTCTTTGTCTACACCCATTCAGCATCGTTCACACCCTCTTTAACTTTAGCCCCACCCATCTCGTTTCGCTATCGGATCATTCAGAGTGCACACTTGCTCTGGACGATGATTTGTTTACCTCTGGATAACATGAAAAAAGCTCTGCTGGCAACAATTTCATTACGCTATTTTGCTGAAGTTTACTGACACCGGCCATATTCAATGGGTGTTGTACACTTAAGCTTAAGACATGTAGCTAGCTAGCTAGGTAAACAATGAACCTAGCTAGGTAAACAACATGTAAGATCACACACGTCACGTTAAGTTAGCTAACAATCCAGCCAGTTAACGTTAGCTAGTTAAACAACAATGAAGAGTGCCAAATCATGTCCATACTACCCTGCATGAATCTGCTGGGAGCTAACCAACCAGGTACAATGTTAGCTAGCTAACATTAGACTCTAACTAGCAAAGCAAATGGATCTGGGATAGGAATAATAATGTCATACACGTAACGTTAACTAGGGAGCCAGCCAGCTAACGTTAGCTAGCAAGCTAACAGTAAACTTTAGCTTAAGACATGTAGCTAGCTAGTTAGCTAGGTAAGCAATGAACCTAGTTTCAAACAAAGTGTAATATCACACACGTCACAACGTTAGCTAACGAGCCAGCCACCTAACTTTAGCTAGTTGAACAACAATGAACTGTGCCAAATCATGTCCTTACTACCCTGCATGAATATTCTGGAAGCTAACCAACCACTAGCAAAGCAAACGGATCTGGGATATGAATAATAACGTCATACATGCAACGCTATGAAATTTCCCCCCCGGGGATCAATAAAGTACCTATCTATCTATCTATCTATCTTAGCTAGATAACCAGCCAGCTAATGTTAGCTAGCTAACAGTACACTTTAGCTTGAAATAAAACCACTTTCTGTCCACATTAGAAACGTATAATATCTGAAATGTAGCTAGCTAGACTGTCTTACTTGTATACATCATGCATGATGGACGCATCTCCCTGTCACGGATGCCACGGTTGCCCTTAGTTTGAAGATGTAATCCGAAGACAGGTGTTTTCTCCATCTCTTTAGCTATCATACTCTAATTCCACTGATTTCAAAACTCGATCCTCCAGAATGTGGAGAGCAACACTTATACAGCTCTACTACACAATACATTCGACAGGATTGCCAACACAGATTGAGCTCAAATAGATAGAAGCCTTCTATATGGCAGACCAATCCGAACTCCTCTCTCGGCATCTCCAGCCCACTCCTTATCTCCGCAAATCATGGCTAGTGGGTAGGTTGCTGCCTTTTTCTGTGGCTTATCAACAAGGCTCAAAAATTGAATGTATAATCGTATTTATAGATGGCATACAAGTTTGTTATTAAGGGACATGAAAGTTCACATGTTCTAGAGGGCATTTCTGACCAAAAACGTGAAGTCGTGACTTGCGACATACTCCTTGTTTCCTGAAACGGGTCACATATAACCATGCCTATCCCTGTCACTGCCCATGCTATAGCAATGCTTTATGTTGGGTCTGTAATGACACGGGGCAGCTGGATCAATGTCACCCAGGCTGACAGAGCAGAGGCACCGGTGAGGGCTTAGTTCCAGCCTAGGGCC
This sequence comes from Thymallus thymallus, assembly GCA_023634145.1. Taxonomy (NCBI): domain Eukaryota; kingdom Metazoa; phylum Chordata; class Actinopteri; order Salmoniformes; family Salmonidae; genus Thymallus; species Thymallus thymallus. The sequence continues at coordinate 20,655,036 of CM042422.1, forward strand.
GTTTCTGATGCTCCAGTGGCCTGGATAGAGCTCTCCCTGTCCCGCTGCTCTCTCTGGCCTCTTCCCCCGCCCAGCGCAACCGTTGGAGGGGAACTCAAAATATGCTGTGGCCCTCAAGGGTAGAGCTCTCTCTTTCTCTCTCTCTCATTCACTTTTAATCTCACATTGGATCGATTCACCAGAAGCCACAGTAACCAGGGTTAGGGTTGGCATCAATATCTTTAACCAGGCCAATATCTGTAACCAGACTAGTATGGGTCTGTGAACAGGTGAGTATGGGTCTGTAACCAGGCCAGTACGGGTCTGTAATCAGGGTCTGTAACCAGGCCAGTATGGGTATGTAACCAGGTCAGTAGGGGTCTGTAACCAGGTCAGTATGTGTATGTAACCAGGTCAGAATGTGTCTGTAAGCAGGCCAGTACAGGTCTGTAACCAGGCTGTATGGGTCTGTAACCAGGTCAGAATGGGTGTGTGGAACACAAGGCAAGTGCTGGTTGGCCAACTATCTTTTCCGGGGAGGCGCTGATCGACTACAGCTGATTACATGTATGAATCACCAGGGGCAAGGAGCTTCTTTAAAATGCCTGGCAGAGATGAGGAGGCCTGATATCTGATGTAGCTTCACATTGCAGTATGGAAAATAAACAGAGCAGAGAGTCAAAGCATTGGTTCAATGTGTTAAACCTTTGACTTGGATGAGCTTATAAACAGATGGTTTGTTCATCCAACATCGCTGCAATGCATCTCTCTCTTTCCCTCTCTCTGTGTCTTTCTCTCACTCTTGTCTACAGGCTCCATATCTCAGTGCTTTTAGCTTGTTATATATCCTACTTAAATCAGAGTAGTTCCTATATTTCACCCTCCCTTCGGCTCTCCATTATATCACTTAATGCATGCATTCTTCCGTCTTTGCTGGTTTGCAGGCTTCAGGTTATCCGCTGTTGACAGTGTACATTGTGTGTCAGCATATCATCCTGGCTTTTCAAATCAGACATGGCTGCAAGGTGCGGTGTCGTCACCTTGGAAACCAAAAGGTGACTCATCGGGTCATCAGAGCCGCTCATCCAGTTTTTATTGGACCACCAGAGGGCAGTAGCCAATCACTACGCCCAATTGCTGTTGCTGGCTGGGGAAATTGGGTCATATCATCAATAAATACCAGTGGAGGCAGGTGGGAGGAGCTATAGGAGGATGGGCTCATTGTAATGACTGAAATGGAATCAATGGAACGGTATTAAACATATCAACATATAGAAACCACATGTTTGACTCTCCTCCATGTATTCCATCCCAGCCATTAAAATGAACCTGTCCTCCTACAGCTCCTCTCACCAGCCTCCTCTGATAAATATATACACAAAAGCAATAGATTACCGTAAAGGCAGATTGATTAAAGTACGCTTGTTTTAAGAAATGTGCTGTATAAATAAAGTTTGTTTTGATTTTGATTGATGTTAATGAGAAAACAATCTCGCCAAGGTACTTGCCTGGGCTTTCCCTCTCTGGTTGGATGTAGAAATTCCACATTTCTAGCCATGGGTACTTGGGGAAATCACATTCCTTGGTGTGTGTGGGAGTGTATTTTTATTACACGCGTGCTTCCCTGCCTCAGAGCTTCAAATCCAATTCCAGCTCTTAGTCTCTCACTGAGCTCCTTCTGAGCTGCACTGGGCAGGTACTGTATAGGCGAGCAAGACCCCGGGTAACTACAATTAACACTCTTCTCTTGAGAATTCATCACAATGACGTAATAATCAAATTCATGACTCACCGTAGGCCTAAAATGTAGTAGAAACGAACCACCTTTCACTTTTAAGAGTTTGTTTCCCCATACTTCGGATAAAATGTTTTCTTCTGAGACTTTCCCCCCACTTCCTGGCAATCTCTGCAGCTTGACAGAATCCCCCTGCTTTACATAGCCACAGAGCTGAGCCCTAGCCATCAAATCAGACACAACAGTGGGGTTTTTCTGTGGCCCGAATGCAGATCAACAGCTAGCAAGACTAGTCCCAGGCATAAATTAGAGAGCTGTCTTTGTATTTCACCGGCACAGCTGCATCCTCAGCCACCCGAAGAGAGGAGCAGAGGCAGCCACTGCGTCAGCGTCAGGCGTAGCAACTATTTTACATTCAGCCAGCTCGGGATATTCCCCTGGCCAACTTATTCCTCTGAAATAGAGGCCCGGCTTGGCCAATGGAGCTGTGCCTTCCTGGCTCTTGCGCGGCTTTAGCCAGTGAGAGGCGAGAAATCCGGGCTCCGGAGCGTGGACGCTTCAGCAGGGATCCCTGAGTGGAATTTCTGAAAGAGCTCGTTATTCCGGTGCGGAGAGGATGGGGAAAGTGGCACTGTAAAACTGGGAGAGAGAACAGAGGAACTCAATGCAAAATGTCCATCAAAACTGCCACGGTGCATTGAGTCACGCCACCCAGGGACAAATAGGGGAGAAGGGGTTCAAGTAAGAACACATGGCTTGACAGAGCAGCTTCCATCCATGCCCAGCCGTCCGGTTTGATAGTTCAGGAATAATAGTTCAGGAATAATAGTTCAGGAATTTTAGTACAGGAATAATAGTTCAGGAATGATATTTCAGGAATGATAGTTCAGGAATTATAGTTCAGGAATGATAGTTCAGGAATAATAGTTCAGGAATAATAGATCAGGAATAATAGTTCAGGAATAATAGTTCAGGAATGATAGTTCAGGAATTATAGTTCAGGAATGATAGTTCAGGAATAATTGTTCAGGAATGATAGTTCAGGAATAATAGTTCAGGAATAATAGTTCAGGAATGATAGTTCAGGAACGATA
>CM042422.1:20662843-20692843 GCA_023634145.1 Thymallus thymallus
GACACAGACACAGACCTAGACACACACCTAGACACAGACCTAGACACAGACACAGACCTAGACACACACCTAGACACAGACCTAGACACAGACACAGACCTAGACACACACCTAGACACAGACACAGGCACAGACCTAGACACAGACACAGACACACACCTAGACACAGACACAGACACACACCTAGACACAGACACAGACACAGACCTAGACACAGACCTAGACACAGACACAGACACAGACCTAGACACACACCTAGACACAGACACAGGCACAGACCTACACACAGACACAGACACAGACCTAGACACAGACACAGACACACACCTAGACACAGACCTAGACACAGACCTAGACACAGACACAGACACAGACCTAGACACACACCTAGACACAGACACAGACACAGACACAGACCTAGACACAGACACAGACCTAGACACAGACCTAGACACAGACACAGACACAGACCTAGACACAGACACAGACCTAGACACACACCTAGACACAGACACAGACACACACCTAGACACAGACACAGACCTAGACACAGACCTAGACACAGACACAGACACAGACCTAGACACACACCTAGACACAGACACAGGCACAGACCTAGACACAGACACAGACACAGACCTAGACACAGACACAGACACACACCTAGACACAGACACAGACCTAGACACAGACCTAGACACAGACACAGACACAGACCTAGACACAGACACAGGCACAGACCTAGACACAGACACAGACACAGACACAGACCTAGACACAGACACAGACCTAGACACACACCTAGACACAGACCTAGACACAGACCTAGACACAGACCTTGACACAGACCTAGACACAGACACAGACCTAGACACACACCTAGACACAGACCTAGACACAGACCTAGACACAGACCTAGACACAGACCTAGACACAGACCTAGACATAGACACAGATCTAGACACAGACACAGACACAGACCTAGACATAGACCTAGGCACAGACCTAGACACAGACACAGACACAGACCTAGACACAGACCTAGACACAGACACACACCTAGACACAGACCTAGACACAGACCTAGACACAGACACAGACCTAGACACAGACACAGACACAGACCTAGACACAGACACAGACACAGACCTAGACACAGACCTAGACACAGACACACACCTAGACACAGACCTAGACACACACCTAGACACACACCTAGACACAGACCTAGACACAGACACAGACACAGACCTAGACACAGACACAGACACACACCTAGACACAGACCTAGACACAGACCTAGACACAGACATAGACACAGACACAGACACAGACCTAGACACAGACCTAGACACAGACCTAGACACAGACATAGACACAGACACAGACCTAGACACAGACCTAGACACAGACACAGACCTAGACACAGACCTAGACACAGACCTAGACACAGACCTAGACACAGACCTAGACACAGACATAGACACAGACACAGACACAGACCTAGACACAGACCTAGACACAGACACAGACACAGCCATAGACACAGACACAGACACAGACCTAGACACAGACCTAGACACAGACACAGACACAGACCTAGACACAGACCTAGACACAGACCTAGACACAGACACAGACACAGACCTAGACACAGACCTAGACACAGACACAGACCTAGACAGACCTAGACACAGACACAGACCTAGACACAGACACAGACCTAGACACAGACCTAGACACAGACCTAGACACAGACACAGACCTAGACACAGACCTAGACACAGACCTAGACACAGACACGGACCTAGACACAGACCTAGACACAGACCTAGACACAGATACAGACCTAGACACAGACCTAGACACAGACACAGACCTAGACACAGATACAGACCTAGACACAGACCTAGACACACACCTAGACACAGATACAGACACAGACCTAGACACGGACCCAGACACAGACCCAGACACAGACTTAACCCAGACACAGACCTTGAAGGTCTTTATGAGAGACGGTTTGTACAAATATATCTTGAGTAGATATTTTGCCAAAATCTCCATAGTACAGTAGAAAGGTCAGGAGACATGTGCCAGCTTTGCAGTCAGCGTAGAGGTTTAGATGGTCAAACCCCAAAGCTTGCGAGCAATTCATTTGACGTTTACTTCTTTATTCCTCGGTTAGTTTGTAGGACCTACAAGCAATAAATCTATCCCTCGTCTGCTAAGCACACTTGTTTTTCCCTCCACTTTAAATCAATATTGATGCTCTGCAGACAATAAATAAATGGATAAAATAAAACAAATGAAAAACTCCATGGGTTATTCCAAGATTGTACTAAGCAGCCTTCCAGTGGTTGTGGCTAGAGCATATGGAGGATACAATGAGGGAAGTTGAAAGGAACAGTTGGTCAGTTTGTTACTAGGACAAGGTGGCTCCATTCTTGGAGGGAAGGGTAGGAAATTCCCATGTTCCTTTGTATTCATCCAAATGCTGTCCTCGCTGGCAAAACAATATTGATTAAACAAGGCCATATTGGGAGATCTTGACGACTCTCTGTGGGCGGTATACACAAACAAACACAGAAAGAAATCTGGGGATAGCTACTAACTTGTTTTTAATTGTTTTAAATTGCAAATGGACTGAGGGCAATTCCACCTTGATGGAATTGTGTTGAAAATACAATTTTCTGCTTTGAAATGTATGGCAAACAAAAACTATTTTGAAGTTTAATAAACTCTATGCAAAAGGAATACTTTTAACAAAAAAATTATAATAACAATAAAAAAAATTAACTTTACGCTACTATACTGTACTCTACTGTACTCTACTGTTATCTAATATACTCTACTATACTGTAATCTACTATACTCTACTGTACTCTACTCTACTGTACTCTACTGTACTATACTCTACTGTACTCTACTGTACTCTACTGTACTCTACTATACTCTACTATACTGTACTATACTGTACTCTACATTACTCTACAATACTCTACTATACTGTACTCTACTGTACTCTACTGTAATCTACTATACTCTACTGTACTCTACTGTACTCTACATTACTCTACAATACTCTACTATTCTGTACTCTACTGTACTCTACTATTCTCTACTATACTCTACTATACTGTACTCTACTGTACTCTACTGTAATCTACTATACTCTACTGTACTCTACTCTACTGTACTCTACTGTACTCTACTGTACTTTACTATACTGTACTCTACTGTACTCTACTGTACTCTACTCTACTGTAATCTACTATACTCTACTGTACTCTACTCTACTGTACTCTACTGTAATCTACTATACTCTACTGTACTCTAATGTACTCTACTCTACTGTACTCTACTGTACTTTACTATACTGTACTCTACTGTACTCTACTCTACTCTACTGTACTCTACTGTACTCTACTGTACTATACTGTACTCTACTGTACTCTACTGTACTCTACTCTACTGTACTCTACATTTCTCTACAATACTCTACTATACTGTACTCTACTGTGCTCTACTGTGCTCTTCTCTACTATACTCTACTATACTCTACTATACTCTACTATAATCTACTATACTGTACTCTACTATACTCTACTATACTGTACTCTACTGTGCTCTACTGTACTCTACTGTACTCTACTATACTCTACTATACTGTAATCTACTATACTCTACTGTACTCTACTCTACTCTACTGTACTATACTGTACTCTACTGTACTCTACTGTACTATACTCTACTGTACTCTACTGTACTCTAGTGTACTCTACTCTACTGTACTCTACTGTACTCTACTATACTGTACTCTACTGTAATCTACATTACTCTACAATACTCTACTATACTGTACTCTACTGTGCTCTACTGTAATCTACTATACTCTACTGTACTCTACTCTACTGTACTCTACTGTAATCTACTATACTCTACTGTACTCTACTGTACTCTACTCTACTGTACTCTACTGTACTTTACTATACTGTACTCTACTGTACTCTACTGTACTCTACTCTACTCTACTGTACTCTACTGTACTCTACTGTACTATACTGTACTCTACTGTACTCTACTGTACTCTACTGTACTCTACTCTACTGTACTCTACATTTCTCTACAATACTCTACTATACTGTACTCTACTGTGCTCTACTGTGCTCTTCTCTACTATACTCTACTATACTCTACTATAATCTACTATACTGTACTCTACTATACTCTACTATACTGTACTCTACTGTGCTCTACTGTACTCTACTGTACTCTACTATACTCTACTATACTGTAATCTACTATACTCTACTGTACTCTACTCTACTCTACTGTACTATACTGTACTCTACTGTACTCTACTGTACTATACTCTACTGTACTCTACTGTACTCTAGTGTACTCTACTCTACTGTACTCTACTGTACTCTACTATACTGTACTCTACTGTAATCTACATTACTCTACAATACTCTACTATACTGTACTCTACTGTGCTCTACTGTACTCTACTATACTGTACTCTACTGTACTCTACTGTACTCTATTGTACTCTACTATACTGTGCTTTACTGTACTATACTGTACTCTACTCTACTATACTGTACTGTACTCTACTGTACTCTACTGTGCTCTACTGTGCTCTACTGTACTCTACTATACTCTACTATATTGTACTCTACTGTCCTCTACTGTGCTCTACTGTACTCTACTATACTCTGCTATACTATACTCTACTCTACTATACTCTACTGTGCTGTACTCTACTGTGCTCTACTGTACTCTACTCTACTATATTCTACTGTACTGTACTCTACTGTACTCTACTATACTCTACTATACTGTACTCTACTGTACTCTACTATACTCTTCTATACTGTACTATAATCTACTGTACTGTACTCTACTGTACTCTACTATACTCTACTATACTGTACTCTACTGTACTCTACTATACTCTTCTATACTGTACTATAATCTACTGTACTGTACTCTACTGTACTCTACTATACTGTACTCTACTATACTCTACAATAACTGTACTGTACTCTACTATACTGTACTCTACTGTACTCTACTATACTCTACTATACTGTACTCTACTGTACTCTACTATACTCTACTATACTGTACTCTACTATACTGTACTATAATCTACTGTACTGTACTCTACTGTACTCTACTATATTGTACTCTACTGTACTCTACTATAACTGTACTGTACTCTACTATACTCTACTATACTGTACTCTACTGTGCTCTACTGTGCTCTACTATACTCTACTGTACTCTACTCTACTATACTGTACTCTACTATACTGTACTCTACTATACTGTACTCTACTGTACTCTACTATACTCTACTGTACTCTACTCTACTATACTGTACTCTACTATACTGTACTGTACTCTACTATACTCTACTGTACTCTACTATACTCTACTATACTGTACTCTACTGTGCTCTACTGTGCTCTACTATACTCTACTGTACTCTACTCTACTATACTGTACTCTACTATACTGTACTCTACTGTACTCTACTATACTGTACTGTACTCTACTCTACTATACTGTACTCTACTCTACTGTACTCTACTTTACTCTACTGTACTCTACTATACTCTACTGTACTGTACTGTACTCTACTCTACTATACTGTACTCTACTGTACTCTACTGTACTCTACTGTGCTCTTCTGTGCTCTACTGTACTCTACTGTGCTCTACTGTACTGTACTCTACTGTACTCTACTATACTTTACTGTACTGTACTCTACTATACTGTACTGTACTCTACTGTGCTCTACTGTGCTCTACTGTGCTCTACTGTGCTCTTCTGTACTCTACTGTACTCTACTGTTCTCTACTGTGCTCTACTGTACTCTACTGTGCTCTACTGTGCTCTACTGTGCTCTTCTGTACTCTACTGTACTCTACTGTACTCTACAAAACTTAATTTGACACCAGATTTGACATGCTCCAATGAACTTCACATGTTGGTGCTCATGGGTCCTTTTAAATGACACTGACTATCCTTAGTTGAGAGATTTGGATGGTTTTGTCACTATAAAGTATATTGAGTGGTCAGATCGAATTTTATTTTAGTTAAAAGTTCAATTGAAATACCAAATAAACCAATGTAGATCAACAGTAGTCTACAGTGTATGTTTGGTTTACCTCTCTCTCTCTCTCTCTCGCTCTCTCTCTCTCTCTCTCTCTCTCTCTCTCTCTCTCTCTCTCTACATCTATCTATTTCCCCGAGCCAAGAGCCATTCCACAATGGTCTAATAAACCTTCGAGCATACCTCTCTCCTCCCTCCTGTCTTAATCCTCCCATTGCAGTGAAGATCCAAAAAGTAATAATCTCCCACTGCCTCGATTAATTACCACAAACCTTTAAAGGAAATGTAGATGTCAGACATCTCCCAGTCAGTTGTCTAGGTCTATATCTGTAGCCATAGGGGCAAAGAATATATATGACTACATGCGTCTTTTAGCGAGCTAATGCAGAAAATGTTATTCTGTAGTATCAATGCTGTGTGTTTTTAGAAAGAGAACTCAATTTGTCCATCCTCACAGCATATTTGAGTGTGGCAACAGTTTTGACGGAATTGAGGGGAGCGAAGTGTATTGAAAAACGAGAGTGCTGTTGTGTGTCATCGCTTCAACCACATACAGCTGCTTTATTTTCTGAGTAGAAATAACAGCGAAGGAAATGCCTGAGAACTACTGTATATGGGATTGCTTTGTTTAAATATTTACACACAAAATGGTCTTTATAGCTTTTGGCTTCATGCCATTACACCGGTGTTGTCTGAGTCACCTCTCTTGTTACTTCAGCTATGAAAGTATGATGGATATCAGTCTGCAAACGGCTTAAAAGACATTATAAACTGGGTGGTTCAAGCACTGAATGCTGATTGGCTGACAGCTGTGGTATACCACGGATAGGACCAAACATGTATTTGTACTGTTCTAATTACGTTGGTAACTAGTTTCTAATAGCAATAAGGCACCTCAGGGGTTGGTGGTATATGGTATATGGTCAATATACCACAGCCTAAGAACAGCCCTTAGCTGTGGTATATTCACCATGTACCACACCTCCTCAGGCCTTATTGCTTAATTATAAGACATTGTTTATATTACACACAGCTTAGGAGATATCCCTGGAGGATGGTCTCATCCTCTTATTTCCCATAGTAATTTCTCCCTGACAGTGGTCATCAATACAGTGGACACACAAGGTAAAAGCACAACGTCATTTCCTCCTGTCTCTCTATCCCCCATGCAGTAAACTGTGGACCAGCGTAACAATATGTTGCCTGCAAAGAGTTCCACTCTGAATTGGCGAGGCAGCAATTGAACAAATGTCCCGTTGTGAACAACACACCATGGTCCAGTGGATCTCTTAACATGGGCTTTGTTCTGTGTTTGTTGTGGCTGCAGTAGTAGGCTAATGGACAACTGGCAATCACTGTGAATATTTACCAAATGGTGTCCTATTGTGTAATGCTATGTGTCTCTATACTCTCTCTCTCTGAAATGATGATGTCCAACAACTATATTCCAAGCCAAACAAAACCCTTTCACTCTCCTACTGTACCTGTGTTCCTAAAAAAATAAATTTGATATGTAAAAGTCACATGTCCAAATATGACAGTAAGCAGGTTGTCTAAAAGATAAACACCTGACATGAGGAAATATATGCTGTCCTGCATGGATTCCAGGCCTCATCATTCTATATAAAGTTCTTAGTATAATAAGGTTGTCAGTGGATTTCGGGAGCGAGGTGTCTTGGAGCCAGTCGCTGTCAGTTCATTTAGATTCTTCCTCGGAGCGGCGACAGCTATCATCGCTCATAACCACTGTGTCAGTCAATATGGATGTAGAGAGACGTGGCAGAGACGTGGTGTTCTAGCCTCTTGGAAGGTGGTAACGAAATAAAATAAACTGCTATGGGTCTATGAACGGCCATATTAAAAGATGTTTGCATGAGTAGCAGCCTGTGACTGGAGCGTGATGAAAACAAACTGCTTTTGACTGTAATTTTGCAGAGCATCGCGGTGACGCATATTCACTCGGACGCAAATGCTTCTGGCAAGAGGTGAATGCCTGAATTTTGTGCATATTACTGCGTGTGATGATGATGATCTGTATTTTCATCATACATCATGTACGATTTATGACATATCCAGTCAAGTAAAGGCTTGTTCAATATGAACATGCATATTCATCTATACAGTCCTCTCATTCAATGCAGAAACTTTCATTTGTATATAATGTTCACAGGAAAGGGATGTAAGAATTTTTGTCACATAATGTAACTCTACTGTAAAATAAGAGGGGTGGAGTTATGTCAGCTATGAATGGTATTTAGTGCCAACTATAAATGGTCTTCAGTGCCAACTATGAATGGTCTTTAGTGCCAACTATGAATGGTATTTAGTGCCAACTATTAATGTTCTTCAGTGCCAACTATAAATGGTCTTCAGTGCCAGCTATGAATGGTATTTAGTGCCAACTATTAATGTTCTTCAGTGCCAACTATGAATGGTCTTTAGTGCCAACTATGAATGGTCTTTAGTGCCAGCTATGAATGGTATTTAGTGCCAACTATAAATGGTCTTCAGTGCCAACTATGAATGGTATTTAGTGCCAGCTATGAATGGTCTTTAGTGCCAACTATGAATGGTCTTTAGTGCCAACTATGAATGGTCTTTAGTGCCAACTATGAATGGTCTTTAGTGCCAGCTATGAATGGTATTTAGTGCCAACTACGAATGGTCTTCAGTGCCAACTATGAATGGCATTTAGTGCCAGCTATGAATGGTATTTAGTGCCAGCTATGAATGGTATTTAGTGCCAGCTATATATAAGTCTATCACCAGTCTCTATATGTCTATCACCAGTCTCTATATAAGTATATCACCAGTCTCTATATAAGTATATCACCAGTCTCTTTATAAGTCTATCACCAGTCTCTATATAAGTCTATCACCAGTCTCTCTATAAGTCTATCACGTCTCTTTATAAGTCTATCACCAGTCTCTATATAAGTATATCACCAGTCTCTTTATAATCTATCACCAGTCTCTATATAAGTATATCACCAGTCTCTATATAAGTATATCACCAGTCTCTTTATAATCTATCACCAGTCTCTATATAAGTATATCACCAGTCTCTTTATAAGTCTATCACCAGTCTCTATATAAGTCTATCACCAGTCTCTTTATAAGTCTATCACCAGTCTATATATAAGTCTATCACCAGTCTCTACATAAGTCTATCACCAGTCTCTATATAAGTCTATCACCAGTCTCTGTATAAGTCTATCACCATTCTCTATATAAGTCTTCTCACCAGTCTCTATATGTCTATCACTAGTCTCTATATAAGTATATCACCAGTCTCTATATAAGTATATCACCAGTCTCTTTATAAGTCTATCACCAGTCTCTATATAAGTATATCACCAGTCTCTTTATAAGTATATCACCAGTCTCTATATAAGTCTATCACCAGTCTCTTTATAAGTCTATCACCAGTCTATATATAAGTCTATCACCAGTCTCTACATAAGTCTATCACCAGTCTCTATATAAGTCTATCACCAGTCTCTGTATAAGTCTATCACCATTCTCTATATAAGTCTTCTCACCAGTCTCTATATGTCTATCACCAGTCTCTATATAAGTATATCACCAGTCTCTATATAAGTCTATCACCAGTCTCTATATAAGTATATCACCAGTCTCTTTATAATATATCACCAGTCTCTATATAAGTATATCACCAGTCTCTTTATAAGTCTATCACCAGTCTCTATATAAGTCTATCACCAGTCTCTTTATAAGTCTATCACCAGTCTCTTTCTAAGTCTATCACCAGTCTCTATATAAGTCTATCAACAGTCTCTTTATGTCTATCACCAGTCTCTTTATAAGTCTATCACCAGTCTCTATATAAGTCTATCACCAGTCTCTTTATACGTCTATCACCAGTCTCATTATAAGTATATCACCCGTCTCTATATAAGTCTATCACCATTCTCTTTATAAGTCTATCACCAGTCTCTTTATAAGTCTATCACCAGTCTCTATATAAGTCTATCACCAGTCTCTTTATACGTCTATCACCAGTCTCATTATAAGTCTATCACCAGTCTCTATGGACCTCTGAGGCATCCGTAACTCTTCTTTCTTATTGTTGAATACATTAATAAGTCAAGGCTAACAGAGAGAATGGATGGACTCTCTCTCTCTGTCTCTCTCGTTCTCCATCCCTCGACTCCATGGTGAGAGACAGGTGTATAATAAGCTGTCCGTCTCTCTCCCAGTCCAGCAGCGTGCCACCTTGAGTGATAAAGACACTTAGGTTCACCTATTCACATCAGCCTGGTGATCTAGAGAGCCGTGAAGACGCACACCGTTTGGTCATTAACATCTGCTAAGGAAGAAGCTGCCCTATTGACCTGCCACTCATCATGTATAACGTCCAATCAGAGCCCCTCCTGACCTGCCACTCACAATCTAATGTCCAATCAGAACCCTTTAGTGTCCCTGTCACCACTGAGAGAAGTGCATGGGAGAGGAGAGTCTTCTGCAGCTTCCCTCCCTACAGTGAGACCTGAGATTCCAGGGATGCACCTCCAGTGCTTTAAGATCATGTTAATCACCTAAACAGCCATTTCATCTCCCTTGCACACATTCAGCGGGTGTCATGTTCAGAAAATGGTGTTCCATTTCATAACTAAGGGAGGACTAAAACCCTTTCACTAAATGAGGATCACATAGCTCTCCCTCCACACTATCTCCCCTCCATGTTTCTCTATCACCTCTCTTATATCTCTCATTCAAAGTTGCACTAACACACACTATCAAAAACTAAAAGCAAAAATGTTCTGTCTGACAGATTAGCAGCTTTTATTTCCTGAGACATCCAGCAGGGGGAAATGATAATAACGAAAATTACAGGAGGCATTGATCTTTTCCTGGCACTAAAGACTGAATATGGTCAAATCTATGAATGACTCCAAAAGTTTCCTGAAAGAAGGCTATATAAGAATGGTCATCGATGGATTTCATACTATAACAGCTGCCCATTTCTGTACTCTTTATTTGATAATATAAACAAATATTATTTATTTTATGACTATGATTCATATTTGATGTTGTGCCTTAATAAAAGAGTTCCTAATGACAATCTGACGAGACTCAGCGGGGAAGCTCCACATCAAAACAAAACATGTCTGCTGGATCTCTTTATTGTTTGGTCACGTTCGCTTAAAATCAAATGAAAGATATAAAGGAAGCATCTCGTCAGACTCCATGGCAATCTGTTCTCTGTTTGTTTGTTTTAATCAGAGGAGACAGAAGAAGAAGGAGGAGGAGAATGTGATCCCAGGCTTTCTTCTTCCACTCTTTCTTCTTGTTCGAACAAAATATCTACTTCTCTCTAGTTCTCTAGAGACTTCAATCCTCCATATGTTATGAAGTTACTGGCTGCCTACTGCCTGTACTTGGTTATCCACCAAACAATATGGCTTTATCCCAGTGAATATAACCAGCTTTAACCAGCTTTTACCAGCTTTGTACGGGATAGAAACAGTTTTGGTCATAACCTGGGTTTCTTTCTCGCCCTTTTTCCCTCTCTTCCATTCGACCTCCTGTTCCACCAGCCAATTAGACATATGCTCTGTGCAATGTTGCTGAAAAGCCCCGTGCAGCACAGTGTCTCTGAATGCCCAAGGTGTGTCATTATCTGCTGTTAGTGAACCACCTGCCTGGTCATAGTGATTAACTAATTGGCTCAGTCCTAAAATTGTAAAGAAATTAGATACATTTTTACACCGATTTAGAAACTCTACGTGTGCCATAGACTTATGGTATCTCTACAGCACAGTTAATGAGGTAAAATAAGTCATACTTGTCTCCCAATTTTCATCATGTCTCTTACATACAGTATAAAAACATCTGAATGAAAAGGGAGTGAGTCGGTCTATTGAATGTAAATAGATGTTTATTTAACTACGCAAATCAGTTAAGAACATATTCTTATTTACAATGACAGCTTACCTACAGAGTCAGCCCCTGGAGAAAATTAGGGTTAAGAGCGTTGCTCAAGGACACATCAGCAGGTTTTTCACCTTGTTGGCTTGGGTATTCGAACCATCAAACGTTTGGTTACTGGCCCAATGCTCTAACCACTAGGCTACCTGCCACCCATGAAAAGAGTCTGACTTAAATGGATAATAGTTACATGCAGTAAACATTGCTGCGAGTGAATGTAAGTGGATGTTACTCTCTGTACTGAGCTGACGATTAGCAGTACATTTGCATTTGAAGCAAACAGACAACCTGTGATTTGCAGATCAACTATTACCATGTTGCTGTTAAGACTTGGGGGGTGTAGAAGTCTACAGATATCATGAAGACAGTGACACTCATCTTGCTAGTAAATATTATTCACCCTGAAGGGGTTGCCTGCAGCACCCATCACAACCATGCCCTCAACAATAATGTCTGGAGCCAAGAGATGAACAAGGTCAATTGACATGCAACCATGTTATCAAATTGAATACACAAATACACAAACACTGCATGCAAACCTTTCACAAATCAAAGTGTTATACTGCTAATACACTGTGAATACATGTATTTATTTGTTGATTTCTCATCATTTCAATCGTGCCCTAAGTTATTAGCTAGGCAGGGTTAACCTAAGCTACTAGCTAGGCAGGGTTAACCTAAGCTACTAGTTAGGCAGGGTTAACCTATTTTTTTATTTTTTATTTCACCTTTATTTAACCAGGTAGGTCAGTTGAGAACAAGTTCTCATTTGCAACTGCGACCTGACCAAGACAAAGCAAAGCAGTGCGACAAAACACAACACAGAGATGAAAATAAACAAACGGACAGTCAATAACACAATAGAAAATCTATATACAGAGTGTGCAAATGTAGTGCAAAATGCAGTAAGGTTAGGAAGGCCATAGTGGCAAAATAAATTACAGATTAGCATTAACACTGGAAAGCTAAGCTATTAGCTAGGCAGGGTTGACCTAAGCTATTAGCTAGGCAGGGTTGACCTAAGCTATTAGCTAGACAGGGTTGACCTAAGCTATTAGCTAGGCAGGGTTGACCTAAGCTATTAGCTAGACAGGGTTGACCTAAGCTATTAGCTAGACAGGGTTGACCTAAGCTATTAGCTAGACAGGGTTGACCTAAGCTATTAGCTAGACAGAGTTGACCTAAGCTATTAGCTAGACAGGGTTGAACTAAGCTACTAGCTAGACAGGCAAAGATTGGTTGAGTCAACATAGTTTCCTCGTTATTTCAACTTCCTTTATCAATGTAATAATGCAGCTAGTTGAAAGAATTCACATGAACTATTGACATCCATAATTCTAACCCAGATTTCAACCATACATTAATGATAGGATTTAAATTTTCAAACCTGTTGACAACTCAATCAAATATGAGCCACGCAGGATATTGATCAGGTATTTTGGGAAGCAGCCAGTGGATCCAGCCTCAGCCTCAATCCATTGGTTAGCGGTTGCTGCCCTATCCTAGCTCCATGGATAGGTAGGGGGCTAGGGGCTGTCAGTCAGATGAACAGCAGGGGGAAGTTGACTAATTACAGAGGTTGCTCTGGGGAGTCCCCATGCAGGGGGAGATAGCGTGAGAGCACCACAGGGGCTTCTTCATGAGTAATGACCTTGTCTGTCTTGACATAACCTCCTGGATGTGGATGGAGAGTGACGTCATCTCGGCCCACCAAGGTAACAAAGTGGATAAGAGTTGAGTGGTAAAAGTGAATGAGTGTTTGTTGCAATTACGGGTAGGAAGAAGGGGGGAGAGGTGGTCCATTAGTGCTAATTCAGATATAGAGATATGCTTTGGGGACTAAGTGGATGTCTCATGTTCATTGTTTGATACTGGAGGGACAACAATAGATGTTGATTGTGCTTCCACCAAGGAATTGTTTTGATGGTTTCACAATGAGAATACAAGAAGACTGGTTATTGTTAATTGTCATGATGAAGGTTTTTGTTTGTTGTCTTGTTTTGTGTCCACGCAAAGTAAACATGAGCCTTTGCTTCACAACTTCTGTGATTATAGAAATGTCCTCCCATATGTAGACAATATGTCATTTTTATAAACCATACTGATATACACTAGTATGAAAAGATGGAGTTCTGGGAAAATAATTATTGGTTGATTGCATAAGCAATAGGTAACCTGACATATTGTCTACATATGGGAGGACATTTCTATAATCACAGATGTTTGTCCCAATATCAACCCAGCTATCCTGTACATCATCTCTGGATGAATAACCCAATTTGAGAACTGTCATCAATGGCGCCGTTCTCATCAACATTCCATAACGCACGCCTTCACAAATTTGTCCCCCATCTCCCGGTGATGTGTTCTGCTGTACGGGTGTCAGCTGAGGAAGGTCCTAATGGAAGTACCTGGTCCATCACTCTGTTATCTGACAGTATAGCCACCACCACCATCATCTTCATCATCTTCATCAACATCACCATATTCTTCCACCATACAGTTGGCCTAATCTACACATTTTATATGGATTTGCATCAGTGCATCCATTCAGTGAAGAAGAAGAAAATTGATATAAAGTAAATGGATTGGAAATAACTGCCTGGTGATATACAGTATATTGGCAGATATGGCTGTCAGTGTGTAATGGGGAGGTAGAGGTCTAATGTACTGAACGTTTCCTTGCGTTTTCATTTCAATATTCAGAAATATGTTTCTTACAGTTATGTAACTCCTAGATTCCTATTTGTGGAATAACCTTAACCCCCCCCCCCCACAGATAAATATGTAATTATGATAAGGTTTGAATTACTGTATATATCTTTACTGATTATGGATAATATTGAATAATTTCAACGCAGTTCACATGAAGCCAAATTAATTTTAGGAGATACTGTTCAGAATATAAAAATAGTATTTCACAGAGCTAGGCCTGGAGATTCTGGGTAATAAGTAGATGTGACGTAAAGCAGAACACAGGTTAGATATATATTTAGTTATCGACTAATAACTATAGTCACTACAGTGTAGGCTGTGTGGTACCATTATTTTTCATTAAACACTGGCCATATGAAATAATAACAAGTTAATTGAGCTAAATCAAAGGTTGAAGCACTAAGCACAGACCTCAAGTCACAAATCAAGGCTTTGCCCGTGGAGCTGGCGCTCTGCGAAGTTAGTTTCACCTTGGAGCGTTAGCAATGGCGGACAACCGCTATTCAAATGGGGATAAAGTGTGCTGACAGACCTCTTCCTGCCGTTACCCAAACACTGCTCTTTCACTCCTTCTCTCCACCAAGAGGGAAAATAGATAAATAAATATGAAGGCAGAAATACTGCTGCATCCTCCCCTTGGATATCAAGAATAATGCCTTCATTTGCTGCAGGGCTCGACTCTGCTCCAGCTACAGACATGCCTTTTATGGCTGTAGTATTTCTGATTGGCATCCTAGCACAGCCTTCTGAATTATTTAATGGAAGACCCCATTCCACTAGCAGGGGGAAATAAGAGATATGTTGGTTTGTTTGTGCTGGTGTGAGTATTCCACCTTTTTTATTTGTCTGTCGTTGTGTTTTCTTTCCGGCATGGAAACACACACTGAAAATGTCACTCTTTAGCCTCCAAAACTGTAAAATAAGCTGACAATGTAAGTACACACATATACCAATCTTAAAAGCTTTCTCTTTTCATTAAAGGTCAGAATATACATTTTACCACACCCTCAACATCATCACCCTTTCCTGCAGTCAAATAACAAAACCGCCCTCTAGTGACCTCATGGGTGGAATGTTATTAATATTTTTCATAATTTCATTATTAATAAAAAATGTCTATGCCAGTTTTGTTATATTTCAGTATAAATATAGAATTTATAAACATCTGTGATGTATATAAAGTGTAATATTGAGATGTAAACTCAAAATGTAATACATTTCAACTCTATATCTGACATGGTGCAGGTGTCTGCTTTTTTTAGGCCCATAACCATGTTTGTGAGGTTTGTACATTTGTTTGAAAGTAGATTTGTTTAAGACTACCAAGAAACACTCTGTGTGACCCTGATTTATCCCACTACATAAATTAAAGTGACCATGGGGAACATCACCTGCTCAATCCATCTCCCCAGAGTAGAACACAGGGAAGGGAATTAAAGGCATCTGGACCTGGCTTCCATAAACCTGATCCATTTCCTGTCTGAGAGAAGATGAGTCAATCTGTGGTGAGCAGGAATCCATCCCTAGGGTCCTCTGTGAGAATCTGCAGGGGATCTTCTGCTCCCTACCTCCTCTCCTCCTCTCCTTCTCTCCTTCTCTCCTTCTCTTCTCATCTCCTCCTCCTCTCCTCCTCTCATCCTCTTCTTCTCTCCTCCTCTCCACCTCCTCTCCTCCTCTCTTCCTCCTCTCCTCCTCTCCTCCCCCTCTCCTCCTTTTCTCTTCCTCTTCTTCTCTCCTACTCTCCTCCTCCTCTCCTCCTCTCCTCCAAACCTCTCCTCCTCTCCTCCTCTCCTCCTCTCATCCTCTTCTTGTCTCCTCCTCCTCTCCTCCTCTCCTCCTCTCCTCCTCCTATCCTCTTCTTCTCTCCTCCTCTTCTCATCTCCTCTCCTCCTCTCCTCCTCTTCTCTTCTCCTCTTTACCTCTTCTCCTCTTCTCCTCTCCTCCTCTCCTCCTCTCCTCCTCTCCTCCTCTTCTCATCTCCTCTCCTCCTCTTCTCATCTCCTCTCCTCTTCTCTTCTCTTCTCTTCTCTTCTCTCCTCCTCTCCTCCTCTCCTCCTCTTCTCCTCTTCTCTTCTCCTCTCCTCCTCTTCTCCTCCTCCTCTTCTCCTCTCCTCCTCTTCTCCTCTCCTCTTCTCCTCCTCTTCTCCTCTTCTCCTCTTCTCCTCTTCTCCTCTTCTCGTCTCCTCTCCTCCTCTCCTTCTCTTCTCCTCTTCTCCTTTCCTCATCTTCTCCTCTTCTCCTCTTCTCCTTTTCTCCTCTCCTCTCCTCCTCTCCTCCTCTCCTCCTCTCCTCCTCTCCTCCTCTCCTCTCCTCCTCTCCTCCTCTCCTCCTCTTCTCCTCTTCTCCTCTTCTCCTCTCCTCCTCTCCTCCTCTTCTCCTCTTCTCCTCTTCTCCTCTTCTCCTCTCCTCCTCTTCTCCTCCTCTTCTCCTTTTCTCCTCTCCTCCTCTCCTCTCCTCTTCTCCTTTTCTCCTCTCCTCCTCTCCTCTCTTCCTCTCCTCCTCTCCTCCTCTCCTCCTCTCCTTCTTTCCTTCTCTCCTCCTCTCCTCCTCTCCTCCTCTCTGAAGGCGTGAGCATGTTCCTGAAGTAACTAGAGGAAACACTAAAGAGTGATTTGGTACAGTATGCTACTGCATCTGGATGTAGCTAAATCATTGTAACAAATGGCAAGTGTTTCTATCAGGGGACAGTTTGAGGAGATTAGCCTGCTGGACCCTCCTGACCTCGGCCCAGTCTGCCCCCCACCCCCCTCCACCTTCCTTATCGGGTTAGATCAGCAACAAGCTGTCTGACCTTGGCTAGCAGATAAAAACATCAAACAGATAAGGACAGAAGAGGGATTGAGAAGAAGGAGGGGAAGTGAGAGAAGGAGAGATGGGGAGGAAGAGAGTGGCTTGAAAATGCACTTCCTACACTTTGGATGTTGAAAACCCCAATTTACATTACAGAGAGGGGAGTCCACAGGGAGGTTGATGATGGATGAATAAAATACGGTAGGAGGGCGAGAAGGAGGGGCATCTGGGATGACCTCATTTAGCAAATTTGACTCTGGCGAAAAGAAAGGTGGATTTAACCACACTTTTAGAGTAGAGAGAGAATAGGGTACATCACTCAACAGGCTCTCATGTGACATAATGTATATTTATCACTGTGTCATATTTGGGATTTAAGGAGTGGGCTTTGGAAATGCAGCATCCCTTCCCCATCAGGACAATAGGTCACTGTAAAACCCTGTATCGGAGGAAGGATATTACAGCCAGTTTTGTTGTCTTATCCAGTGCATTAGCCCATGAAAATATATCTCACTGATCCCCATTGCTGTTCCTTGTTTTGCATTAGTGTGAATGGTGGAATGAATTGTGTTTAGTCAATATCCCAGTAATTGTAAACACTTCTAATAAAGCACTGTTCCGAGCTGCTTGACAGAGCCCCGTACGCCCCTGGCAGAGAAAAATAAAATGGAACAGTGGTTTCTGAACGTGACGCCCCACTGTATACGCCACTCTCCCCAGTGTCGGGCTGTGCCATTAAGTGTGCAAGGGAGATGAAATGGCTGTTTAGGTGATTAACATGATCTTAAAGCACTGGAGGTGCATCCCTGGAATCTCAGGTCTCACTGTAGGGAGGGAAGCTGCAGAAGACTCTCCTCTCCCATGCTGCACTTCTCTCAGTGGTGACAGGGACACTAAAGGGTTCTGATTGGACATTCGATTGTGAGTGGCAGGTCAGGAGGGGCTCTAATTGGACGTTATACATGATGAGTGGCAGGTCAATAGGGCAGCTTCTTCCTTAGCAGATGTTAATGACCAAACGGTGTGCGTCTTCACGGCTCTCTAGATCACCAGGCTGATGTGAATAGGTGAACCTAAGTGTCTTTATCACTCAAGGTGGCACGCTGCTGGACTGGGAGAGAGACGGACAGCTTATTATACACCTGTCTCTCACCATGGCAACAGATAAAGTCTACTAAGAAGAACACTGCCCCTTGACTGACAGGTGTCAGGATTACACCAGTCTCTTTTTTTTTAGATCTGATTTTGTGATTTAGATTGTCATCTGGACAAAGAACATCACTACATGAAGGAGTAAAAAACAAACAAAAACATCTTATATGAATGTTTTGTACAATATGTGGCAGGTATCCTAGTGGTTAAGACCATTGAGAGTGTAACCGAAAGGTTGCTGATTCAAATCCCCAAACTGACCAGGTGAAATAAGCAAGGAACTTAACCCTAATTGCTCCTGTAAGTCGCTATGGATAATAGTTTCCCACATCTCCACGTTGCGTGCCCACATCTCCACGTTGCGTCCCCACATCTCCACATTGCGGGCCCACATCTCCACGTTGCGTGCCCACATCTCCACGTTGCGTGCCCACATCTCCACGTTGCGTGCCCACATCTCCACGTTGCATCCCCACATCTCCACGTTGCGTGCCCACATCTCCACGTTGTGTGCCCACATCTCCACGTTGCGTGCCCTCATCTCCACGTTGCGTGCCCACATCTCCACGTTGCGTCCCCACATCTCCACATTGCGGGCCCACATCTCCACGTTGCGTGCCCACATCTCCACGTTGCGTGCCCACATCTCCACGTTGCGTGCCCACATCTCCACGTTGCATCCCCACATCTCCACGTTGCGTGCCCACATCTCCACGTTGTGTGCCCACATCTCCACGTTGCGTGCCCTCATCTCCACGTTGCGTGCCCACATCTCCACGTTGCGTGCCCTCATCTCCACGTTGCGTGCTCCACGGCTATTTCAGTCCAACTGTTCCGCACTAGAGTTCCTGGCCTTTCAGAAGTATCCTATTTGGCCCGTTGCGGTTGGCTGGCTCACATCCTGTCAGACAGCAGTTTCATGAGGCACAGAAAATTTCAATCACACTGCCAGTACTTTGGCACGACTGTTCCTTTTGTGACTTTGTGGGTAGAGGTTGACTCAATGCTACCGGTACATGTAATATCTGTGATAGGTATTCTAGTAATTATCAAGTTGTTCAAAGAACCACATTGTTTCTGGGTTAATAAAATCTCTCTAATCTATGTAAGGTTGAGGTTTTGGGGTGTTATGTTCCCCACCTGTGGTGAAGGTCATGCAGGTATGCACACAAACACACACACACGCACACACACACACGCACACATGCACGCACGCACGCACACACACACACACACACACATACACACACACACAAGTACACACACACACACACACACACACACTCACACACACACACACACACACACACACACACACACACACACACATACACACGCACACACTCACACATACACACGCACACACTCACTCACACACACATAAGTACACACACATAGACACACTGTTCTCTGATCATGGCCATATGAATAACTGTCTGTTAGGTCATCCCTTCCCCTTTGGTCTGCAGGAGGTGTACTGTAGGGCACCGTCTGTTTCCTGTCTGCATGGCACCGTCTGTTTCCTGTCTGCATGGCACCGTCTGTGCCCCGTCTTCATGGCCCTGTCTGTGCCCCGTCTTCATGGCCCAAACCTGTTCTACTACACAAACCTGTTCTACTACACAAACCTGTTCTACTACACAAACCTGTTCACAAGGTTGGTTAACGTTTAACATGAGACACCAAACCTGTTCACAAGGTTGGTTAACCTTTAAGGTTCCTCAGGTCTGCACCGAACTAGGTAAATGTGTCACCAAAAAACTGATTTAACAACACTACAGTATTCTGAACAGACCCCTCTAGGGTTGCACCATGGTGTAGCCGAATGAAAGCTATTTTCCATTGGCTTCAATACAAAACCTAGGAGGTCCCCCACTTTTAAAAACACAGTAATTATGATGACTTCCAGAGGACGTCCTCCAGCCTATCAGAGCTCTCGCAGTATGAACTGACATGTTTTCCACCCCATCAAAGGATCAGAGAATTAATCTAGAACTAAATGACATAAACTGTGGTGAGTAGTTGACTCAAAGAGAGAAAGATAATAGTTTGGTGAAAACAATGTAGGCTGTGTAGCAGTTAACGGTTATTTTATGAAACTTTGGCTTGGATGGGCTTTTGCGCCTGGTCACAGACAGCTGTTGTGTTGTGCACTGAAGTCCACAAGCAAAGGTGAAAGGTGAGAGGAGGAGAGCGCGTAGATGTGACAATGAATTAAGCAATGAGCAAAGTGATTTTGCTGTATGTGACTGCTGTGAAAGTGAACTGTGTGTGAGGGTGAGCAGGGGTGTATTCATTCTGCCGATTCTGTTGCAAAATGTTTCTTAAATGGAAGCAAACATAATGAAACATGGCGGGAGCTACCTGAATTTGTCTTATAGAAACTTATAGAAAC
The DNA here is from genome assembly GCA_023634145.1 of Thymallus thymallus. Taxonomy (NCBI): domain Eukaryota; kingdom Metazoa; phylum Chordata; class Actinopteri; order Salmoniformes; family Salmonidae; genus Thymallus; species Thymallus thymallus. Next base: position 20,683,975 of record CM042422.1, read on the forward strand.
GTTTTTGCAACTGTTTGAACTAATGATTAAATCCTATATCAGCTAGACGCAGGCAACAGTGCGAAAGGCTGTCACCTTGATTACACCAATTTTTCTTTTGACCTGTGCACCTACGTTAAAAACGTTAATTTGTTGGGTAGGTTGTAGCAACCTCATGAAAGGTATAGGGCAAATGTTTGTATCATGTAGTATCATGTAGTAGCCTAAACCTATCGATGTCACATTGAACAGGGTGAATGGAATATGAATGACAGTCATCCAACATGCTGTAATAGAAATAAGGCCATGCTCATGAAAATGTAACGGTCCGCCCTCATCTTAAATGGCACCGACCGCCACTGCAGGAGGCCTGTGTGTTGGGGAACGTGATTTGGGAGTGAGGAGGTGGGTGTGTTCATGTTGGGGTTTAATACGTGGTCTTACACTTCCCATTCATTGTGAAGACGAATACCAAGATCTAAATAAACTCAATTGTTTTATGCCTGTTCACACTTCTGTCTTTTTGGTCAGTTATGCTTTGCACATTTCTTGTCAACTTCCTTCAATGCAGAGAGGATTTATCCTCAAGCAGTCACAGGGCGGCATCTCTCTGCAATTATTCATTAAGGCTGCCTTCAGAGTGCTTCTCCCTCGGAGCACATTTCTCTGCAACTTTTACAGATCACAAGAGCAAATGGCACTAATGGCACTTCTGAAAAGGAATGCCCGTGACGTTACTACTGCCAAGGTGGAGAGAAACTCAAAGGGAGTCTTTTCATAATTGCAAATATTAAATCAACCTTATTGACTGAAAGTGATTCTCGCCCACTTGAACCATGGCTGTGAATGGAGATCTGGAGGTCTATTTACCGTAACGACAGGCCACAGGGATCAAGCGTGATATACAAGCAGAGCGGTGGGATGGACAGCTTTACTGCTCATTGATGTTTTACTAGGTATAAACGGCAGGGCCAATCTCTCCTACCTCTCCTAGCTCCTATATAAAGCTGTCAGCGGGTTGAGGACTGTGTTGTTGGTTAAACTCCCTGATGCGTCTCGGCTTCTTATTCCCTCTGATTGGACTGCTGTCATTTCTGACATTTCTTCCCCGTAATGGCAGCACGTCCACGTTTTAGTGTGTGTGTGTGTGTGTGTGTGTGTGTGTGTGTGTGAGATATATATATATATATATATATATATATATATATACAGAGAGAGAGAGAGAGAGAGAGAGAGAGAGAGAGAGAGAGAGAGAGAGAGAGAGAGAGAGAGAGAGAGAGAGAGAGAGAGAGAGAGAGAGAGAGAGAGAGAGAGAGAGAGAGAGAGAGATTGTAAAATAGTCCATCCATTCTCTCTGTTTGTCTGTCTGTATATGGCAGTGTCACAGCCATGACTTATTAATGTATCCAACAATAAGAAAGAAGAGTTATGGATGCCTCAGAGGTCCATAGAGACTGGTGAGAAGACTTATATAGAGACTGGTGATAGACTTATAAAGAGAAGTGATAGACTTATAAAGAGATTGGTGATAGACTTATATAGAGACTGGTGATAGACTTATAGAGAGACTGGTAATATACTTATATAGAGACTGGTGATAGACTTATAAAGAGACTGGTGATAGACTTATAAAGAGACTGGTGATAGACTTATAAAGAAACTGGTGATAGACTTATAAAGAGACTGGTGATAGACTTATATAGAGACTGGTGATAGACTTATAATGAGACTGGTGATAGACTTATAAAGAGACTGGTGATAGACTTATATAGAGACTGGTAATAGACTTATAAAGAGACTGGTGATAGACTTATATAGAGACTGGTGATAGACGTATAATGAGACTGGTGATAGACTTATAAAGAGACTGGTGATAGACTTATATAGAGACTGGTGATAGACTTATAAAGAGACTGGTGATAGACTTATAAAGAGACTGGTGATAGACTTATATAGAGACTGGTGATAGACTTATAAAGAGACTGGTGATAGACTTATAAAGAGACTGGTGATAGACTTATAAAGAGACTGGTGATAGACTTATATATAGACTGGTGATAGACTTATAAAGAGACTGGTGATAGACTTATAAAGAGACTGGTGATAGACGTATATAGAGACTGGTGATAGATTATAAAGAGACTGGTGATAGACTTATAAAGAGACTGGTGATAGACTTATAAAGAGACTGGTGATAGACTTATATATAGACTGGTGATAGACTTATAAAGAGACTGGTGATAGACTTATATAGAGACTGGTGATAGACATAAAGAGACTGGTGATAGACTTATAAAGAGACTGGTGATAGACATAAAGAGACTGGTGATAGACTTATAAAGAGACGTGATAGACTCATATAGAGACTGGTGATAGATTATAAAGAGACTGGTGATAGACTTATAAAGAGACTGGTGATAGACTTATAAAGAGACTGGTGATAGACTTATAAAGAGACTGGTGATAGACTTATAAAGAGACTGGTGATAGACTTATAAAGAGACTGGTGATAGACTTATAAAGAGACTGGTGATAGACTTATATAGAGACTGGTGATAGACATAAAGAGACTGGTGATAGACTTATAAAGAGACTGGTGATAGACATAAAGAGACTGGTGATAGACTTATAAAGAGACTGGTGATAGACTTATATAGAGACTGGTGATAGACTTATATAGAGACTGGTGATAGACTTATATAGTGACAGAACTATAGTAGACACTGAGCTTTTCTCAACTCTACTTCTTCTGTTTCCCACTACAATCCATTTGACTGGAAGCAATGTTTCTGATTATGTAGGTCATTCCTGAAGGGGTGGTGTGTGTGTGTGTGTGTGTGTGTCTGTGTGTGTGTGTGTGTGTGTGTGTGTGTGTGTGTGTGTGTGTGTGTGTGTGTGTGTGTGTGTGTGTGTGTGTGTGTGTGTGTGTGTGTGTGTGTGCCTTCATATGTGTGTGTGTGTGTGTGTGTGTGTGTGCCTTCATATGTGTGTGTGTGTGTTTGTGTGTGTGTGTGTGTGTGTGTGTGTGTGTGTGTGTGTGCCTTCATATGTGTGTGTGTGCTCCTGCGTTCGATCGTCTGTATGTGTGCACGGACATACCCGCGTGTGCACGTCAGAGAGAAAGGGAGAGGGACTCCACTCTGCAGAAATTGATCCGCTGCATGCATTAGCAGATTGCCTATTGATGAGGGGAGATATTTCTAAAGCTCTGACTGAGTTAAATAAATGAATATGTGCCTTGTCCTGCTAAGAGACAGCTTTAGTTAAACCATGATTTGTAAGTTTAGTACAGCCAATAGCCCTGTAGCCAGCATCCCAACAACCAGCCCTAGATTATGAGTACTGGGAGTGTGTATTTTGAGTACAATAAATGTGAATCGATACAAATGGAGTGTATTGTTAAACATACACACGTACTGTATGTACACTACCGTTCAAAAGTTTGGGGTCACTTAGAAATGTCCTTGTTTTTGAAAGAAAAGCAATTTTTTTGGTCCAATAAAATAAAATTAAATTTATCAGAAATATAGTGTAGATATTGTTGTAAATTACTATTGTAGCAGGAAACGGCAGATTTTTTTATGGAATATCTACATAAGTGTACAGAGGCCCATTATCAGCAGAAACAAAAAACTTTCTTCTTAAACTCGTCAGTCTATTCTTGTTCTGAGAAATGAAGGCTATTCCAAACGTGAAATTGCCAAGAAACTGAAGATCTCGTACAACGCTGTGTGATACTCCCTTCACAGAACAGGGCAAACTGTCTCTAACCAGAATAGAAAGAGGAGTGGGAGGCCCCGGTGCACAACTGAGCAAGAGAACAAGTACATTAGAGTGTCTAGTTTGAGAAACAGACGCCTCACAGGTAGAGTTGCAAAGAAAAAGCCAAGTGTGGTGCTGTCTGTATATTATGGAGTATGTTGCACTTTTAATTATGGAGTGTGCTGCTGTCTGTATATTATGGAGTGTGTTTCCCTTTTAATTACGGAGTGTGGTGCTGTCTGTATATTATGGAGTGTGTTTCCCTTTTAATTATGGAGTGTGGTGCTCTCTATATATTATGGAGTGTGTTGCCCTTTTAATTCCCTCAGAGTTTAGGACCTGGTGCCTACAGCGATCCCTAGCTCGCCGCTGTCTGTTCTGATGTGCCTGCCAGGAACAAGGAACTAGACTTCTGAAGGCTTGACTGACTCATAAAGACTAGTCCTTCAACATCAGGATGGTCCACCGCGGTGTTGTGAAGTGCATATGGGAATAAAAACGACAATCTGAAATGTAAGGATTTATGGAAGACTTTGGAGTGTCAATTGATTTCACGCTATGCAGAAACAATGATTGTCACTTTTCATCTATACTGTGTACCAACAAGGACAGTTTGTGTCTGGGAAACTAGTCATTGTAATATTGAGTATGTGTGTAGGAGGACCTTGAATAAATACACAGGACGAGAACCGAAAATAACTACACAGAACGAGACCCAAAATATCCACACGGGACGAGACCCGAAATATCTACACGGGACGTGACCCAAAATAACTTTCTGATCAACAAGGCACAGGTACTCACAAGCCCAACGGACATTGGAACAACGGACATGGGAACAATAATCTATCAGGACAATGGTGAACACAGGGCACATTTATACAATTCTAATCAGTGGGGAATGGGAACCAGGTGTGCGTAATGAGACAGTAAAATCACTCCTAGACATCCGGAGCTGGTGCACGGAATGAGCAACAGTACCAGAGGGATCCGTGACAGAGAGAGTAAACAACAGGTGTAGACTAACAGTGAAATGCTTACTGACGGGCCCTTCCCACAATGCAGAGAGAAATAAAATAGAGAAATAATAGAACAATAATAACACAAGGATTAAATCCATAATGAGTAACAATAACTTGGCTATATACACGGGGTACCAGCACTGAGTAAATGTGGAGGGGCACAAGGTAATAGATGTAGATATGTACACATATACATAAATATATACAGTGGGGAGAATTGATACACTGCCGATTTTGCAGGTTTTCCCACTTACAAAGCATGTAGAGGTCTGTCATTTTTATCATAGGTACTCTTCAACTGTGAGTGACGGAATCTAAAACAAAAATCCAGAAAATCACATTGTATGATTTTTAAGTAATTAATTTGCATTTTATTGCATGACATAAGTATTTGATACATCAGAAAAGCAGAACTTAATATTTGGTACAGAAACCTTTGTTTGCAATTACAGAGATCATACGTTTCCTGTAGTTCTTGACCAGGTATGCACACACTGCATCAGGGATTTTGGCCCACTCCTCCATCCAGATCCTTCAGGTTTCGGGGCTGTCGCTGGGCAATACGGACTTTCAGCTCCCTCCAAAGATTTTCTATTAGGTTCAGGTCTGGAGACTGGCTAGGCCACTCCAGGACCTTGATATGCTTCTTACGGAGCCACTCCTTAGTTGCCCTGGCTGTGTGTTTCGGGTCGGTGTCATGCTGGAAGACCCAGCCACGACCCATCTTCAATGCTCTTACTGAGGGAAGGAGGTTGTTGGCCAAGATCTCACAATACATGGCCCCATCCATCCTCCCCTCAATACGGTGCAGTCGTCCTGTCCCCTTTGCAGAAAAGCATCCCCAAAGAATGATGTTTCCACCTCCATGCTTCACGGTTGGGATGGTGTTCTTGGGGTTGTACTCATCCTTCTTCTGTGGGCTGCAGGATTTTAATCCATGACGGCGTAGTGTGTTACTAATGGTTTTCTTTGAGACTGTGGTCCCAGCTCTCTTCAGGTCATTGACCAGGTCCTGCCGTGTAGTTCTGGGCTGATCCCTCACCTTCCTCATGATCATTGATGCCCCACGAGGTGAGATCTTGCATGGTGCCCCAGACCGAGGGAGATTGACCGTCATCTTGAACTTCTTCCATTTTCTAATAATTGCGCCAACAGTTGTTGCCTTCTCACCAAGCTGCTTGCCTATTGTCCTGTAGCCCATCCCAGCCTTGTGCAGGTTTACAATTTTATCCCTGATGTCCTTACACAGCTCTCTGGTCTTGGCCATTGTGGAGAGGTTGGAGTCTGTTTGATTGAGTGTGTGGACAGGTGTCTTTTATACAGGTAACGAGTTCAAACAGGTGCAGTTAATACAGGTAATGAGATGAGAACATGAGGGCTTCTTAAAGAAAAACTAACAGGTCTGTGAGAGCCGGAATTCTTACTGGTTGGTAGGTGATCAAATACTTATGTCATGCAATAAAATGCAAATTCATTATTTAAAAATAATACAATGTGATTTTCTGGATTTTTGTTTTAGATTCCGTCTCTCGCAGTTGAAGAGTACCTATGATAAATAAATTACAGACCTCTACATGCTTTGTAAGTAGGAAAACCTGCAAAATCGGCAGTGTATCAAATACTTGTTCTCCCCACTGTATATATACAGTCGTATGCAAAAGTTTGGGCACCCCTCTGAGGCTGCATAATAATTTACTCTGTCGTCACAGAAAATGATCACAGTGGCATGCCATTCATTTTCTAATAAAAGCTGAGTACTGGGGTATTGTCCAGGCAAAGATTTTTAGTGTAGCAATATTAAGTTGTATGAAATTAAATCAGATGTGAAAAATAGGCTATGCAAAATTTTGGGCACCCTTGTCATTCTGTTGATTTGAATACCTGTAATTACTTAGCACTGATTTATTGGAACACACAATTGGTTTGGTGAGCTCATTAAGCCTTGAACTTCCTAGACAAGTGCATCCAATCATGAGAAAAGGTATTTAAGGTGGCCAATTGCAAGTTGTTGTTCTCTTTGACTCTCCTCTGAAGAGTGGCAACATGGGGGCCTCAAAACAACTCTCAAATGTCCTGAAAACAAAGATTGTTCAACATTATGGTTTAGGGAAAGGCTACAAAAAGCTATCGCAGAGATGTAAGCTGTCAGTGTCCACTGTGAGGAACATAGTGAGGAAATGGAAGACCACAGGCACAGTTCTTGTTAAGGCCAGAAGTGGCAGGCCAAGTAAAATATCGGAGAGGCAAAGGCGAACGGTCAAAAACAGCCCACAGACCACCTCCAAAGACCTACAACATCATCTTGCTGCAGATGGTGTCACTGTGCATCGTTCAAGGAGAAGCTGTACAGGAGAGTGATGCGGAAGAAGCCTTTTCTGCACACACGCCACAAACGCACATTTGGACAAGCCAGCTTCATTTTGGAATAAGGTGCTGTGGACTGATGAAACAAAGATTGAGTTATTTGGTCATAACAAGGGGCATTATGCATGGCGGCAAAAGAACACAGCGTTCCAAGAAAAACACTTGCTACCCACAGTAACATTTGGTGGGGGTTCCATCATGCTGTGGGGCTGTGTGGCCAGTGCCGGTACTGGGAATCTTGTTAAAGTTGAGGGTCGCATGGATTCCACTCAATATCAGCAGATTCTTGGGAATAATGTTGAAAAATCAGTCACAAAGTTGAAGTTACGCCGGGGCTGGATATTTCATCAAGACAACGACCCAAATCACTGCTCAAAATCTACCCGGGCATTTATGCAGAGGAACAAGTACAATGTTCTGGAATGGCCATCCCAGTCCCCAGACCTGAATATCATTGAGAATCTGTGGGATGATTTGAAGCGGGCTGTCCATGCTCGGCAACCATCAAACCTAACTGAACTGGAGATGTTTTGTAAGGAGGAATGGTCCAAAATACCTTCATCCAGAATCCAGACACTCATTAGAGGCTATAGGAAGCGTCTAAAGGCTGTTATTTTAGCAAAAGGAGGCTCTACTAAATATTGATGTGATTTTTCTGTTGGGGTGCCCAAATTTATGCACCTGTCTAATTTTGTTTTGATGCATATTGCACATTTTCTGTTAATCCAATAAACCTCATTTCACTACTGAAATATTACTGCTACTATTAATATATCAGTTATTTGATAGATCAAAATGAAATTGCTGATCCAAACACCCAATTATTTATATATGGAAATCATGGAAATTGTCAGGGGTGCCCAAACCTTTGCATACGACTGTATATATACAGTCATGTGAAAAAATAAGTACAGGCACCTTGGAAAGTTCTCTATTTTGTTTTATATATTTGGACAGATGGATATGTAATCTTCACGTCAAACACTATTGCCAGATAAAGGTTACCCAATTTATAAAATCACACACAAAAAAAAAATACTTTGAAAATGTTATGAAATAAAATAAACAAAAATGCCTTTTCCTTATGGGGGAAAAGTTTGTACACCCCTACCTTTACATCACATAAAATGGCTAAAATTAGATACCTGTCATGAGTGTGTGTGGGGAGAGACCAAGACGCAGCGCAGGGATGGTAGTTCGACATCGTTTTTTAATTTGCTATACTATGTAATGACAACGTACTATGTATAACAAAACACAAATGACGAACTACAGAATAACACTCGAAGAGACATACACATTACGTACACAAAACACACAAATTTAACGGACGTAACGAAAACACACTTACTACAACCGTGACTGCGACATACATCGATAACGACCCACACCCGAGTGAAGGACAGACTCAACATATATGGGATCCCTAATTAGAGACAATGCGTTGCAGCTGCCTCTAATTAGGGATCCACCCCAAACCCCACACAGAAACAGAAAAGAACGACACTGTCAGACTCTGACCATAGCTACATAGAGAAGCAAATAGGCTTCTCTATGGCCAGAGCCTGACAGTACCCCCCCCCCCCAAGGCTCCCGGACGCAAAAAAACCCAAAAACAAACACACAAAACAGGGGGGGTTAATGGGAGGGAAGACTAGTCCCTCGGGGGCGGCTCTGGCTCCGGCGAAGTGGACAGTTTTGTCCCATGCCCCTTCCTTATAACCGGTCCCGGGCTGGGTACC
>CM042422.1:20700343-20710343 GCA_023634145.1 Thymallus thymallus
GAGGCCAGGTGTCCCATTTCTCTGACGACCCTCCAGGCTCCGCCCACCGACATCCTATTAAGGAAAACAAGAACAAAGAAGGAATTCGGCAGACAGAGTGGGAGGGGCCTCACAGAGGGGGTCCAACATACAGCTCAGACACCCTTACATATGCCACAAGACATGCCACTAGATTTCTCTTCACAGTCCCCAAGTCCTAAATGAATTGATGGCAACGCACAATATTATACAGAGCCATGATCACATTTTTTATTTAACCTTTCTTTAACTAGGCAAGTTAGTTAAGAACAAATTCTTATTTACAATGACAGCCTAGGAACAGTGGGTTAACTGCCTTGTTCATGGGCAGATTGCACACATGCACCATTTGAATTAATCTTTCAAAGCAGCAACAACACACTGATGTACTTTATACAAAACACTGCTGTCTTGAGTAATTTGTATACCTTTTTAATTTTCTCATACATGCTTCTGTGAAAGATTGTTCCAGTACAGTACGTCTACTCACATTTCAATGAACACAAAAAAAGAAAGGCCTCAGAAAAACAAATATACAGCTTATTCTTTTGCCATTGCAGGTTTTTACAACAACAACAAAAACACAAAGAAAAGTAGAATTACAGTAAAGTAATCAATACAATACGTTACTGTAAACAAAAATATTTACAGTAAAATTACAGTGCAATGGTAAATATTATAGTAAGGGAAACAAACCTGGACTGCTCTGGTCCGTCCTGTACAACTGGTGGCAGGTAGCTGAGTCGTTAGAGATTAGGCCCCGTAACCGAAAGGTTGCTGGATTGAATCCCGAGCTGACAAGGTAAAAATCTGTCGTTCAGCCCCTGAACAAGGCAGTTGACCCACTGTTCCCTGGTAGGCCGTCATTATGAAAAAGAATTGGTTCTTACAGTTTTTCTCAATCGATGTGGTGCATTTCTCCAAACTCAGGTAACTGCTCTCAAAACATTTAACACAGTGATCTGTACACTTTGTAATTGTCCTAAACAGAGAGTAAATTCTCCTTAATTTCATACAAATTAAAAATCTAAAGCATAATTTTCTCAAAACACTGTGCACTAAATTCCCTAATGTTATCACAGCAGTTCATACAGCCAACCAAATCTTTAATATATCAGGAAAAACATTTGCAGCTTTTTCATTGGTCTTCACAAAGATCACAAGCATTTTTGTACCATTTTCAAAACACAACAAACAAAACTCTGTGAATTGTAAAATAGTCAGTTGCACACCTTATGTCCTCAATTAACCCCAAATTGATATCTGATGAGTTAGCGAAAAACAACAAAGAAGGCGAATGAGGAGAAAAGACAATAAAAAGAAGAAGAATGAGCAGTGGAAAAGGAAGAGGTGTAAGAGTGAGAGGTGGTGGATAGGGTAGAGGGAGAAGAAGAGGAAGAGGAGATGGAGAAAGAGCAAGAAAAGCTGAAGATGTAGGAGAAAGAGCAAGAAGAGCTGAAGATGTAGGAGAAAGAGCAAGAAGAGCTGAGGATGTAGGAGAAAGAGAAAGAAGAGCTGAGGATGTAGGAGAAAGAGAAAGAAGAGCTGAGGATGTAGGAGAAAGAGAAAGAAGAGCTGAGGATGAAGGAGAAAGAAAAAGAAGAGCTGAGGATGTAGGAGAAAGAGAAAGAAGAGCTGAGGATGTAGGAAGAGGAGAAGATAGAGGAGTAGAGGGAGAAGAGATGGATAGATTGGAGGGCAATGGTATAGTGGAAAGATAAAGAGTAGAAAATATAAGAAGAGATGGACAGAGAGGAAGAGGAGGTCAAGGTGTAAGAGGAGGGCAAGGTGTAAGAGCAGCGCAAGGTGTAAGAGGAGGGCAAGGTGTAAGAGGAGGGCAAGGTGTAAGAGGAGGGCAAGGTGTAAGAGGAGGGCAAGGTGTAAGAGGAGTGCAAGGTGTAAGAGGAGGGCAAGGTGTAAGAGGAGGGCAAGGTGTAAGAGGAGTGCAAGGTGTAAGAGGAGGGCAAGGTGTAAGAGGAGGGCAAGGTGTAAGAGGAGGGAGGAGAGTTAGAAGGATAGGGTACACACGTGTTTAAAATGAAATCAGAGCCACATAAATCATGGTCTCTCACTGAGAGAAGCTGGGCAGAGAGTTCAGCCCAATATAAACAGATCCACAGTGGCTTCAATTATCCACACATTTCAGAGGGAAAACCGGAAAGTAAATATATCATTCTACTTCTACAATGAGAGTCCATGTAGTCTTGTTTGACATAGGTCTAGATTTCTACAGTAAATGTTCCTGCTTGTCCAAACATTTTTCAGAATTGAAGTTCAGAGAACATTCAGGTGGACGAACAAGACTTCTTTCAATTGAACAAGAGCATGCCATTGTTGACATGGTGGTCCAGAACAACACCCTCCGCCTCAAAGAAATTCAGCAAAGAATAACACAAGACAATCAACTGTTCCACAATATCCACCAATGCAGTCTCTCCACAATTGATCGTGTTCTAAGGAGAAATGCAATCCGAATGAAGCAAGTATACAAAGTGTCCTTTGAGAGGAACTCCGTTAGAGTGAAGGAGTTGCGATTCCAGTTTGTTCAAGTATGTGTAACCCAATTACTGCACTTTTACTGTCAACACAAATATATATTTTTTAAGTATGTGTCCATAAACTATTACATGCTACTGTAAGTGAAAAGATTTAGGCATATCTACAGTGGGGAGAACAAGTATTTGATACACTGCCGATTTTGCAGGTTTCCCCACTTACAAAGCATGTAGAGGTCTGTAATTTTTATCATAGGTACTCTTCAACTGTGAGAGACGGAATCTAAAACAAAAATACAGAAAATCAAATTGTATGATTTTTAAATAATTAATTTGCATTTTATTGCATGACATAAGTATTTGATCACCTACCAACCAGTAAGAATTCCGGCTCTCACAGACCTGTTAGTTTTTCTTTAAGAAGCCCTCCTGTTCTCCACTCATTACCTGTATTAACTGCACCTGTTTGAACTCGTTACCTGTATAAAAGACACCTGTCCACACACTCAATCAAACAGACTCCAACCTCTCCACAATGACCAAGACCAGAGAGCTGTGTAAGGACATCAGGGATAAAGAAGACCTGTAGACCTGCACAAGGCTGGGATGGGCTACAGGACAATAGGCAAGCAGCTTGGTGAGAATGCAACAACTATTGGCACAATTATTAGAAAATGGAAGAAGTTCAAGATGACGGTCAATCTCCCTCGGTCTGGGGCACCATGCAAGATCTCACCTCGTGGGGCGTTAATGATCATGAGGAAGGTGAGGGATCAGCCCAGAACTACACGGCAGGACCTGGTCAATGACCTGAAGAGAGCTGGGACCACAGTCTCAAAGAAAACCATTAGTAACACACTACGCCGTCATGGATTAAAATCCTGCAGCACACGCAAGGTCCCCCTGCTCAAGCCAGCGCATGTCCAGGCCCGTCTGAAGTTTGCCAATGACCATCTGGATGATCCAGAGGAGGAATGGGAGAAGGTCATGTGGTCTGATGAGACAAAAATAGAGCTTTTTGGTCTAAACTCCACTCGCAGTGTTTGGAGGAAGAAGAAGGATGAGTACAACCCCAAGAACACCATCCCAACCGTGAAGCATGGAGGTGGAAACATCATTCTTTGGGAATGCTTTTCTGCAAAGGGGACAGGACGACTGCACCGTATTGAGGGGAGGATGGATGGGGCCATGTATCGCGAGATCTTGGCCAACAACCTCCTTCCCTCAGTAAGAGCATTGAAGATGGGTCGTGGCTGGGTCTTCCAGCATGACAACGACCCGAAACACACAGCCAGGGCAACTAAGGAGTGGCTCCGTAAGAAGCATCTCAAGGTCCTGGAGTGGCCTAGCCAGTCTCCAGACCTGAACCCAATAGAAAATCTTTGGAGGGAGCTGAAAGTCCAGATTGCCCAGCGACAGCCCTGAAACCTGAAGGATCTGGAGAAGGTCTGTATGGAGGAGTGGGCCAAAATCCCTGCTGCAGTGTGTGCAAACCTGGTCAAGAACTACAGGAAATGTATGATCTCTGTAATTGCAAACAAAGGTTTCTGTACCAAATATTAAGTTCTGCTTTTCTGATGTATCAAATACTTATGTCATGCAATAAAATGCACATTAATTATTTAAAAATCATACAATGTGATTTTCTGGTACCTATGATAAAAATTACAGACCTCTACATGCTTTGTAAGTAGGAAAACCTGCAAAATCGGCAGTGTATCAAATACTTGTTCTCCCCACTGTATGTATACTGCTGCTTCAAAGTGTGAACTCAAACTTCAGCAACAGTTTCACAGTAGTATTGACTGCAATCAATGCCATTACTGTAAAACACTAACTTACTGTATTGTACCTTGTGTTCTTTTTACTCTAGAGAATCTTGGAGTTGGATAGCAGTGCAACTCATTATGAGTACCTGTATATTGATGAAGCAGGCTTCAATCTTCACAAATCTTTCTACAACTGGTGTTGTGGCACCCAATGCTGTCTTGGGACCATACAACACAGCAAGGCTCCTACATTTTTTAAACCTCCTCAAAGAAATCCTCTTTCCGCAGGGTGATCAGAAGCAAATGGTGCGGAATCCCGACGACTGGTTTTACCTAGATTGAATCCAGCTTCGTCAATGAAAATGAACTCATCAGCTGCATCAAAGTCCAGGACTCTCTGTAACAGAAAATGCGTACACTGTACCGTGAATATGGTGTAACTCAAAACACAGGACTACAATGTCTACATTTTCACACAAGGATGGGGGTTGGGTTGGGTCAGACACATTCAGTCAAAGTCATAGTGAAGGTCTTTGACTCTAACGCTGTTCCTCTCAAATGGAACCCTGGACAGCTGCTTTATCGTAAGTTGGTGTTGAAGCAAGATGTGGCAGAGTGTCGACCTACTGACACGGTTGATATTATGGAATGTTGTGTGATCTGCCTTGATCTGCTCTTGTAGTTGATTTAGGTGGATGTTGTTGTTTGCCAACACTAGATTGACAATGGCCAGTTCCTGTTCATGGGTGAACAGACGTTGCCTTCCACCATCAGTCTGGCAGTTCTGTAGAAAATGCAAGAATATGATGTTATTGGTTAGGTTCTTTTTTTCCATACTGTACTGTCATACTGTACACAGTAACATCAAAACTGTATTAGATGCACTTCACTACTATACCTAGTTGTGTTGTTCACTGAGGAGCATAGACCTAATATTGTAGGACTACATTGTATTGTACTGTGATGCAGAACGATTACATACAGTAGGTACTGTCTAGTGTAGAAAGTTGAAGACATACCTGTTCTCCAGTCTAAAGGTATTATGTATTATGGATGCTACCATGTAGCGACTCAGGTTGGGCTGGACTCTCTGCCCAGCCTCCCTCATCGTCAGGCCATGATTTATGACATGGTCCACCAAAGTGGCCCTAATGTCATCGGAAATATGTCTCCTTCTATTACCTTGTCCTCGTCCTCCTCTCTCTCTTCCTCTTCCTCTTCCTCTCGCTCTCACTGCCTCCATGTTTGAAAAGTTCTCACAAAAGAGGTGCGCTTACCTGAGGTCTATCTGTAGTGCTAAGGCTCAGACTAATTGGTGTTCAATTACTGTATACGTGTTTTCATGTGTGTGTGTGGGTGTTGCCAATTTCAGGTATGTTTTGCATTTTGAATAGAAGTGTTTTCCCAATGATTGCAAGATATTTCATTCTTGAATGAAGTGTCTAATGTAAGAAACTGTGTTTTGCAAGAGTGTTGCAGAATTGCAAACTAAGTGCAAAGCAGAAAATGTGTTTGTACTTTTGGTGCCTTTGTTTAAGGCATGGTTACAAAAGTTAAGGTTTTGATGCTTTTGTCTAAGCATTCACTTCCAGTGTGTAAGCAATCGACAAAAACTGTAACAACAATGTTTAAAAAAAAATAACAGTTTTAAGCAGCGGTGGTGTGAGCTCATTGATCTTTAGACTTCCTCATAGCTTTTCAGATAAACAGAGAATTACACAACTTTACGTTTGCGTGCCACAACATCCGTTTTTCTCCTTTTTCTGACCTCATCAGAATGTCCAGTCTTTGTCTAAGTGCTTTGAGAACGAGACACCAAGGGGAGACCATTATCTTGAGTTGATGGTCCTGAACTAGGCTGGTCACAGAGACTTGTCCAGCTAAGACCCCTTCAGCCTGCAGTTGGATCCTTATCCTTCAATAAGATGCTTTACATCTTATATACAGTCTTGGCGCCGCCCTGAGTGGTCGCCTTTTAAGCAGCTCCCGTTGTCCCGTTGTTCGTGCATTAATTGTTGTTTTAGTTCGTTTTCTTTCGTCTATTTTCTTTAGTTTTATTTTTTATTTTGCTACAGTCGAACTATAACAGTTCAGGATTATGGATTTTATGGATTTTATCGCAGCTGAACGTCGACAGGAGTCGTCAACTGTTATTGTTTACAGCAGAGCCCAGCTCCTGGATTTAGCCCACGCAGCGCTGCTGCTCCCCAGGGAAAAGTTTGATATTCCGGACGAATTGAAAAGACGACGCCGTGGATGCAGGGCGGGATTGAAATGTAAGGCAAAGCGGAGGAGGTTCAAGTACAAGCCGGCTATACCATCTATTATTATGGGCAATGTGAGGTGTCTACATAACAAGATGGATGAGTTGGCGAGACTTGTTCGTGGACAAAGGATTTATCGGGAAGCTAGCCTAATGTGTTTTACTGAGACTTGGCTGAACGATAACATCCCCATACAGAACGTCACTATCGACGGTTTCCAGACCATCACAGCGGACAGGGATCGCGTCTCTTCCGGTAAGAGTAAGGGTGGTGGGCTGGCTTTATTAGTTAACAACAGATGGTGTCATCCGAACCATATTACTCTTAAGGAAAAGTTTTGTAGCCCGGACATTGAACTGCTAGCTGTTAGCCTGAGACCCTACTATCTACCTAGGGAATTCACGGCGGCCATTGCTGTTATTGTTTACATCCCGCCCTCTGCTGACGCAAACGCAGCGTGTGACGTCATCCACTCTGTTATCGCGAGGTTACAGACAGCGCATCCCAGTGCTTTCTTTGCAATTTCGGGGGATTTTAACCATGCATCTCTCTCTTCCACGCTGCCCACGTTCAAACAGTTCGTGAAGTGCCCAACCAGGAATAATAAAACTCTGGACTTGTTATATGCTAATGTGAAGGATGCATACAACTCCACTGCACTCCCTCCCCTCGGTAGATCGGATCACAACCTTGTCCACCTCACCCCACTCTACAGGCCTATGGTCCAACAGCAGCCTGCAACCACCAGGACTATTAGGAGATGGTCCCCGGAGGCGAATGAGGCCCTACAGGACTGCTTTGAAACAACAGACTGGGATGTGTTCTGTGAGGCTCATGGGGAGGACATCGATGGACTCACTGACTGCATAACAGACTATATTAATTTTTGTGTAGACAACACTGTACCCACCAGGAAGGTACGCTGTTTCCCAAACAATAAACCCTGGGTCACCAGCGACCTGAAGGCCCTGCTGAATGAGAAGAAGAGGGCCTTCAAGGAGAAGGACAAGGACAAATTGAAATGCGTCCAGAGGGAGCTGAAGTTGCGGATTGCTGAGGGGAAGAGAGTGTATAAGGAGAAGATGGAGGACAAGCTGAGGCAGAGCCAGGTGAGAGAGGTGTGGAAGGGTATGAGAAATATCACTGGCTTCAAAAAGTCAAACAGTGGGCAGACGGAGGGGACCCAGGACAGAGCCAATGAGCTGAACCAATTTTTTAACAGGTTCGATACTGGCCCTGTCCACCTCCCCTCCAGCTCCCCAGACCACACACCCTCACGGCTATCCCACCCCCACTTTGCTCACAGCACCTCTGCTGAGACAATCAGTGACTCCACCTCCGCCCCTGCCCCCCCTGGACTGATCCTCAACACCCCCCTTCCCCCCACCTCCCTACCTGGGCTGGCTTTCACCACCAACCAAGTGAAGAGAGAGCTGGAGAGACTACACCAGTGGAAAGCGGCGGGCCCCGATGGCATCAGCCCAAGGGTGCTGAGGGTCTGTGCTGACCAACTGTGTGGAATACTCCAGCGTCTTTTCAACCTTAGCCTGAGCCTAGAAAGGGTCCCTGTGCTGTGGAAAACATCCTGCCTCGTCCCAGTGCCCAAGAAGGCACACCCCACTGTCCTGAATGACTTCAGACCTGTAGCGCTAACATCCCACATCATGAAGACCCTGGAAAGGTTAGTCCTCGCTCACCTCAGACCCCTGGTGTGTTCATCAATGGACCCCCTGCAGTTTGCATACCAGCGCAACATCGGGGTGGATGATGCAATCATCTACCTTCTGCAGAGGGCCTACTCTCACCTGGACAACGCAGGTTGCACTGTGAGGGTCATGTTTTTTGACTTCTCCAGTGCCTTCAATACCATTCAGCCCCTGCTACTGGGTGAGAAGATGAGGAGGATGAAAGTGGAAGCACCCTTAGTCTCCTGGGTCACGGACTACCTGACCGGTAGGCCACAATTTGTGCGACTACAGAGCTGTGTGTCAGAACGGGCAGTTAGCAACACAGGGGCCCCCCAGGGTACGGTCCTGTCCCCCTTCCTGTTCACCCTCTACACCTCAGACTTCAGATATAACTCTGAAACATGCCACCTACAGAAGTTCTCGGATGACTCTG
Organism: Thymallus thymallus; assembly: GCA_023634145.1. NCBI lineage: Eukaryota > Metazoa > Chordata > Actinopteri > Salmoniformes > Salmonidae > Thymallus > Thymallus thymallus. The sequence goes on from CM042422.1 coordinate 20,709,011, forward strand.
CTATTGTAGGGTGCATCAGGGGTGGGCAGGAGGAGGAGTACAGGAGCACAATCAGTGACTTTGTGTTGTGGTGTGAGCAGAACCACCTTCAGCTCAACATCAGCAAAACTAAGGAGATGGTGGTGGACTTCAGGAGAACCAAGGCACAACTGACTGCAGTCCCTATAAAGGGGATGGATGTGGAAATGGTTGAGTCATACAAGTTCTTGGGGGTCCATATGGACAACAGACTGGAATGGGCTGGTAACACCGGGGCCCTGTACAAAAAGGGCCAGAGCCGACTCTACTTTCTGAGGAGGCTCAGGTCCTTCAACGTGTGCAGTAAACTACTGCATACCTTCTACCAGTCTGTGGTGGCCAGTGCCATCTTTTTTGCAGTAGTGTGCTGGGGAGCAAACATCAAAGCCGGTGATGCTTCTCGGGTAAATAAGCTGATCAGGAAGGCTAGCTCTGTCCTGGGGATGAGCCTTGACACTCTAGAGGAGGTGGCGGAGAGACGGATCCTGGCCAAACTGCTGGCCATCATGGACAACGTCACCCACCCTCTGCACGCTATGGTCATGACGCAGAGGAGCTCTTTCAGTCACAGACTGATCCCACCACGGTGTGCCAGAGAGCGCCACAGGAGGTCCTTCCTGCCGGCGGCTATGAGACTATATAATGCCTCACCGGGGTGCCGTGCCGTCGGCAACATAGATCTGGAACTGTTGGGGTGCTAGGACCTAGTTTAACAATTATGCATCCATCCGTGAGTAACTCTGTTCCGTCAGCACTCATCCACTCAGGACCTACTTATTCATACAGGTCTGTATATACATACCCATGTACAGTTGTTATATTATATCACATGCAATATTGTAAGTAATTATTGGACCTAGGCATTCACTCAGGAATGCATATTAGTATCCTGCCAGTTGCACCTTTTCTCATTGCTTTTAGTATATCAAATGTGCAATAAGTGCAGTTGTCTGTAATTAAACCCTGCGCACTAAGGACTGTATTTTAAGGGAATTACTATTATTACCCCAATGATATCATACACACATTTAGCTATTAAAGTATCTCTTCCTGTCATTTACCTGTAGAGTTTGTGTAAACATGCAAGTATTCACTTATCTGTAAATATAACTGTATACCTAACTGTACAGCTAATTTAACCATGCAAATTTTTCACTTACCTGTTCATTTACCCATTCTGTCTATTAAGTAAACTATTATTACCCTCGCTCATATCATACGCATTAGCTACTGAAGTATTTCTCTGCCATCAACCTGTATAGTATAGTTAACCATCCAACATCCACCAATGTATAGTGTACATATTCAGCCAACC
>CM042422.1:20712843-20720343 GCA_023634145.1 Thymallus thymallus
TAGTATTATTTCTAGTAGTAGTCGTAGTAGTAGTAGTAGTAGTAGTTGTAGTACTAGTAGCAGCAGTAGTATTATTTATAGTAGTAGTCGTAGTAGTAGTAGTAGTTGTAGTACTAATAGCAGCAGTAGTGTTATTTATAGTAGTAGTAGTAGTAGTAGTAGTAGTAGTATAGTAGTAGTAGTTGTAGTACTAGTAGCATCAGTAGTATTATTTATAGTAGTAGTAGTAGTAGTAGTAGTAGTTGTAGTAGTATAGTGTAGTAGTATAGTAGTAGTAGTTGTAGTACTAGTAGCAGCAGTATTATTATTATTATTAGTAGTAGTAGTAGTAGTAGTAGTAGTAGTTGTAGTAGTACTAGTATACAGATTAGTATACAGAATTGGAATACAGATAACATAAATCAATCAAAGTGCTCAATTAAACAATGAATCAAGCATACTGACTACGCCACTAAACACTAAATGTAATTGATTGTGATGGTTAGTGTGTGTGTAATTGATTGTGATGGTTAGTGTGTGTGTAATTGATTGTGATGGTTAGTGTGTGTGTAATTGATTGTAATGGTTAGTGTGTGTGTAATTGATTGTGATGGTTAGTGTGTGTGTAATTGATTGTGATGGTTAGTGTGTGTGTAATTGATTGTGATGGTTAGTGTGTGTGTAATTGATTGTGATGGTTAGTGTGTGTGTAATTGATTGTGATGGTTAGTGTGTGTGTAATTGATTGATACAGGTGGACACAGATAATGAACACAAACTGAATTATAACTGAGACAAACAACTAATCAACCACAAGAGCTACAGTGGATACTGACCTACAGTAGTTTATTTATTAGTACAGTGAATACTCTCCCGGCCACGGTTAAAGGCTGTTCAGCCATGACGATAAACCCTAAGTAAACCCAATCCTTATAGACTACATCTGAAGAACTTGCTTATGAATATATAGAAGTATCCAGACTTCTAGTTCAAAGTCTTGTTTCTGATTCTTTTCACATGGATATGATCACATGGCTGCATGTTCTTCCTTGTCTTCTTCCATAGCTTTCTAAGCTGGGGATCCGTTGGGGAATTAGTTGCCCTGACAGGTGAATCAGCTCTGGCCGTTTGTTTGGTTCATGAATGTGGGAATGAAAGCTTGACGGCTTCCTCAGCATGCAGGGCACAGGCCAGGAAAGCCTTATTTATTCTGTCCAAGAGGAGGCCAAATCTCTGAGAGAGGGGTAGGTGTGTGTGTGTGTGTGTGTGTGGGTGGGTGGGTGTGTGTGTGTGTGTGTGTGTGTGTGTGTGTGTGTGTGTGTGTGTGTGTGTGTGTGTGTGTGTGTGTGTGTGTGTGTGTGTGTGTGTGTGTGTGCGCGCGTGTGGATGTGGATGTGTGTGTATGTGTTTGTGAACTAACTACGTTAGGTGGAACATCACTTTGTGTTTCAGTCTCTCCCAGCATAAATAATAATCAAGCTGTTTATTTACCTGTTTCTTGACTTCTCTAAGAAACATATAACCACATATCTAACAAAATATCTAACAACTTTCTACCAGTCTGTGGTGGCCAGTGCCATCGTTTTTGCAGTGGTGTGCTGGGGCGCCAACATAAAGGCTGGTGATGCTTCTCAGGTAAATAAACTGATCAGGAAGGCTAGCTCTGTTCTTGGGATTAACCTTGACACTCTAGAGGAGGTGGTGGAGAGAAGGATGCTGGCCAAACTGCTGGCCATCATGGACAACGTCACCCACCCTCTGCATGCCATGGTTATGACGCAGAGGAGCACCTTCAGTCACAGACTGATCCCACCACGGTGTGCCAGAGAGCGCTACAGGAGGTCCTTCCTGTCGGCGGCTATTAGACTATTTAATGCCTCACCGGGGTGCCGTGCTGTCTGCAACATAGATCTGGATCTGTTGGGGTGTTAGGACCTAGTTTAACAATTAGGCATCCATCCGTGAGTAACTCTGGTCTGTAATCACTCATTCACTCAGGACTTATTCATTCAGCACTCATTCATTCAGGACTGTATGCACATATTCATGTACAGTTGTTAAATCATATCACGTGCAGTATTGTAAGTAATTGTATAAAGTAAGGACTGTATATTAGTATCCTATCAGTAGTATCTTTTTTTTTTTCTTTCTCCATTGCATTTATTATATCGAATGTGCAATAGGTGCATTGATCTGTAATTAAACCCTGTTCTAAGGACTGTAATTGAAGGGAATTAGTATTATTACCCTAAATTATATCATACGCATATTTAGCTATTTAAGTATCTCTTCCTGTCATTTACCTGTACAATTAATTTAACCATGCAAATATTCATGTACCTGTACATTTAACCAGACTGTATATTAAGTAAACTATTATGACTTATATCATATGCGCATTTAGCTATTTAAGTGTCTTTCTCTGCCATCGACCTGTATAGTTAACCATGCAAATATTTTTTTATTTATATCAACGTGCAATAATTGTATCATTTTTTCACCTAACACTATAACAATGTATAGTGTACATATTCAGCCATTGAGTCATACTATTCAAAGTGCTTCTATAGCTTTTTGCACTCCAGTCTATACTTTTTCATACTGCCGCACTATGTATCATGTATCTTGTATCTGTCTTTTGTGTATTTCGTTCTGGTGTTTTGCACCTGCCTGTGTTTTTCGTAGCTGCTTGATAAATTAATTTCCCAACGGGGATCAATAAAGTATCTATCTATCTATCTATCTATCTATCTATCTATCTATCTATCTATCTATCTATCTATCTATCTATCTATCTATCTATCTATCTATCTATCTATCTATCTATCTATCTATCTATCTATCTATCTATCTATCTATCTATCTATCTATCTATCTATCTATCTATCTATCTATCTATCTATCTATCCAACTATCTATCTATCTATCTATATATCTGTCTATCTATCTATCTATCTATCTATCTATCTATCTATCTATCTATCTATCTATCTATCTATCTATCTATCTATCTATCTATCTATCTATCTATCTATCTATCTATCTATCTATCTATCTATCTATCTATCTATCTATCTATCTATCTATCTATCTATCTATCTAATAACAAATATAACAACATATAACAACACATATAACAGCATATATACATCACATCATATCATTAGGCTTTTCTAATGCCTTCAACAACATACATCTTATAGCCCACAATCTCCAGGTCATGCAGTTACATCCTTCACCTGGGTCACGGACGACCTAACTGACGGGCCATAGTGGCTCAGACACCATCATCACTATCACAGGTTCCCCACAAGGGACGGTTTTGTCACAATTCCTCTTCACCCTCTACACAACCGACTGCCGGCGAGCCCAAGCCTCCTGACACCTACAAAAGTTTTCAGACGATTCAGACGTATGCTGCATCACGAAGAATGACGATTCCCATATACAGGGAAGAAACGTCCTAATTTGTGGCATGGTGCAACTAAAACATCCTGGAGCTGAATGGGTCTAAAAACAAAAGAGCTGGTGATGACCTCAGAAGGAAGAGAGTGCATCTCCTGTGGTCGTCAACGGGGTCACTGTGGAAAGGCTGGACTCGTGCAAATACTTGACGTTTCCGCAGATCCCCCCCATGAATGCAATGATTCTTCTCTCTGATATTCAGGCATCCATAGGAATGTTCAAAGCTACAGTATTTTCAGACTAAAACCAGGCATCTCACCAACAAAACGGTTGGAGTTTTGGATTCTTAACTGACATTCACTTCAAATAAAATGAAAGTTCTTCTTCTGACAGTGTCTGTGTGCTGACCTTGTCACAGCACTACACAGGGAAAATGCAGCCCAGATGTATACGCACTAATTGCACTGTAATATCTATATTTCTCCCCCTTATTACTTCTAACACACACTGAGCGCGTTAATTAAAATAATTTGAGGTGATTGATACCTGAAATAGGTCTTTGGAACTTATTTGTCTCTTGGTGAGCTTGCAAATGCAGAAGGAAGTTCATGTCACAGGTATAAACAAAATGGAATAGAAATTCCAGATAAACTTTTTTACCATTGAGATTGTAATACTTAACCAGCACTTAACCCCTATGTAATAACCAGCAGCACTCCTTTTAAAGTAATGCTCCGGAACTTTTAAATAGTTACAGCCAGTAGTTTTGAAAGTAGTGCTCACTAGACAAAACGGGTCACCTAAAATGTTGCACAATTGTGTACTATGTCACCCATTTATTTTGCTATCTTACATACTGCAAAAAAAAAAAAAAAAAAAAAAAATATATATATATATATATATATAGCCTGGAAAAATATAACTTGGAAATGTCTGAAAAAATGAGATTCAATATAAGTGTGGAAACCACCAAGGGCAAAGAGGGTCCCTTGACAGACACATAAGATACTTTGGATATCATGTTTGGAATCACGGCACGTGCTGGTAGGATAAAATGGAGCCCTTTTATTCTTATTTCAGGAGGTTGGAGGAAGTTCCAATCTTGGGCAGCGATCTCAAATCTCATATGTGTGATTAGATTCCTTTAGCATGGCTGAGAGTCCGGGGAGTAGGGGAAGACTGGGGGAAGGCTGATCTTGTCTTTGGCTAGCCCAATAAATAAATAGACTGTTGAGGTTAAACGATAGGACATATAGGGACTGTATCTATGACCACTAAGGAGTGAGGAGACCGCCTACACTGCCTATGGTCAGATCAAGGTCAATATAAAATAATAACAAAAAAATTCAATAAAAATATACCATGCTTCACTCTTGTTTTGAGGTGAACATTTTACATTTCGTAGTTTCGAAGAAAACGAAAATAACACAAGTAGTGATCTTTAAATAGCATGAGTGTGGCTGTGTCGGGGAGTTGATACCCTTTAGTGTCTGTTAACCATGGTGTTAATTAACGTCAGCTTTCTTAAGCAGCTTTGACACTATAAGTCAAGTGTTGTGTCATATCGACACAGAGATGTCCAAATATTCATTTATTCACACAATTATTTTGAAACATTATGTTATTTTTCTCAAAAACATAAAGGTGTTGAGTGCATATGTCAAAACCTTTAACATAAATGTAGGTTTTGTACTGATTTTAATGGTGATAATTACTTATTTAATATTCCTAGAAGAACAAAAATAATACTGTAACTCACATGTGGTCTGTAAGTGGTGGCCCTTTCGCTATCTAGTCACTTCATGGGTGGAATGTAATTAATATAAACCGCCAAAAATGGTGTTTCTATGTCAAACGGTTTTGTTATATATCAGTCTTCTGTGATGTATATAAAGTGTAATATTGGGAAGCAAACTTGAATACTCTATATCTGGCATGGTACAGGCGTTTTCTTTTTTTGTTGTCCATAACCATTTGTTTTAAGACTACCAAGAAACACTCTATGTGAACCTGATTTAGCTCAGTGCAGTAAAAGGTTAAGACAATTACTACATTTAAAGCTCTTCTCATTTAATCTTGGTATTTAATCCCAACGTTTCTTTCATTGTGTGAAAACTGGGTTAAATTCCCTTGTTCTTCAACAAACAAGTTTGCAAAGTGGGTTTTTCGTCATACAGAAGGGAGGTTTTCGTTAAGTGGTTACCTTGACTGTCGTCAATGTTGTTGAGCAATAGGCACCATTGCCACATCTGACCTTGTTGCCGCCGGCAACACCTTGTTTAATTTCATTACCCCTTCGATGTCTCAGAGGCCTTGCAAAACCGGAGGCAAAAAAACACACAAAAAAACTAAAAACAAAGCTTTTATCCACGGTTTATCTGTCAGTTTGCCTGCTCTCTCCTTCCTCTCCCTCCTTCCTCTTCTCCTTCCTCTACTCTTTCCTCTCTCTCCTTCCTCTCCCTCCTTCCTCTCTCTCCTTCCTCTCTCTCCTTCCTCTCTCTCCTTCCTCTTCTCTTTCCTCTCTCTCCTTCCTCTACCTCCTTCCTCTACTCTTTTCTCTCTCTCCTTCCTCTCCCTCCTTCCTCTCTCTCCTTCCTCTCTCTCCTTCCTCTCTCCTTCCTCTCCCTCCTTCCTCTCTCTCCTTCCTCTCTCTCCTTCCTCTTCTCTTTCCTCTCTCTCCTTCCTCTCTCACCTTCCTCTCTCTCCTTCCTATTCTCCTTCCTCTATCTCCTACCTCTCTCTCCTTCCTCTCTCTCCTTCCTCTCCCTCCTTCCTCTCTCTCCTTCCTCTCTCTCCTTCCTCTTCTCTTTCCTCTCTCTCCTTCCTCTCTCACCTTCCTCTCTCTCCTTCCTCACCTCCTTCCTCTCTCTACTTCCTCATCTCCTTCCTCTCTCTCCTTTCTCTCTCTCCTTCCTCTCTCTCCTTCCTCTTCTCCTTCCTCTCTCTCCTTCCTCTTCTCCTTCCTCTACTCATGGACACCTGCTCGTCCAAAATCACAGTTTGGAACTTGGTAGTGAATGTTGCAACCGAGGACAATACGCTCTTCAGCACTCAGCAGTCCCATTCTGTGAGCTTGTGTGGCCCACCATTTCCTGGCTAAGCCGTTGTTGTTGATTCTAGATGTTTCCACTTCACAATAACAGCACTTAGAGTTGACCGGCGCAACTCTAGCAGGGAAGAAATTTGGTTAACTGACTTGTTGGAAAGGTGGCATCCTATGAAGGTGCCAGGTTAAAAGTCCCTGAGCTCTTCAGTAAGGCCATTCTACTGCTAATGTTTGTCTATGGAGATTGCATGGCCTCGTGCTGAATTTTATACATCTGTCAGCAACGGGTGTGGCTGAAATAGCAGAATCCACTAATTTGAAGACGTGTCCACAAACTGCTGTAAAAGAAGAACAAAGGGAAGGCCGGATGGGTATTCCTCAGACACATGGAGAAACCACTTGATGAGCCACTTCCTCTCAAGGCAAAGGAAGCCTTCAACAGCTGGAGACAATATTCAGTGTCTCCTTTCACAATTTCCGCAACCCATTCCACAGCACAACAACACACACACACGCACACACACACTTGTCAGGCCCGCACAATGGTTGCCACAGACAGATGGACAGAGGGATGTGTGTGGGGGCCTTGGTAAATCAGAAATAGCCTGCGTACTTTTCCAATGGCCCGGGGTATGTATGAGGTCAGAGAGAGAGAGTCTTTCTTTAGCTAACAAGGGCTACTTTACATTGGAGTGTTTTGCGCTAATGATGCCACCGAGTGCTTCCAGAGATCTTTCTGTTGCTAATGAATGGCAACAGCCAGTGATGGCATACTGTAGATGGCTACGGAGGTAGTCACAGTGCACACACACACACACAAGTGTGATTGGACACACACACACACACACAGACATGCCTTGAGATAAATACGTGAGTCAGTCTCCAGTCCACTCCAACACAACAGTCTCTTCGAGTGCTGAGGAGAGGGAGGGGGTTATGTATCATATCCCTCAGCCATGTCGAGAATAAGTTGCAAATTAAGAACGTCTAATTCAGTCGTCATTCTGGCCACTATCAGCGGGGCACACACAAACTCCAGATATAACACACACACACACACACACACACAC
>CM042422.1:20722843-20727843 GCA_023634145.1 Thymallus thymallus
AAAGGAATGGCAGGGGACAGGCACCCCTTCTGAGAGGTGGTCGTGGGCCTCGTTTGAGAGGTGTGGGGGAACGTGGTAGAGGACAAGGCCACGGACCAAGACAGCGGCAGCAACAGCATAGAGTGTCCAGTGAAATTCGGGCAATAGTTGTAGACCATGTCATAAATCATGGCATGACAATGACTGAGGCGGCTACAATGATACAACCAAACCTCAGAAGGTCAACCGTGGCCTCAATAATTAGAACTTTCCGCAATGAGAACCGGTAAGTTATCAGCATGCACTAAACATTATGCTACTCTCAATTGTCAAATGACTGCATACCAATGTGTATCACAGAATAGGTGATGTGATCAAGTGTCTTCTTACTCTAATGTTCCCTGTAGAATTGTGACCAGGCCAAATAGTGGAGGCAGAGGCAAAATTCTAACTGACCAACAAGAGCAGGCTGTGGTCGATTTGGTTCGGGCCAGAAATGATATTCGCCTTACAGAAATTCGCCAGCATATCTTGGACAATGAAGACATGTTCAACAATGTGGGATCCATAAGTTTGCCAACTATTGCACGCATACTGAAAAGGCACCAGGTATCTATAAAACAACTATACCGTGTGCCTTTCGAAAGAAATGCAGACAGAGTGAAGCAAATGAGGACTGAGTATGTTCAGGTAAGTTCAGTTTCAAGATGGCTGTTTTAAAAACATTCCCAAAAATTCTACATTGTACAGTAATCTCTAAATCTCTTTCCAAAATGTATTTTTAGAGGGTGATGGAGCTGGATGCTGATGACGACCATCACAAATTCATATATTTGGATGAGGCAGGTTTTAATCTGGCCAAGACAAGGAGGAGAGGTCGGAATTTCATTGGCCAGCGGGCAACCATCCAAGTACCTGGACAACGTGGGGCCAACATTACCATGTGTGCGGCTATATCAGAAGATGGTGTGGTGGGACGCAGACCTCATATTGGACCATATAATGCAGCTCTCCTTGTCACCTTTCTTGATGAGCTCGAACAGGTTTGTAGAGCTGAAGGTGTGACCTATGTCATTGTGTGGGACAATGTCAGGTTCCATCATGCTCATGTGGTGCAAGCATGGTTTCAGGCCCATGCACAATTTACCACCCTGTATTTAACCCCATACTCTCCCTTCCTTAACCCGATTGAGGAATTTTTCTCCGCATGGAGATGGAAGTTTCATGATAGGCACCCTCATGAACAAGTCACTCTTCTCCAGGCCATGGATGACGCCTGCAATGACATCACAGCAGACCAGTGTCAGGCCTGGATTCGCCATGCCCGAAGGTTTTTTCCAAGATGTTTGGCTAATGAAAACATCCATTGTGATGTAGATGAGAACCTGTGGCCAAATCCACAACACAGAGTTGATGACAATGTAGAAGTACAGTAATCACTCCTGTTTTGTTTCTTACAGTACAAGCAAGCAAGTTGAGGAACACTGCATTTGATGTTTTACAGTACTGTCTTTTCTTTTCTATTTCATAGCTAATTATTTTTGCTTTGATTCAAATAAACCTATGTTGTGATTGTACTGTAGTGTTTTGCATCAATATATTACAAACTTTGTTCAATGATTCCACTGTGTCTGTAGTATTTTCTCTACTACCGCAGTACTTTTACAGAGATGTATTTACTGTATATGTAGTACCATAATGAAACCTGTATCACCTATTTTGTTCTACAATATTTAATGATTGTACGAACAATGACACAGTGAAACTATCGGTTGCTTGTGTGTGGGTGATCTATAGTTATGTTTCAATGGTATTTCACAGTAAATTTGTTTTTGAACCAATGATTGTGCAAGTGCAAGATTTCTTTAAAGATGTGAATAAACAATGCAATGTTTTGAACATTAGACAGCCTATGTTACAAGTGATAACCGTTTTGAGTTTTGTGTCTAGAGTTTTGAAAAATGACATCAAGGTTCTGAAAATAGTAGCAAAGTGATTGTAAAAAACTGTAAATGTGGAACTGCTAATTAGATTTTCAATTTCACATGTGAAAAAAAATCACATATAAAACATATATTAAAAACTTTAATGTTAAAATCTATTTTTTTTCACATATGAAACAGCAAATTAGATTTTTACATGTGATTGTTTTTCACATGTGGAAGTGAGATTTTGACATGTGGAGTGTTCTTACATGTGAAGGTTTTTAACGTGTGAAAGCGAAAATATCACGTGAAATGTCAATTCACGTGATGTGCAAACATGTTAATCTCATCACAAGTGAAAAGGTGGTGATAACGTGAACTTTATGTAATACATGTGAAAATATGGTTTTATATGTGAAATTTAAGCAAACATGAGATTTCACATGTGAAACTGCAAATTTGACAGATTTACTCCCTCCCTCTTATCTCGCTTTTATCCAAAGACATCGACTCTGGCTAGGATTGTATTCCAAGTTCTTATTTACTTCTTAATCTCTCCACTGCCAGGAATGCTATCTGTATGTGTGGGTCTCAGAGGAAATCCCTATGTGTGTAAGTAGTCGCGCCAGTTACGGTATGGGGAGAAGTGAGATAGCAGTGTTTTGGGTTTGGAAGACTTTTGATTGACCCATGTGTTGCTTGCTTGACCTAAAGATTTGAATGACGTAATCCGTTTTGCTCAAACTTAACCAGAGAAACTTGAAAATATGAGTGTGTATAACATGTGGACAGAGCTATGTGTTTTCTCAAGAGACCATCAATATTGAATAAGCAACCCCAACTATGCATGACCGTCCTCCGCCCTCTCTCCTCCGTGACTGGAAACCAATAAGTAGTTGAGTGGTAGAGGAGAGTTCTTTAGTAGGCAAACAGAAGATGGACCTCCCCTCCTCGATAGCCTCCTTTAGCGAGGAAGCACAAGTGTATCCTACCTGGGTCCTTTGTTGAAGAGTTTTGAAATCTGCCATGTCCTCTTTAAATTTCTCGAAGAAAAAAGGCGATATGCTTTTATCCTTTTATCTGTCAAATGTATTGCACAGCTAGATAAATGTGTTTTTATCGCTTTATACATTTATTTTGGGATTCCACCCTGTAAATGTAATTTGCCTGATGATTGGAAGAGAATCTTCACTTCATACAAGCGCATTTTCCCTCTCCTCGCCGCCTTGCCTTGATGACCTTTGACCTTTTCCAAAAGGAGGCCAGAGAGGACTGAGGAGAGAGGATGCAAAAATGTAGAAAATCCAGTCAAGAAAAGGCCACTGTCATCAAAGCAATAAGCAACACAGGGATAAAATATCCTTTGTTTCCCACAGTGAGTGTCTACAGTCTACAGAGAATGAGGAAGAAGACGCAATAAAGTAACAGTTATATATTTATTTGAGATCAATCAGTCAAATTTTGACAAACTGCAATAGACTGCGAAATGGGAAGTATATTTGTGTGTAATAATGTCGGGTTGTGATAGCAGGAAATGAAAAGAAAGGACAAATAAATAAAATCAAAAAGCAATAACCTGGTAGTCTAATGTAACCTGAGAGGGCACCAAAATAACTACAGACATCTGTGTGTTTGAGATTATACCCCTGACAGGGAGACAAATGAATAACAGTAAGGTGGGGTTCTTCTGCGGTTAACCCCTTCAATGCTGAACTAAAGGGAGGAGTAAGTGCTATGTAACCAAATGAATCAAGTGAATGTAATGATTTTCTTATTCAAATGCTGCAAAAACATGCGGCATCCTTCTGTGCTGTTACTTGGTTAGAAGAGGCAGAGATGATCTTTGAACAATGTAGAGGGCCCCAGTGGAATATCTATTGCCACACTCATTAAGACTTGGCAGGCTAAGGATGAGACAGCAGGATGAAGAGAGACGGAGAGACAGAGAGACAGAGACAGAGACAGAGACAGAGACAGAGAGAGAGAGAGAGAGAGAGAGAGAGAGAGAGAGAGAGAGAGAGAGAGAGAGAGAGAGAGAGAGAGAGACAGAGACAGAGACAGAGACAGAGACAGAGACAGAGACAGAAACAGAAACAGAAACAGAAACAGAGACAGAGACAGAGACAGAGACAGAGAGACAGAGACAGAGAGAGACAGAGACAGAGACAGAGAGGGGAACGATTGAAACAGAAAAAGAGAGCTTATCACAGAGTTAGAGGAGGAAGTGTCTCCATCATCAAGGGGTCCGTCATGGTCTAGTTGACAGAGCTCTTTGGGTGTTTTGCAGTAGGAGCCCCGTCCCAGTAGAGGGGTCGCTGGTTAATTCCCCTTAACCGCTCCACTACCGTCACTGAGTACAACGTACAATAGCTCTCCAAGGACCACCACGCTGCACAGCATCACCTCCTCCCGGGCATGGCAATGAGCCTACGCCTTCCCTGCTCAACAAGGTAGAGGGAGAGAGGAGAGAGAGAGAGAAAATGGGAGAGAGAAAGTGGGATAGAGGAAAGCTGAGGAAGCAACATGGAGAGTGTGTGAGAGAGAGAGAGAGAGAGAGAGAGAGAGAGAGAGAGAGAGAGAGAGAGAGAGAGAGAGAGAGAGAGAGAGAGAGAGAGAGACAGAGAGACAGAGGGGAAGGGTGATAAACAGGAAATAATGTCTAAAATAGGCACTATACTAGGGAGCAAGGGAAGGGGATGACAGAGATAGAGAGGATACTTTCCTACACAACACTACATGAATATTAATATGGCCATGCACAACACAGCAACCATTTATTTCTCTAATGGATTGAGCTAACGGTAATGTAGGCATGGAGGTTCCAGCATCTAGCACGGCCTTTTGTAATGTCACAATGCAATGTGATTACCCATTTTGTTATTCGTGAAGGTTGGACCATGACTATGTTGCCTCAACCAGTTACAAAATGTATTTACACAAACTGAACATACAGTAGCAAATATACAGCACATAAAATCTAATCTGGCTTTGAAATAGAATATCAAAGCTGTAAAACATTATCCTAAATATGAACCATCATCTTAGTGAATGTCATTGGCATTTAATATGAGGGTTTCAACATGAAATATCCTTTAT
>CM042422.1:20732843-20765343 GCA_023634145.1 Thymallus thymallus
TGTATAGATATGTATCCACACATGTATTTATTCTGTATAGATATGTAAACGGATTTAATCTGTATAGATATGGAAATGTATGCATCCGTATAGATTTGTAAATGTATTTTATCTGTATAGATATGTAAATGTATTTCGTCTGTATAGATATGTAAATGTATTTTATCTGTATAGATATGTAAATGTATTTCATCTGTATAGATATGTAAATTTATTTTATCTGTATAGATATGTAAATGTATTTCATCTGTATATATATGTTAATGTATTTTATCTGTATAGATATGCAAATGTATTCAATCTGTATAGATATGTATCCTATAAATGTATTTCATCTGTATAGATATGTAAATGTACCTTCTCTGTATAGATATGTACATGTATTACATCTGTATAGATTTGTAAATGTATTTATCTGTATAGATATGTATCCTATAAATGTTTTTCCATCTGTATAGATATGTATCCTACAAATGTATTTATCTGTATAGATATGTAAATGTATTCCATCTGTATAGATATGTATCCTATAAATGTATTCCATCTGTATAGATATGTGTGGCTGTTTTTTCTCTTTTCCAGACTTCATGTGATGTGTCATAAATGGTTAGGCTGACAAATTACTGTGGATGGCCACAAACACATTGGCGGGTGATGAAAATTGGATGAAAATTAATGGCCATGTGCTTTTAAGTGTGGAGGACGATGATTGTGTGACGGCACCTAGGCCTCCTCTCTTCTCCCCATCATTAATATGCTGTGTTTGAATAGGCGCCCAACGCTGGCGCGCTTCTCTCTCAGTCTACAGGCTTTTTATGTCCTATGCGCACAAATTGTTAAATAGGAAAAACTGATGAAGTGGACTGTAGAAGCAGATTGAATACGACAGCTGCGACTCGAACAGAAAGAAATCATAATTTTGGTTTTGTATTTTTTTTCCTTTTTTTTTAATTCTCTTGGACAAAGAATAACTGATGTGGCATTCAGGAAAGAGAGAGAGAGAGAAACTGAGAGAGAGAGAGAGAGAGAGAGAGAGAGAGAGAGAGAGAGAGAGAGAGAGAGAGAGAGCGAACAGTCCTATATGTAATTGTTTTATTGTATGTGTGTATAGTTTTGTTCAATGTTGTGTTAGTGTATGTAAGATGTTTTGTCTGAAACGTTGTCCCCTTGCTGCTGGACCTGGTCTCTACTGAAAAAGAGATGTTATCTCAATGAGAAAAACCTATATAAATAAAGATTTATACACTGAGTGTACAAAACATTATAAACACCTGCTCATTCCAGTCCAACCAGATGAATCCAGGTGAAAGCTATGATCCCTTATTGATGTGACCAGTTAAATCCTGTTAAACAGTTAAATCCTGTTAAATCAATGTAGATGAAGGGGAGGAGACAGGTTAAAGAAGGATTTTTAAGTCTTGAGACAACTGGGACATGGATGCATATGTGTGACATTCAGAGGATGAATTGGCATTGGAGTCAACAATGGCCAATATCCCTGTGGAACGTTTCGACACCTTGTAGAGTCCAGGCCCAGACTAATTGAGGCTATTTTGAGGTCAAAAGGGGGTGCAACTCAATATTAGGAGGTGTTCCTAAGGTTTTGTACACTCAGTGTATGTTCCAGTCATGTCTGTCTGTTTACTGTTCCACTGCCATTTAAGAGCATGTGAAACGGCTGTTGTTCTCTCCTGGGGTAGTGGATAAAAGAAATGGAGAGATAGAGTGCCTTTCGGCTTGGAAGAGAATGAGAGAAAGATTAGAGTGTGGCTGATAGCATGAAACACAACATTACAACAACATCTCAGCGATGTCATCTGGTGCTCCCTATATCGTATTTTTTATCTAAATCTTGCTGGGAAGAGACCGTTCAGTGTCTATTTCCATACGTCAAAACCATGCATGGGACAATAACAGCTTTGTCTTCAATTAATATTTATTCCATATTTAGAATAAAAAAAATGTATATCCAAATTAAATTCCACTTTTATCGTGTTGGATGTTTTCCTGCTATCCCCCACCTCCCTCACCTAGCTGGGTCCTATCTGGCCCGTCCTGGCCCTCCTATCCCCCACCTCCCTCACCTAGCTGGGTCCTATCTGGCCCGTCCTGGCCCTCCTATCCCCCACCTCCCTCACCTAGCTGGGTCCTATCTGGCCCGTCCTGACCCTCCTATCCCCCACCTCCCTCACCTAGCTGGGTCCTATCTGGCCCGTCCTGGCCCTCCTATCCCCCACCTCCCTCACCTAGCTGGGTCCTATAAGGCCCGTCCTGGCCCTCCTATCCCCCACCTCCCTCACCTAGCTGGGTCCTATAAGGCCCGTCCTGACCCTCCTATCCCCCACCTCCCTCACCTAGCTGGGTCCTATCTGGCCCGTCCTGGCCCTCCTATCCCCCACCTCCCTCACCTAGCTGGGTCCTATAAGGCCCATCCTTACCCTCCTATCCCCCACCTCCCTCACCTAGCTGGGTCCTATAAGGCCCGTCCTGGCCCTCCTATCCCCCACCTCCCTCACCTAGCTGGGTCCTATAAGGCCCGTCCTGACCCTCCTATCCCCCACCTCCCTCACCTAGCTGGGTCCTATAAGGCCCGTCCTGGCCCTGGGGTCTCTACTGGTTGAACACGGTCAAGAGAAAGTACGGTCATAGCGAGATTGACTGGAAATGGGAATTCAAGTAGGTGTAAGGTGCAAATATGGTAATTTTATTCAGATGATATTGACAAATCATTTTGAGTTAATAACCATCTCTAACCCAATATTTTATGGCTTTGGTCATTTCACACTTACATCCTCCTTTGAAGAATCGTCTTTAAATTCCCCATCCATTTTGTAGAACAGTAAATGAACAATATAAAACACACTCCATTGATTCCTCTTTCATTACTTGCTGCAATCTTATTCTATTTTCCCTTTACATTTATACTTTTTCACCGTGGGTGTTAATTAAACTGAGAGTGTGACAGAGTCTCCATTTTATCAGCAACAACCAATAACACTTCTTCCCGGAGAGACAAAATATCAGATCTCGCCTCCTTTTCATCATCAACCCTCTCATCAAGGGTGTACTCCTGTATTCAGCCTTTTTCCCCCTCTCTCTGATAGCAGCATTTCATTTTCCTCAGAAACAAACCAAAGAGAAAACACATGGAATAGGGAAATGCAACGACACCCATCTCCCGGATAATAATCCTGAAGAAGTGGAGACAAAAGTAACTCATCTGCGAGTCGTCGACACTGGCATGTTGACTTTTTGACTGAAGACGGGTAATAATTGTGATACTTTCCAAACTGATGAATGTAATCCAGACAGTCATGCCAACCAGCTCGAGATGGGGAGAAAGATGAAAACAAATAATGTACACAGAGGAGTGTTTATGTAACAAAACAAAGAAAGTGTATCAAATAGTTTTGTTCCACTCAGAGATGGATAGGAGCAAGAATAAAAGGTAGCAGGCAATTTAGCCTCAGTGTGATAAGGGAGAAGGAACAAACACACCTAGATTTATTCAGTGTTATTGTGTTTGCACATTCCAATACTTTGTCTCAAACATTGTATGGATCCTCAAAACTAATTTCAAACCTTCACTTGAGCAAATCACACAAAGATAAACCCACTCCAGTCTTTGCAACGGTTTGATCGCTCGCGACAAAAGTATCAGTGTCAGGTAGAGATGCGAGACAAAAGAGGAAGTGGTGCTGCTGCATCATTATCATCTGTGTCTCAGGTCAGAGGAGGTGCTGCTGCATCATTATCATCTGTGTCTCAGGTCAGAGGAGGTGCTGCTGCATCATTATCATCTGTGTCTCAGGTCAGAGGAGGTGCTGCTGCATCATTATCATGTGTGTCTCAGGTCAGATGAAGTGGTGCTGCTGTGTCATTATCATGTGTGTCTCACGTCAGATGAAGTGCTGCTGCATCATTACCATGTTTATTCAAGGTCAGATGAAGTGTTGCTGCATCATTACCATGTGTATCCCAGATCAGAGGAAGTTGTGCTGCTGCATCATTACCACGTGTATTCCAGGTCAGATGAAGCGTTGCTGCATCATTACCATGTGTGTCCCAGGTTAGAACCTAATCTATGGATTTCACATGACTGGGAATACATATTATATATGTTGGTCACAGATACCTTAAAAAAAAAAGAAGGGGCGTGGAACAGAAAACTAGTTAGTTTCTGAGGTGACAACCATTTGCCTCATGCAGTGACACATCACTTTGGTATAGAGTTGATCAGGCTGTTGATTGTGGCCTGTGGAATGTTGTCCCACTCCTTTTCAATGGCTGTGCGAAGTTGCTGGATATTGTCGGGAACTGGAACACGCTGTCGTACACGTCGATCCAGAGCATCCCAAACATGCTCAATGGGGGGTGGCATGTCTATTGCGTATGCAGGCCATGGAAGAAATGGGACTTTTTCAGATTCCTTGAATTGTGTACAGATCCTTGTTACATGGGGCCATGCATTATCATGCTGAAACATGAGGTGATGGCAGCGGATGAATGGCACAACAATGGGCCTCAGGATCTCGTCATGGTATCTCTGTGGATTCAAATTACTATCAAAAAATGTAATTGTGTTTGTTGTCCGTAGTTTATACCTGCCCATACCATAACCCCATCAACAAACCGCTCGCCCACACGTCTCCAAGCAGCCCTGTCTGCCATCTGCCCGGTACAGTTGAAACCGGGATTAATCTGTGAAGAGCATGCGTGCCAGTGGCCATCGAAGGTTGAGTTTATGCCACTGAAGTCGTTTACGACGCCGAACTGCAGTCAGGTCAAGGCTCTGATGAGAACAATGAGCATGCAGATGAGCTTCCTTGAGATAGTTTATGACAGTTTGTGCAGAAATTCTTCAGTTGTGCAATCCCACAGTTTCGTCAGCTGTCCTGGTGGCTGGTATCAGATGATCCCGCAGGTGAAGAAGCCGGATGTGGAGGTCCTGGGCTGGCGTGGTTACACATGATCAACGGTTGTGAGGCCGGTTGGATGTATTGCCAAATTCTCTAAATCGATGTTGGAGGCAGTTTATGGTAGAGCAATTTAATTTCTCAGGCAACAGCTCTGGTGGACATTCCTGAAGTCAACATGCCAATTGCATGCTCCCTCAAAACTTGTTGTGTGACAAAACTGCACATTTTAGAGTGGCCTTTTATTGTCCCCAGCACAAGCTGCACCTGTTAAATGATCATGCTGTTTTAACCAGTTTCTTGATATGCCAAACCTGTCAGGTGGAGGGATTATTTTAGCAAACGATAAATGCTCACTAACAGGGATGGAAACAGATTGGTACACAGAATGTGAGTGAAAAGCCTGTGCGCCCATCCAGTGACAGAGATAGACACAGGGAATGAAGCTTCTTCCCCTGTTCCATCTCATGAACTGAATACCAACTGGAACAATGCCTCTCGACTCTGTCTCTCTCTCTCTCTCTCTCTCTCTCCCTCCCCCCTTTGAGCGTCTATACATCATCAAGCCCTATTGTAATGCTGAGGCTCCTGTGTATACACTGTAATATTTATGCATCACACTTGTAAGAATGAAATAATCTTAGCAAGACAAACCAATCATTTGTCTATCCCGTTTTCCATTGCTAGATCCATTTAATCCCAAACACTCCATGAGTTTCATCCTCAAAAACACAAGAACAAGACAATATCTCTCTAAACAACCAATGGATAGACAGCATTAACTGGTGATGTCTAGCATCATAAAATATAAAGTTGTGGTCACATACCAAGATATTAATACATTCCATATTTCCTATCCCAAGGTGTCTGAATATATCCTCTTCTGTACGCTCAAATAAATCTTAGTTGAGTGATGTTCTGGTCTTTTTATTCCTCCAACATGCATCATGGACAGTGAGACATACAGTATCAGCAATATTAAACGGAAAGCGGCCTGGAATGTTCCCCTCATCTCATTATATTCAGTGTAGATTCTAACGCCCAGAGGCCTTAAGTCACAGTACCACAGAGGTTAACCTACATCCCTCCTTCTTTCGTTCCTCTCTCGCTCTCTCTCTCTCTCTCTCTCTCTCTCTCTCTCTCTCTCTTGCTCTCTCTCTCTCTCTCTCGCTCTCTCTCGCCCTCCCTCTCTCAAAAGTTGAATTAGTATAATTTCTTCAACCTCTTCTTCGTCTATCCCGGCTTCACTTCACATAAATTCATGTAATTAGCAGGTGTATCGTCCTGAAAGTTAAGGGATAATGATATGTTAACATGACGACATTCCAGTGGGATGTGTATGTAACCTCTAATTTCTCTGATGAAGGAGGCTTAAGAGCCAGAGGAGTGTGGTATTCAGTTAGCTAGCGAGCTAGTGGTATGGTAGGGCGGCAAGTAACTTAGCAGTTTTAGAGACGAGCCAGCAACCAGAGGATTACCAGTTTGAATCCTGCATCTGATGAGAGAAATCCAACCGGAAGTGATCTGGCAAATGGAGTGTTGCTGGTATAAAATCCTAGATATTTTTGACTGCTGTTATGCCTTTGAACAAGGCAGTTAACCCCCCACAACAACTGCTGCATGGGCACCCAGTGTGGCTCCAACCTCTACGACCTGTATAAGCCTATGTATGCATGTCTTTTGGAGGGGTTGAGATAAAGTGGAAGTAAAATTTCAATTGGACCTTGTGTGCAATTTCCAAATTAATTTATGTTAATCTTAATGGGGGTGGAGGGCCTCGAATAGATACAGAGCAATTGATCACCTGTTAACCTTTGGGTATCAGTGTGACATGGATTACATAAAGTATAGATCACAGACCTGTCATCGTTGGTGACTCTGAAATGCACAATGTTGATGCTGGTCATATATATATATATATATATATATATATATATATATATATATATATATATATATATATATATATAAGTATAAGATCACTCCTTCAGGTGGAATTGTGCTTCAGGGGAGGCTCTTGGGGATGATTGAGTTACTGTAGTTTATAGTGGGATATAGCTAGTTGTGGTAGTTTGTGGTTCACTACTGTGACCATGATGCACAAAGTATAGGTCTACCTGGTGATTACTTGGTCTCTATCAAAATAATAATGGATTGTGTGTAGGACATCATTGAAAATAGATTGAGGCCTATTTGGGAAACCTGCCCAGTACCAGCCTCACATAATAATCCCACACTCTGGCCTTTGAGTCGTGACATTGCGGTGAGAGACATGAAAACGCTTGATGTGGACTCACTTTGTTCACCGTACGTAGGCAGTAGCTACACCTCCACTCCACTACACTACTCCCTGGTCATCAATCATCCAATGAGATTAAATGAATCGGTTAATGAATCACTCAGACAATCAATCGATCACACTGCCTGTTCAATGCCGACCCAAGGTTAATACGCACTGTTTATGAACTGACAGGAAAATGATTAACACTGCAATTTCAAAATGTCCGCCTCCTTCACGAATGCTAAAGATTCCTTATGTCATGGCTGGAAGGCAGGACCTGAGGCACAGAGCAGTAGTATGTGGACATTCCTTTAATGGTTTCCAAATGACACAGAAAGGAGAGGAAGCAACCACGAACTGAAATGCATGAAGCACAAACAAAGATCCACACATGGGTTGTTAACTCAGAAACCTAAATAGAGATTACAATTAGAGACAACGCAGGGCAGCTGCCTCCAATTGGGGACAAACAAAAACCAAACATAGAAATGCCTAGTGGCATCCCTGCTGTCAAACCCTGATAGTCGCCACCAGACAAACATAGAGATGCCTAGAGGCACCCCTACAGTCAGGACCTGACACCCTAAATCTAAAACATGATTATGCACTATTTATTTTATGCTGTTGAACCTATCATCTGTTTTTGAATGTCCTCGGTTCCATGTAAAATCTACATCTGTATGGAAGCAATTTGAGCCATTATTTGCAGCCTGCGTCACAGATGCAAAATAGCACAAATACCATATCACATGGAGCTGTGCTTGTGTGCTATATTACCTGGGTAATTTTGAATACCAAAAGCAGCTTGGTTTCTGTTGATCCACCATGACAAAAGACACCCGTGTAATGTAATCATTAAAGCATGCAAATAAATCTCAGATAAACGTGGGTAATGACAAATGAATACACACATGTACTCGCATGCATGCACCCAAACGGCACAGACGTAGCAATGGCAATTTACTGCCATTATTTGTGCTCACACACTGGAAGCTCTCTACATCAGTTATCCATCTTATCTGTGGTAGATGGGTTACGGCAGTGGCAAGGAATTATTTTTCCTAATTTCCGGTGCTCCTTGTGGTCAATCGCTGGAATGCCGAATGAAAGACAAGCCGGAGTGGAGGTGCCTAATTTTCCACTTGAAGAAACCGTTGGCAAAATAATAATTCAGTTTGTTTTGTGAAAACGATGATCTCCCCGTCCCAAACAGGGACACGCACACACACACACACACACACACACACACACACACACACACACACACACACACACACACACACACACACACACACACACACACACACACACACACACACACACACACACACACACACACACACACACACACACACACACACACACACACACACACACTCAAACAGGGCTGGTGGTAATGGAGGAAACATTCCAGCATCAGGACTCCCTCTCACCTCTTTAGCTGAGTTTGCCCGGGGTGCCCAAGCCTGTCTCTGCCACAGTGTGGACTGCGACAGTGGCAGCTGGTTGCAGCTGGCATGGGGAGGATGCTAAACAAACACATTGCATATCAGCTTGTTTGGTCATGTCTGAGTGTGTGTAGGGATTGGGCTGAGCGTGTGTTAGGGGGGTGCCAGTGGGGGTCAGTCTCTTGTTTGGTCATTTCTGAGTGTGTGTAGGGATTGGGCTTCTGTCTGTCTGTCTGTCTGTCTGTCTGTCTTTTACTCTGTCAAATTATCTATTTTTTGTGGTCTGTCTGTTTGTCTCCATTGGTTTGACTTCCTCAGATGGAATGGATGTTGGTGCTGGTCACCACCACCATGAAAGGAGTGAAGGTTCATTATAGTAACTTGACTGAGACTGTGATGCTGTGGGTTGCGTCTTAAATTGCACCTATTCACTATATAGTGCCCTACTTTTGACCGACACCCATAGAGCTCTGGTCAAAAGGAGTGATCTACATAGGTAATAGGGTACCATTTGGGATACAGTCATGGTCCTGTTGCCCCCAGAAAGGTCAGCTTCGAACGGAGAATTATGCAAGTGGCCTTTAGCTAGGTTAATTTACTATGTGGCTGCTCTCTCTTTTTAACAGAGGGCTTGTAAAGGAGGGTTCTGGGTGTAAAATGTATTCAGTTCCTCTAGGAGGAAAGGGTAGCCATTCACCAATCATCTGCTTCTTGAAGTTAATCTGCTGTGTGTTAGACCCTTGGAATCTGATGAGAGCAATGGACAGATGATGATGATGGTAATGATGGTGGTGATGATGATGGTGATGATGATGATGATGATGATGGTGGTAGTGGTGGTGGTGATGATGGTGATGATGGTGGTTATGTGGTTATGGTCATGATGACAATGGTGGTTATGGTGATGGTGATGGTGATGATGATGATGATGATGATGGCGGTGGTGGTGCTGATGATGAGGGTGGAGGTGGTGATGATGGTGATGATGATGGTGGTGATGATGATGGCGGTGGTGGTGCTGATGATGAGGGTGGAGGTGGTGATGATGGTGATGATGATGGTGGTGATGGGGATGATTATGAAGATAAAAATGTGGATATACAGTATATATTTTTGGGGAAAACTCAGGTTCCCTTTATCTAATATTAGGTTTTGGTTGAAGATATGATAACATTCAGTATCAAAAATATAGAAAATCAGAAAGGGGGCAAATGAATCTTCACAAACATATTCTCATTCCTTCATTCGTGCATTATCTAGCATTTGCCCCAGGTACATTTCTACAGTGGGTAACAATACAGTGAGAACACAATGTATGGAAAAGGGCAGAGCATCTAGTCTTGATTGAATTACAATCATTACAAAAGGCAATGTAAAGTATATTGAAAGTGCTATAAATTTGATTAATGAATTACTTCAGCTGGAGGTAAGGACATTTAAAACTCATTCACATAATTTTGCGAGAGAGAGAGAGAGAGAGAGAGAAATAGAATGGAGTGAAAAGTCACTAAAAACAGACTGAATTAAGAGAGTTGAGACATTGAGGGGCCAATTTTATTTCCAGTCGAATATTTATATTGCACGCCACCTGTTCTACACACACACACACAAAGACACCCCCCCACCCACACTACATTCACTCAAAGTTTTGTCATTACCCATAAAACCTGTCTAATTAAAGAAGCATCCCTTCTCTTCTCTGTTGGTGACTGTAGAGGAGTTTGATGGCAGCCTTCCCTTCCTCCACTCCCTGATGAGTGACACTTTTTGGTTTTCAAAATGTCTCTCTGTTTGAGTATACAGGATTCCAAACCCCCTCTTTGAAACTGGAGGCTTCTGTGGATGTTTAGCTGAACCGACGTTGCATTTGAACATTTGTTTTGTGGCCTTGTTGTGTTGTTATTGTGTGTGACGTCATACGTTTACATCTGTGTAACAATCATGTTCCAAACCTCACGAGCTTTACTCTCTTCATCTCATGTTTCATCATCTGTAATAATGCATATGCTGTGTTTTGTGTTTTGTTGTAATGGCAGTGTTTTGAACAGAGATGCAGAAATGATCTGTTTCAAGAGGATCATTTGGATAATAAGCTTGTCTTAACCAAGCTCAGACTCCACTTACGATGGGATCCTCATTCCTCCTAGGTACATCATCATCATCATGACCATCTTCATCCTCCACACCACCACCACCTCAATGTAAAGCTGTTAACACGCTGAAGAAAAACAAGCTGGAGACGAATTAGTTAAACTATTGTCTTCCTGGCTCCAGCTAGCTACCTCTCAATGGTATTTACTTCCTTTATATTCCTCCTCACAGGCCATGCACCTCTCGTTTTAACACAGGCCGGCAGAGTGAGTGCGTGCGTGCCCGCTGCAATTTGGTCCGTGTAATGCAAACATATATTTCAGCTCTGCTTCCTGAAAGGAGGGCTCCATTAGAGAGCTCAGTCTCATTGATTGAAATGCTTTTAAACTTGCATGTGGTCATTAATGCAGAAGGGGGAGGCTTTTCAGGGACGCACAGCAGAAGACAAGGAGGCTGCCAGCTCTGCTTCTGTGTTATACACTGTTATCTATTCAATATGGGGCCGAGCTAGGTCTCTCCGGTTAAAATTTTTGTTTTTTCGAAAACACACTGGGGGGGTTGGATGAATGAGCTTTGAGTTCAGAAGAGGAAAAAGAAAAAGAAATAAAAAATGGCTTGTTCATCACAGGTGGTCGAGAGATCTTGTTCCAAACATTAACATTGGATGTAAACAAGACGTGTTCTTGAACTTAATGTCTTCATTTCACACCCTGAGAAATTGTTGGAGCTTTGAAATGTTTAATTAACGTAAAGCAGCTTGCTGATGCAGAGTGCAACATGGAACGTCCAAGTAGTGTTCATCTAATGTGGGAATCGACAGTTACACATCACACCCAGGCAGGAAGTCAATGCAGCAGTGTTGTGAACAAAACATGGCTTATCCTAACTCTATGGTGATGGTGGCTGATGCTGTGAGGTCGTGCCTTGGGTTTTAAGAGATTAAACGTGCACAGACGCATGGCAAATAATGTCTTTATGGCACTGAGGCCGTAATGAACAACCTTTAGCATCCCACACTTGCATACACACATGCACACACTTACGGAGGCACACATGCACAGCAACATTTAGAGAGAGAGAGAGAGAGAGAGAGAGAGAGAGAGAGAGAGAGAGAGAGAGAGAGAGAGAGAGAGACAGAGAGAGAGAGAGAGAGAGATAGAGAAAGTGAGTGTGTGAGAGAGAGAGAGAGAGAGAGAGAGAGAGAGAGAGAGAGAGAGAGAGAGAGAGAGAGAGAGAGAGAGAGAGAGAGATAAAGTGAGTGAGTGAGTGTGTGAGAGAGAGAGAGAGAGAGAGAGAGACAGAGAGAGAGAGAGAGAGAGAGATAGAGACAGAGAGAGAGAGAGAGAGAGAGAGAGAGAGAGATAGAGACAGAGAGAGAGAGAGAGAGAGAGAGAGAGAGAGAGAGAGAGACCCCAAGGTGTAGAGATATCTATTTTCTTCTCACCTCAATACTATAGTATAGCTTTGGCACCAATAATACAAAGAGTAAGCTGCTTGTTCTTGAAATAGCTAAAAGCATTTTACATTTACTTTTACAAGTTCAGTTTATAAAGAGAAGCTGTAAGGTTACCATGATGCTTTGTTTTGGTTTACCACTTTACAGAGGCTGAGAAGCTACAGGCCCTGATCCTGCAGAAGAGCCATATTGGTTTAATTTCAGCTGGGGGAGGAAAGAATAAAGTCTGCATTTACTCTGCACACGGATCCATTTTATTATTGCTGTGTGGAATATACTGGTGGAGCGGAGCGAAGAGGAGGCTGCTGCTTCTCTATCCACCGTGACAGACCATGATTAAAATAAAAGGTGATGGCTCCGAGACGTTTTAAAATTAAACACTCCACAAAGCGACATCTCCAAATTCTGGTGTGCTATCATTAGGGGTTTTCAGACAAGTTAGGTTGCTGGAGGGATCTAATTTCCCAAGACTAAACTATCTCAGTGACATATACAGTGAATTCGGAAAGTATTCAGACCCCTTGACTTTTTCCACATTTTGTTACGTTACAGCCTTATTCTAAAATGGATTAACTTGTTTTTTCTCCTCATCAATCTACACCAAATACCCCATAATGACAAAGCGAAAACAGGTTTGTAGAATGTTTTGCTAATATATTAAAAACGTTGAAATATCATATTCACATACAGTAAGAATTCAGATCCTTTACTCAGTACTTTGTTTGGGGAGTTTCTCCCATTTCTTCTCTGCAGATCCTCTCATGCTCTGTCAGGTTGGATTGGAAGCGTTGCTGCACAGCTATTTTCAGGTCTCTCCAGAGATGTCCGATCGGATTCAAATCCGGGTTCTGGCTGGGCCACTCAAGGACATTCAGCCACTGCTGCGTTGTCTTGGCTGTGTGCTTAGGGTTGTTGTCCTGTTGGAAGGTGAACCGTCACCCCAGTATGAGGTCCTGAGCCACCATGGGGCACTCTGTTCACAATGTTGACATCAGCAAACCGCTCATACACGCTGTCTGCCATCTGCCCAGTACAGCTGAAACCGGGATTCATCCCTGAAGGGCATACTTATCCACCATGCCAATGGCCATCGAAGGTAAGCATTTGTCCCTGAAGTTGGTTACGACGCCGACCTGCAGTCAGGTCAAGACCCTGGTGAGGACAACGAGGACACAGATGAGCTTCCCTGAGATGGTTTCTGATAGTTTGTGCAGAAATTCTTCAGTGTTGCAAACCCAAAGTTTCATCAGATGGCTGGTCTCAGACGATCCCACAGGTGAAGATGCCGGATGTGGAGGTTCTGAACTGGCGTGGTTAGACGTGGTCTGCTGTTGTGAAGCCGTTTGGACATATTACCAAATTCTCTAAAACGACATTGGAGGCGGATTATGGTAAGAAAAATGAATATTTAATTCTCACGCTCCCTCAAAACTTGAGACATCTGTGGCATTGTGTTGTGACAAAACTGCACATTTTAGACTGGCCTTTTATTGTCCCCAGCACAAGGTGCACCTGTGTAATGATCATGCTGTTTAATCAGCTTCTTGATATACCACACCTACCAGGTGAATGGATTATCTTGACGAAGGAGAAATGCTCACTAACAGGGATGTAAACAAATTTGTGCTCAACATTTGAGAGAAATACAGTTTTTGTGCATATGTAAAATGTCTGGGATATTTTATTTCACCTCATGAAACATGGGACCAACACTGTACATGTTGCGTTTATGTTTTTGTTCAGTATATATGGGTGTTTGAATGGTTGGATGTTCTCTAGTCAATAACTAGCCAGAAAGGTAAAGCTCAGCTCAGCATGAATAATTCAAAAAAATATTAAGCAATATCACTTAAGCAAACAGAAAAAAAAATATTAATATTTAAATTTGACTTGTGACCTTTCCAGAATCTGTTTCTTATTCATTTCCAGCACATCAGTTGCTATCTAAACCAATAAAGGTCTGATGGACAAAGCCTTAGTCAAATAGCAGCGGCGCCAGAGTAACATGGGAGCTGAGCTTGGAGAAAAAGAAACTGTCACACAGGCAAACACTGCCTATTAAAAATAGCTTAGGCGGGCACCACCAGTCTTCTTCCACCTTCAAAACGAATAGAACTTATTGATAGAAAGAGAGACCTGTATGTGGAAAATTTACCTTTATAACTAACCCTTCTGGCCCATTTGTTAATATATAAAATAAAGTTCTAACCACATAAATAGAATTGATATTTCCAATATATTCAACATAGAAATAGCTAGATTTGTAAACAGAGTAAGACAAGAACTGTGAAGTAACATGCAGGCACAATACAACAACTACCAGTGTGATTAAACTTAATCTGGATATAAAATAACTTGTTGCCGTCCTAATGATTAATGCACCAATGGGCTGTGGAAACGGACACAGAGTACTGAACAATCACGGAGCAGGTAAAACAGCTAGCCCAAATCATATTCATGTAAATGGACGTGCCCAAGCACTTAACCACACATTCATGATCGTCGATTTATGATGATATGAATAATTAAGAAAACCTGCATTATGAAAACCGTGTTAAAACGTTTTCGAGAGCCACGAGAGTCATTTCGCATGTTATTTATTTATTTACAAATGCCATATCCAACATGTTTCAAAATAGCCCATTTCAGTAATGGGTTCAAATGGAAAATGTAGTGAGTAGAATGTGACTGTTAACAACTAGCCCGTAATTGATGGACCCCTGTCGTACGGGTGATCTTGACCCACACTTTTAGAGTTTCAAGTGTTTGTTTTTTAGGGCACTTCATGAATACTGGAGTTTAAATTAGAAATCATATTCAATTAAATCAGATCCAGTGTTGAGGGATTTTCCAATGGTTATGACATGCAGTAGTCATAGTCGATTAGATAGCATTATCACAACAAACAAACAAACAAACGAACAATTTGAGGAGATAAACAAACGTGGGAAGGGTTCTGTGATGCAACAAGTCAACAAACACCAATCAGTGGTAAATAAATATCACCATTTTTACTATTAGTACTTGGTCTTTAGTCAAATACCATAAAAACAAATAAACATATTGTTTATATGCCAATGTCTCTTTTCTTTCAGCCTCTCGTCCAGCTGGACGCATCACTGAACCTCTCCCCCCCGGGCAGAGCTAGTGGACGTGGCTGTAGAGGTCACAATCAACCAGCTCTTTCCCTGCTGGAAGTGGGCAGTGCCTGGGCTGAGTCTCTACTCACGAGGACAGAGGTGTGTGAAGCGTGCGTGATAGGACCAGCAGAAGCCTTCAGTCCTCCACAATCAGTCACGACCTCTCACCCCCCACTGTGAGTGTGTGTTGGGGGGACTGTTTTGTGTGTGTCTTTAGTGTGTGTGTGTGTGTGTGTGCTTAGGGTGTGTGTGCAAGGGGTTGTGTGTGTGTGTGTGTGTGCGTGCGTGTGTGCTTGTGTGCATGCGTGTGTGATTAGGTTGTGTGTGTGTGGGTGTGTGTGGGTGTGTGTGTGTGTGCGTGTGTGTGTGTGTGTGTGTGTCTGTCTGTCTGTGTATGCGTGTGAGTGTGTGTGAGTGTGTGTGAGTGTGTGTGAGTGTGTGTGAGTGTGTGTTTGTAGCAAGTGTATGTGTGTTTGGGGCTCTATGACCATATGTAGTTTACTATGAAACAGGATGTGGATTTAGTGGCATACTATTACATGGCATGTTAGTGTCATAGATTACCATAGAGGAACATGCCTGTGAAACCAATGATAATGTAACAAACCACTATAAACTGTACACTGCACATAGTCGTCGCATGAAAGGAAACAGACAGTTGGTTTTAGCAGATTAATACATAGGGATCTTTGTCATGCAAGGTAATTGGGACAGCAGGCTAGCCTTGCAACCGTGGTCGCTCATATTAACCCACATAGCACTTAACACAAAAGCATAAGGGATTTTGATGTATAACTGTGAATGCCCCAAAGCACTCATCAGCTAGGATTAGCACGTCATTTAGGCATTTTCCGTAAGGTAGCATTATAATCGGACTTGCTTTTCGTATTATACCCAGATTTGCCTGGATTTGCAGAAATGTTATTCATGTATGCTGCATGGAGACAACCAATCAGACCCAGCAGAATGTTTTCTCAGAACGTTATGAAAAGAAAGAAGAACAAATTCCCAGCATGCACTTAATCATAATGCATTTCTCTCTTTATTGCTTTTTCTTACTGTTTGGGCTGGTAGGCACAATGCCAATATGCAGCCCTGACTTGGTGGAAAACTTCATATAAATTTGAAGAGAAAATGGTGTAATGAATAGGGTCTTTCTAATATATTTGATAGAGGTTTAAAAGCTTTAGCAGAGCAATAGGTCCTTAGGGTTGAACCATTTCACAGAAAACAATGCCTTGCAGTGCCCATTGATGCAAAGGAGACTGTCGCTTTGTCACAAAATATGTCATACTAATGTTTCAGTTAGTCTTGACTTATTCAGAAAGTAACTTCTCTTTCCCCTGCGATAGCAAGACAAATGTAAATATGTGAGCATGGCTGAAACTAAACGAATACACAAAAACACACAGAAACTAATTTTGTTCCAGCTACGCCAATCAGAGCACCTGTTCCTCTCTTCATCTTTGATTTTATTGTTGCAAATTCCTTCCCCTCTAGTCCTCCACAACATTAACTAACAATGCTAAGGGGCTACACTGTTGACTAGATATGGAAGCTATGGAGTATGCCTTTAAATTGATTACCTATCCTCAGGTTGGCAAGACAACTTGACTTGACTTCCTTCCTTCATGCCCTACCACCCTCCCCAAAGAGCCTGTTCCAAAATCACCAGACGAGCACAGAGACAATAGTTTATGTCCCACTTGGGGGAAAAGGTCTCAGCCTAGTAAAAGCTTTACGCTGTTGTGCTGGCGGACGTTTGGCATTTACATTTATCGCCGGTAGGTTAATTAAACTCGACCCGTCCACCATCTTCATTACACAACAGTAAATAAGACTGAAAAACTTTCTCAATCTAGGTGAACGAGGTAATGAAGAGACCCTATATCCAACTTAAAATTAACCTAGAACAAGAAATACTAACTAACACAGAGAGGCCTAACTACTACAGTACCCCAGTACATCAGAGAGACTAACTAACTTACACAGAGAGGCCTAACTACTACAGTACCCCAGTATATCAGAGAGACTAACTAACTTACACAGAGAGGCCTAACTACTACAGTACCCCAGTACATCAGAGAGACTAACTAACACAGAGAGGCCTTGCTATAGTACCCTTCTTCCCCCCCTGACAGTGTCAACAGCCAAAGTGTCAGAAATCCATTTAAATTGCTAAGCAAACAGGAGATTGAGACGTTTAAAGAGTGAGGAGAGACCAAGGCTGACAAAAAAATTAACAAAATCATTAGTTTAGCAATTAGCTTTTCCGCATCCCTCTGGGTACTGTTTGTGTTCTACACGCAGGTCATGGGCATTGGCATATGACAATAATACAAGGTAATTGTTTATCATCGCATTCCCCTTGCATGATGCCCCGTTTTGAAATAATCATAATTGTTTTGTCTTCTGAAGGAGGAATGTGAGCCATTGACGCTGAGGTGAACAGATTTATGTTCTCTGGCTGACCGGCATTTCCTGTGTAGAATAAATGTCAGATGTTGATATTGTGCTGAGGTTGGTTCTCCACCGAGTGTGGGAGCTATGTTAATTAACATATAATTGATGTTTTTCTTCTCCAATATGAGTAGTTAATTTTCTCATGAAGATCCATTGTAGTATTTTATGACTATGATGTATTCTGGTGGATATTGAATCATTGACAGAATAGTGTGATATTTTCCATTCATTCTAAGTCGATAATTTAAAGTGGAATTCCCAGTTTATGTTACAAAACCGACTTTATAGGTTTTAAATGAAGGTAAAAAAAAAAATCAGTAAATAAATAAATAAAAATAGGTTCTATTTGACTCAAGATTCCATGACGTAGAGTAAGGCATATTTATATTTTCTATTTATTTAATCATTATCTAACAGATCAATAGATGATTAATATAATTCACCAATACATTTCTTGGTAGTCCAAAAAAATACTGCTATCAGGTTCACAGCTGGCCTGGTACATGGTCTGCTGGATACACGTTTTCAGTTTCAATGACTCAATATCCTGGACGACTGTAACTAAGGCTGAGAATTTCAATACAATCAAATTAGCAAGGGCAATGGTCAAGACAAGTCAGTCTTAACATGGCTAATAGGCTAGCACATCTATCTAAGTAGCTATTTATTTAGCAAGCTAAAAACACGGAGCCTAATGTTAAAGAAAGGAAGGAAAGAGGAAACTAGTCAGTTGTACAACTGAATGCATTCAGCTGAAATGTATCTTCTGCATTTAACCCAACCCCTGAATCAGAGAGGTACGGGTCACTGCCTTGATCAACATCCACGTCTTCAGCGCCCAGGGAAGCTAGCTGCTGGATGTCAAGCTGCTGGATGTCACGTCATTGGACCCACTTTTTTTGATGGCTTGAGCTAGATTTGCAGGTGTCATTTTGTTAGCTAGCAAGAAATGTGAATCGCTTTGCTTGCATGCTAGCTAAGCTGAACGTGAACGACTGTTATCCACAGTTAGAATGCGTATCTCTTAGTTGTCAATTAAATGTATCTGGCATTGATCAAGTGGGTCGGGCAGGGGTTGGGACAAGCATGCATTGGCAAGCAAGCTGCAGAAGGGCAAGCAGGCTACTGGTCCCCATTGTTTGTCACTGAAATTTTGACGGCCAACTACAAGTTGAAAAAAATTGAGAGGGTTAATCTGCTCTTGCCGTCATATTCTTCCCGGGTGTGTATACGAACCGATTTTTACAAGATTTCATGTTGCTAAAATTCTGTCAGTTCTACTTTAAATTCTCATTCATAGAGATGAGTGCCCCTGGCTGTGAATGCCTCTTGCATCATCAATGTGAATCTACATTTTATTAGAATCCCCAGTAGCTGACGCCATGACGACAGCTAATCATCCTGGGTTAAGTAACATCATTGAGCAGAAATGTCTGTTGAAACCATGATATATTGGGTGAAATAGCCCATTGTTAACTGGACAATGTCATTTAACTTCCTGCAAATGGATGTTAAACCACCTCTATACATAAGGCATAGCTAAACTATGTCATCTATACTTGCCGATCTAGCCGGGGTGGTGTTCCTGGAGGATCTTAATGTTGTTGGTGTAACATCTACCGGGGCAGCCAGCTGCCACAGGACACAACCATGCAGCAGAAACTAGTCCTCATGCTCCCATTGTCTTCCTTCCTCGTTCTTTCTCTCTGATTCCCTCTCTTTTTTTCCCGACCAACAACAAACATGAAACACAACCACTGGACCATCACAGGCTGGGTTCAAATGACTTCTGAAATTGCTTTGTTTCCCCTTCCTTGCACACATATGTCACTGTTGTTGTTGTTTAGATTTAAATGGCTGCCTGCCGAAATCACCCATGACTCGCCATTAGCAACTGAGCTGACTGTGCACAGTTTGTTTGTTTGTTTTCATCCTTTTTTGGGGGGGTGGAGGAAAAATGACATATTGACAGACTGAGAACTTATAGGACTTTGTTGTGGACCAATGACAGACTGAGAACTTATAGGACTTTGTTGTGGACCAATGACAGACTGAGAACTTATAGGACTTTGTTGTGGACCAATGACAGACTGAGAACTTATAGGACTTTGTTGTGGACCAATGACAGACTGAGAACTTATAGGACTTTGTTGTGGACCAATGACAGACTGAGAACTTATAGGACTTTGTTGTGGACCAATGACAGACTGAGAACTTATGGGACTTTGTTGTGGACCAATGACAGACTGAGAACTTATAGGACTTTGTTGTGGACCAATGACAGACTGAGAACTTATAGGACTTTGTTGTGGACCAATGACAGACTGAGAACTTATGGGACTTTGTTGTGGACCAATGACAGACTGAGAACTTATAGGACTTTGTTGTGGACCAATGACAGACTGAGAACTTATGGGACTTTGTTGTGGACCAATGACAGACTGAGAACTTATGGGACTTTGTTGTGGACCAATGACAGACTGAGAACTTATAGGACTTTGTTGTGGACCAATGACAGACTGAGAACTTATGGGACTTTGTTGTGGACCAATGACAGACTGAGAACTTATGGGACTTTGTTGTGGACCAATGACAGACTGAGAACTTATAGGACTTTGTTGTGGACCAATGACAGACTGAGAACTTATGGGACTTTGTTGTGGACCAATGACAGACTGAGAACTTATGGGACTTTGTTGTGGACCAATGACAGACTGAGAACTTATAGGACTTTGTTGTGGACCAATGACAGACTGAGAACTTATGGGACTTTGTTGTGGACCAATGCCTCAGCCATGGTTAGGAACATGTATGTTAGGCATAAGCACAGTCTGTGGTCCCCTTTGGCCGTGTGCTGGTGGAACAGGCGCTGACATTACAAACACACACATTATTTACACACTCTCAAATCTTCCAAATATACAACATGTCACTGAAAGCTGTTCTAGCTACGCCAAGGTTGTGAAGTCACTGAAAGCTGTTCTAGCTACGCCAAGGTTGTGAAGTCACTGAAAGCTGTTCTAGCTACGCCAAGGTTGTGAAGTCACTGAAAGCTGTTCTAGCTACGCCAAGGTTGTGAAGTCACTGAAAGCTGTTCTAGCTACGCCAAGGTTGTGAAGTCACTGAAAGCTGTTCTAGCTACGCCAAGGTTGTGAAGTCACTGAAAGCTGTTCTAGCTACGCCAAGGTTGTGAAGTCACTGAAAGCTGTTCTAGCTACACCAAGGCTGGGAAGCCCTATTTATTCTAACAACAACACACCATGGAAATAAATACAATAGTTATAAATACCACATCCAAAGGAAGAGAACCTTAGTATGTTTCTAATTGACTATAAAACTATAGATTGATAACTCTAACTAGCTTATGTACTGAGAGAAAGATATTACCATCACTATGTACTGAGAGAAAGATATTAACACCAATATGTACTGAGAGAAAGACAATACCGTCACCATGTACTGAGATAAATATATTATCATCACTACGTACTGAGAGAAATATATTATCATCACTATGTACTGAGAGAAATATATTATCATCACTATGTACTGAGAGAAATATATTATCATCACTATGTACTGAGAGAAATATATTATCATCACTATGTACTTTCCAGTCTAGTTTTGTACCACTTCTTCCTCCCACCCATGTCATTTAGAAGGTAAAAAGTCCTGGCTGATGTCTTTTTTTTCAGAAAGTGGCCAAGGTCAACTTCAGATTAAGCAACTTGATGTATCCTTCCTGCCACGGTGCATTACGGCTTGCATCTTTCTCCGGGACACTCACTAGGAGCAAGCATTACTTTCAATTACACTCTTAAATTTTCTTTTTAATTAAACGTACAGCGAGATTAATTACAGGACAACTGAAATGATGAAAGAATTAGAGCTGTCCCGTAACATTATGTTTGGCGTGAACCCCCCCCCCCAACCACCACGTCCTTTCGGACCCCCCTCCACCTTTCCGCCTGACACCCGCTGTTCGATAAGCAATCTGAGGGGAGGTGTACAAACGAGTGGAGTCATCGAGGGCAGTTTGTTTCTGTTTGTCAGACAGGTTCGATTCTCCCGGGGAGCGAGACGACACACAGACCCAGACACCGGGGCAGGATGCTCTTTTTGAAAACTAATTATGTGTGTGTTAAAGGGTAGCGTAAGAAGAACACAGAGCAGACGAGAACATTAACAACAGACCCTGCAATTCAGCTGTAGACAATAGGGGTATGTAAAAAACAAAATGTCCTTTCAAATTATATCCAAGACCCTTGAATTTCGATGTAAAGGTTGACAAAATTGAACAGCCTGACTGTTTTGATTGATCCCTTATGTGAACATCAGAGGTATGACAGACACGTTGTTATCTCTCCTTCATTAAATCTCACATACCTACAGTAGATATCAATGTCAGCCAAAACGAGACCGATAAATATCCATCAATGAGCATCATTACTTATTTTAGTCTATATCTGGACTGGAATCCACGGAGCACTTTTAACTGAGAGAAGAATAACTGACATTCCTGTATCAAATGGCTTTATGGAGTAAATCAAAGAGGGACAAATATGTTATGAAAGATGAGTAACATCTGGTTGGATCCTACCACGGTCCATTTCACCACTACGTTTTTACCACAAAGCTCTCAGGGCACATTTGTACTCGATAATCTCAGCCTAATTCTCCTAGATCCCGGGTTTAAAATGGAGCTTTACAAGAGTATTATCGTTGAAACTTTCTCTATTTGTTTCAAAAAGACTTTTAAGAGCTCATTATTTTCTTCCAAAACTACTCATGGGTTTATTTGTAGACACTCACTCTTGGCTTTTTGTACCTCTTGTCTTTCCTACAGCTAGGTTGTTATGTTTGATTTTCAAGAACACATTGCTGTGATTAAATATTAATTGTCCCTCGCATGCCGGTGGCAAACAACAAACAACACCAATACAATATAGTATATTTAATCTCCAGCATGTAGACAGCCACAGCCAAATACACAACTTGGCAAGGCGCCTTTAATGTACATTCACATGATATGATATTTTATTTGTGTGTTAGTTTTGTATTGTATAACGATTAGTTCATTGGAAAGTGCTGTGTAGGACTTGAGAGAGAGGAAGAGGGACAGAGACAATATAACCTCCTGCCAACATCACGAGAAAGACCCCTGAACTAAACCCAAGGGATTAAAAGTGGTGAGAGAGAGAGAGAGAGAGAGAGAGAGAGAGAGAGAGAGAGAGAGAGAGCGATTGAGATACAGAGAGAGAGAGAGAGAGAGAGAGAGAGAGAGAGAGAGAGAGAGACAGACACAGACACAGACACAGACACAGACACAGACACAGACACAGACACAGACACAGACACAGACACATAGACAGAGACAGAGACACAAAGAGAGAGAGAATATAGAGAGAGAGAAAAAGAGAGAGAGAAAAAAAGAGAGAGACAGAGACAGAGACAGAGACAGAGACAGAGACAGTCAGTCTAGGAGTGAGTCAATGACCAGAGGAGACATAAAAGAAAAAGGGTGAAGGTGTGTTACCAGTGGACGATCCAAAGCCTGTCTGCCTCCCCATTATGCCATTACTGGGACTGGGAGACTGGGGCAGGACGTGACTGGCAGGGCTCCTGCTTTGTGGAACCACAGAGCGTGCTTCAAAACCGCCAAGCTTGCCCTGCTGCCACACTCAGCACGGCCAGCAGTTTCACAACGCTGACAGCACCAGGAAATGGACACAAGTGGAGAGTGGAGGAGCCTGGGTAATTCCTGGATGCAGGGTAGAGAAGGAGGGCATGCGGCGGCAGGTGGTTCTTACTCCCAGAGGGGTTCAAATGACTTAATCTTCTTATCCTGTGGTAGAGAGGACTATTCAGATATTTGACACACTCACACTAAAATGGCTTGCAAGGGAGGGGCGAATAGAGGAAATGCAATAGAAATAGATGGATACACGGCATGGCAGCAAGCCAAGGTGTTTGGGAATGCTAAACCTCCAAATGTGAGACTTAAAGTCTGTATTTGGAGATTAATCATAACACAATTTAGTCTGGGGCTACATGTTGTCAGATTTAGAGTTACAACTAATTAACTAACTACACATGATAATGAATATGTTTAGATGAACGTTTACACACGGATACATTGATTAGCGTTTTACATTCAAATAAATCAGGACACATTCATGCAGAATCAAAATTCACATTTTACTAAAGCGTTTAAGTTCAGGGAGTTATATCTCTCCTGCTAGAGAAACATCTATCTCATTTTCCTATCTCTCTGGTTATGGTACACACTCCTGCTCAATAATGAGCCATGATCACTGTGTTCAACTGGTAATTAAAATCAGATATTAAGCCTACCCATAATCCCTTTGGCTCTTGCTGCCAAAACACCAGGGCCTGTTGCCTAGTATTATCTTCCAACCCAGTACAGTGCTTCGCCGTGCCCACCTCACCTCACCTTCAAAGAGCATCCAGCCAATCGATCAACGGCTAATCTGCAGAACTGCGCTCGGTAAAGTGGGCGGTCATAAATTAAAGGCTATGTTTGTTCTTACTTTGATTCCTAAACCCCCACCGACTGTGATGTGATCGTGGTTAAACAGAAGATGTACAGAAGTCCAAAACAAGACTGAATTCTGGGATACATAATAACAGAGACAGACATTCCCAGTCAGCAAGGTGAAACTAAAAAGGGGAATCTGTCAGAGAATATATCACCACTTCCAATGTCACAATATATCAGTGATCATTGCTTTACAGAACATCTGCTCAGCCATTACCCAGCATACACTGATTACATTCCATACAATATTGATGAGTCATTACTGTGGTGGTCCACAGCTAACATACTGTATAAAGGGTGTATCGAGAGGTCAGGGAAAGATGGAATGAGAGAGAGAGATGTGGAATTAGAGGATTGGATGAGGGAGATGGTTGTACAGTCAGGTAATTAGGTGCCATGTGTTTGATTTTGCAGCTTTGTCTTATAGACTAAGTTGTGCGGGTGTATATGTGACACTGGCAGCAGAAACCCAGCAACAACCGATGCTCTCCAGTCTCAAGCCATTTTGTGATAGACGGACAGACATCAAATACACAGCAGCTAGACTGAATCCTCTGACAAATAACAGCCATTAATATTCTTGGCTGCGGAGACGAATAGCAGCAGAGACCTCTGTGGCCTCTCGTCTGGGCTGCTTGGGGCGATGTTCAGCGGAGGCCAGACCCAAATGGAGTCAGGTCTCTGTGGTGGGCAGGCTAGAGGTGAGCTCTGACCCATCCTGCTCCTTCATTAACCCCCCAATACACGGCAGCATCTCTTAGATTACACAGTGCTCGTAAAATCACCCTGGTTAGAAGGAAGAGCAGGTCTCACAGTACCAGAGTTGTGGTGTGCGGACCGGAATCTCAGACAACTGCAGTTCTTGACCGTGACCGCAGTGGGTAGACATCGTTCTGACCGCTGACCACACACTATAGAGTAAAATGTGAAGGAATGACTTGAAACGGAATGCTATTAATAATACGTTTAGCTTTTAAGTAGAGACTTTGACTTTCCATTGAGGCAATTGTCTGGGTAATGTCCCAGCCCTGTCTCTTAGTGTTTTTTGTTTTGGGGGGGTTGAGGTTTTAGTGACCTTGTCAACTGTAAAACAACTGAGACAGAAAAAGAGAGAGGATGAGAAAGCAAAAGAGAGGGAGAGAGAGAGAGAGAGAGAGAGAGTGGGAGAGGGATAGAGAGACGTGAGAGAGAGAGAGAGAGAGAGAGAGAGAGAGAGAGAGAGAGAGAGAGAGAGAGAGAGAGAGGAGGAGAGGAGAGAGAGAGAAAGAGAGAAAGAGAGAGAAGAGAAGAGAAGAGAGAAAGAGAGAAAGAGAGAGAGAGTGAGAGAGTGAGAGAGAGAGAGAGAGAGAGAGAGAGAGAGAGAGAGGGGGAGAGAGAGGGGAGAGAGAGGTAGAGATAGAGAGGAGAGAGAGAGAGAGAGGGGGAGAGAGAGAGAGAGAGAGAGAGATAGAGAGGAGAGAGAGAGAGAGAGGGGGAGAGAGAGAGAGAGAGAGAGAGAGAGAGAGAGAGAGAGAGAGAGGGGGGTGATAGAGAGAGCGAGAGAGAGCGAGAGAGCGAGAGGGGGTGAGAGGGAGCAAGAGAGCAAGATGGGGGTGAGAGAGAGGGGGGTGTTGAGAGAGAGAGAGTGAGAGGGGGTGAGAGAGAGAATTGTTAAAAAAAATTGAATTGAGAGACTGAGAGAAAGAGACCAGACAGTAAAAGGGAGGTAGGGAGAGAGAGGTCGCCAAGCGCACCGTGAGCAGAGGCCCTTCTCCTCTAGGAGGCACTGACAGGGACAGACCACCTATCTTACGGTGACAAGAGGCAAATGGAGGCCTTTTACCGTACAGAATGTTAATGCAAAAGTTTGGGCCCTGGGGAGTGTCTCCCCATTCCCCAAAAAGAGCAGAGTACCTCTTCCAGGGTGCATGCATGACAGAGTCTCTTCACCCCCAAGAGTGCAGCAGATAATAACCATATAAATCACAAGAGACTGATTAATTCCTGTCTTACAGTATACCCTTCTCTACACTACACTTCACTCTCTCTCTCTCTCACTCTCTCTCTCATTCACTCTCTCTCACTCTCTCTAACTCTCTATCTCACGCTCTCTCTCTCCGTCTTTCTTTCTCTCTCTCTCTCTCTCTCTCTCTCTCTCTCTCTCCCTCTCTCTCTCTCTCTCTCTCTCTCTCTCTCTCTCTCTCTCTCTCTACTGTCTGTAAAACTCCCAAAAGCTCCTTCCATTATATTTCTTTACTTCTGCTTCTCTGCTCTCTCCATGTTCAATGCCTTTCTCTCTTCCCCTCAAGCTCTTCTTCACCTTTTTGTCTTCTCTTGTCTTAAAAGATGGAGGTTGGGGGTGCAGTAGAGAAGCATGCTAGAGGTTACTGATAAAAGATTGAGATTGGGGGTGCTGTAGAGAAGCATGCCAGAGGTTACTCATAAAAGATGGTGGTTGGGGGTTGCTTTAGAGAAGCATGCTAGAGGTTACTGATAAAAGATGGTGGTTGGGGGTGCTGTAGAGAAGCATGCCAGAGGTTACTCATAAAAGATGGTGGTTGGGGGTTGCTTTAGAGAAGCATGCTAGAGGTTACTGATAAAAGATGGTGGTTGGGGGTGCTGTAGAGAAGCATGCTAGAGGTTACTGATAAAAGATGGTGGTTGGGGGTGCTGTAGAGAAGCATGCTAGAGGTTACTGATAAAAGATGGTGGTTGGGGGTGCTTTAGAGAAGCATGCTAGATGTTACTGATAAAAGCCATTCATATTGATTACATCTTTTCATCAAGAATTGCATGTTGCAATCGCCTCTCCAACACAGATTGGAGAGCACTTTCCCAGCCGCGCAAAGGGGTCTCTTGTATCTCATTTACCATCTGGTGTGCTGTAAATAAAACAGTATGTAGACAATGTTAACTCTAAAGTCCATGACTATGTCTCAAATGCCCTTGTAAACTTGAGAGAAACAGTTAAAAATTAACATAAGGTATTGACTTCAAGTTTTATTTGGATGAGGCACCATTGGATAGAAGAATTTAACTTGTAAGAGGAACATCTCATAAACCTAGGAGTTTAGTTTTAGTAAAGCTTCTAAAGTGGTTTCATTACTGTGTTAATTGACAAGTTGAATCAACTGTGCTAGCTCTAGAAAGGCTGTGGGTCCCTGAGGAGAGAACTGAAAACCACAGATTTAGTCTCAATTGACAGGTCTTACATGAGTCTTTCACAAGACACCATAACTGGCATAGTCTTATTTAACATGTAATGGCATAACACAACAGATTAGATAAACTGAAATGACACTCTCACTCACAGTTGCACAAAAAGAGCTGTGAGCAAACCTCGCCCCAAAATATTTTAATGAGCCGCCGCCTCTACATTTAAATTATCTGCAAAGAAATTATAGAAGGGTAATTTTAGTCATTATGGTTCCACATAGGGCCATTGAAGGGTTATTGTAGTCATTATTGTTCCACAGGGCCATTGAAGGGTTATTTTAGTAATTATGGTTCCACATAGGGCCATTTAAGGGTTATTTTAGTCATTATGGTGATTGTGAGAGAGAGAGAGAGAGAGAGAGAGAGAGAGAGAGAGAGAGAGAGAGAGAGAGAGAGAGAGAGAGAGAGAGAGATGGAGAGATGTAGAGACGTAGAGATGGAGAGACGGAGAGATGGAGAGAGAGAGAGTTGCTACAGAGACTGTCACCCAAACTGGACAAG
The DNA here is from genome assembly GCA_023634145.1 of Thymallus thymallus. Classification (NCBI taxonomy): domain Eukaryota; kingdom Metazoa; phylum Chordata; class Actinopteri; order Salmoniformes; family Salmonidae; genus Thymallus; species Thymallus thymallus. The sequence continues at coordinate 20,760,894 of CM042422.1, forward strand.
TACAGTCGTGGCCAAAGGTTTTGAGAATGACACATGTATTGGTCTCCACAAAGTTTGCTGCTTCAGTGTTCTTAGATCTTTATGTCAGTAGTTACTATGGTACACTGAAGTATAATTACAAGTATTCCATAAGTGTCAAAGGCTTTCATTGACAATGACATTCAGTTTATGCAAAAAGTCAATATTTGCAGTGTTGACCCTTCTTTTTCAAAACCTCTGCAATCTGCCCTGGCATGCTGGCAATTAACTTCTGGGCCACATCCTGACTGATGGCAGGCCATTCTTGCATAATAAATGCTTGGAGTTTGTCAGAAGTTGTGGGTTTTGTCCACCCGCCTCTTGAGGATCGACCACAAGTTATCAATGGGATTAAGGTCTGGGGAGTTTCCTGGCCATGGACCCAAAATGTCGATGTTTTGTTCCCCAAGCCACTTAGTTATTACTGTTGCCTTATGGCAAGGTGCTCCATCATGCTGGAAAAGACATTGGTCATCACCAAACTGTTCTTGGATGGTTGGGAGTAGTTGCTCTCGGAGGATGTGTTGGTACCATTCTTTATTCATGGCTGTGTTCTTAGGCAAAATTGTGAGTGAGCCCACTCCCTTGGCTGAGAAGCAACCCCACACATGAATGGTCTCAGGATGCTTTACTGTTGGCATGACACAGGACTGATGGTAGCGCTCACCTTGTCTTCTCCGGACAAGGTGTTTTCCGGATGGCCCAAACAATCGGAAAGGGGATTCATCAGAGAAAATGACTCTACCCCAGTCCTCAGCAGTCCAATCCCTGTACCTTTTGCAGAATATCAGTCTGTCCCTGATGTTTTTCCTGGCGAGAAGTGGCTTCTTTGCTGCCCTTCTTGACACCAGGCCATCCTCCAAAAGTCTTCGCCTCACTGTGCTTGCAGATGCACTCACACCTGCCTGCTGCCATTCCTGAGCAAGCTCTGCACTGGTGGTGCCCAGATCCCGCACCTGAATCAACTTTAGGAGACGGTCCTGGCGTTTGCTGGACTTTCTTGGGCACCCTGACGCCTTCTTCACAACAATTGAACCTCTCTCCTTGAAGTTCTTGATGATCCAATAAATGGTTGATTTAGGTGCAATCTTACCAGCAGAAATATCCTTTTCTATGAAGCCTTTTTTGTGCAAAGCAATGATGAAGGCGCGTGTTCCCTTGCAGGTAACCATGGTTGACAGAGGAAGAACAATGATTTCAAGCACCACCCTCCTTTCAAAGCTTCCAGTCTGTTATTCTGACTCAATCAGCATGGCAGAGTGATCTCCAGCCTTGTCCTCGTCAACACTCTCACCTGTGTTAACGAGATAATCACTGACATGATGGCAGCTGGTCCTTTTGTGGCAAGGCTGAAATGTAGTGGAAATGTTTTTTAAAGTTCATATTCATGGCAAAGAGGGACTTTGCAATTAATTGCAATTCATCTGATCACTCTTCATGACATTCTGGATTATATGCAAATTGCCATCATCAACACTGAGGCAGAAACTTTGTGGAGACCAATACTTGTGTCATTCTAAAAACTTTTGGCCACGACTGTACTGACAGCATGGAAACACCCAAACTGGACAAGTACTGACAGCATGGAAACATCAAACTGGACATGTACTGACAGCATGGAAACATCAAACTGGACAAATACTGACAGCATGGAAACATCAAACTGGACAAGTACTGACAGCATGGAAACATCAAACTGGACTACTGACAGCATGGAAACACCCAAACTGGACAAATACTGACAGCATGGAAACATCAAACTGGACAAGTACTGACAGCATGGAAACACCCAAACTGGACAAATACTGACAGCATGGAAACATCAAACTGGACAAGTACTGACAGCATGGAAACACCCAAACTGGACAAGTACTGACAGCATGGAAACACCCAAACTGGACAAATACTGACAGCATGGAAACACTCAAACTGGACAAGTACTGACAGCATGGAAACATCAAACTGGACAAATACTGACAGCATGGAAACATCAAACTGGACAAGAGGTAGTAAAATTGTTGAAAGGCGACTGTTCCCAATTCACGACACTAGCTATCAATGGTGCCTTTCTTACTGTATAAGGCTTTTCACACACCACAGGGGAGTGTGTGCTATGTGCTTTAATCTAATTCACTCCACAAAATGGGCCTTTCCCTCCAGCCGCTGAAAGGGCGGTCTGAGGCATGAAGTTGCACATTATTATTGTGTGGGAGAGATCATCGAGCCAAATCATAAGGTACCTTTTTTGGACATTGACAATGAACAAACAGTTAGTGCCAGGGGGAAAAGGAGTGTGTGTGTGTGTGTGTGTGTGTTTCTCTATATGTTTACATACCTACATGGCCTCACACAGCAGGAGTCTGAGAGAGGCCAGCAGCGTGACAAATGAGGGCGGAATTTCTCAGTGGAACAGATTTAGCGTCCACCTTCTGACCAGCATCCAAAAGTAACAAGTTTGAAATCGCTGCTGGAGAACAAAACAAGTGTTTGAACGGCTATAAGGTGGCTCTTTCTATATAAAGCAAAGGGCCATAATCCTGATTTAAACACTAAATCCTATGTATACAGCCATAATGCCATAAAAGCTGACTAATTCCCCCCCCCCACCCAAACCTCAGTGTTTTCTACCCATTTCTCTTGTTTTGTTATCTCTCGCTCTCTCGCTCTCTCTTTCTCTCTCTCGCTCTCTCTTTCTCTCTCTCGCTCTCTCTTTCTCTCTCTCGCTCTCTCTTTCTCTCTCTCTCTCTCTCTCTCTCTCTCTCTCTCTCTCTCTCTCTCTCTCTCTCTCTCTCTCTCTTTCTCTCTCTCTCAATCTCTCTCTTCTCTCTCTTCTCTCTCTCTCTCTCTTTCTCTCTCTCTCAATCTCTCTCTTCTCTCTCTTCTCTCTCTCTCTCTCTCTCTCTCTCTCTCTCTATCTCTCTGTCTCTCTCTCTCTCTAGCCATTTCCTTACCGCCTCAAAATAATAACAACAAAGATAACAACAACCCCATGAGTGCGGACGGTTGCTAGGCTACCCTATGGCCTGTGTGATTGGTTCTCATTATAGGCAGGATTTGAGTTTAACCCACAGAAATTGTAATTCAAATGTAAAGATGCTTAGCTCCTCATGAACCAAATGTATACCAGGGAAGAATGCAGTATTATGTAACAGCTCATACAGCTATTGAAAATAAACAAACTTAAGTTTGACGCACTCTTGTACCGTGAGGCTAAATGTCAAACAATGTACCCTATTGTTTCCCCAAAACACACAGCTGAGAATGACGCTGGTAAAAGTCAGAGGAGGAATGAGGCTGTCTGAACCCTGTCTGAACGCTGTCTGAACACTGTCTGAGCGCTGTCTGAACGATTTCTGAACGATGTCTGAACGCTGTCTGAACGATGCCTGAACTATGTCTGAACGCTGTCTGAATGATGTCTGAACGCTGTCTGAACTATGTCTGAACGCTGTCTGAATGATGTCTGAAGGCTGTCTGAACGCTGTCTGAACAATGTCTGAACGATGTCTGAACACTGTCTGAACTAAGTCTGAACGCTGTCTGAACGCTGTCTGAACTAAGTCTGAACGCTGTCTGAACTAAGTCTGAACACTATCTGAACGCTGTCTGAACGCTGTCTGAACGATTTCTGAACGATGTCTGAACGATTTCTGAACGATGTCTGAACGCTGTCTGAACGCTGTCTGAACTATGTCTGAACGATTTCTGAACGATGTCTGAACGCTGTCTGAACGATGTCTGAACGCTGTCTGAACGATGCCTGAACGCTCTATGAACGCTGTCTGAACGCTGTCTGAACGCTGTATGAACACAGAATACTGTATACTCCTCTCTCCACTCCTCCTCTCCTTTCCTCTCCTCTCCTTTCTTCTCCTCTCCTACTCTCCTTTCTTCTCCTCTCCTCCTCTCCTCCTCTCCTCCTCTCCTCCTCTCCTCTCCTCTCCTTTCTTCTCCTCTCCTACTCTCCTCTCCTCTCCTCTCATCCTGAACGATGTCTGAACGCTGTCTGAACGCTGTCTGAACGCTGTCTGAACGCTGTCTTTATGCTGTCTGTAATCAGTCTGAATTTTGTCTGAACGTTCTCTGAACGCTGTATGAATACTGTATAAACACTGTCTGAATGCTGTGGTCACTGAGTGGTGGCAAAATAGCTGACATCACACTCTGAACGGGAGCATTGACACATTATGACAAGCAGGCCATTCCTGTTGGGGGACGTCACACACAAACAAGCATATCACATGACAGCTGGGTTACAGCGACCATGGTGATGTGTCACGATGAGACATGTTCACGCGATCGGAGGAGGCTTTGACGTGTGTGTGTGTCTGTGTGAGAGTTTGTGTGTGTGTGTGTGTGTGTGTGAGAGTGTGTGTGTGTGTGTGTGTGTGTGAGTGTGTGTGTATATAGTATGTATTATTGAAGTTCTATC
>CM042422.1:20767843-20772843 GCA_023634145.1 Thymallus thymallus
CCATCACCATCATCACCATCATAATCACCATCATCATCACCATCACCATCATCACCATCTTCAACATCATCATCATCACCTCATCATCACTATCATCATCACCATCAACATCATCACCATTTTCAACATCATCACCATCACCATCATCATCCCCATCTTCACCATTTTCACCATCTTCACCATCATCACCATCATTATCGTCATCATCATCATCACCATCATCACTATCACCATCATCATCATATCATCAACAACATCATCATATCATCACCATCATCATACCATCATCACCATCATCACTATCATCATCACTATCATCATCACCATCATCACCATCATCATCATATCATCACCATCATCATACCATCATCACCATCATCACTATCATCATCACCATCATCATCATCACCACCATCATCACTATCATCATCACATCATCATCATCACCACCATCATCACCATCATCCTCATCATACATGTCATCCTCAGCAGTTTATTTCAACATCAGACATTAGTGGGACCAGCGGAGGGAGTAGCGGAGCACACTGGGGACTCTCTCTCTCTCTCTCTCTGTGTCTCACTTCACCTTCACCACCACCAACCCCATCTCCTGGAGGACTCCCTGCCAGCACAATGAGTCTCATCCTCTGTTTGAGAAAAAGGCAAAAGGCTACGGTGCATTGTGTGGCGGCCACGGCTCAGAGCTGGTCAGACAACCAAGTCTGCTGGTACTGTACGTACAGCATGCATCAGGGATAGTGACATGACCAACAGAAAACATGGACAACCGTCCTCTGTTACCAAACCACTCTACTCGGTTTGATTAATTCTTTTTCTGAAAGAGTATCCTGTAATGAGTTGTTTTGAGACTAGGGGGAAAGAGGGGATGTGCACCTTGGCTTAGGAATCTTTTTTATGAATCTGGAAATCAAAAATAACTTTCTCTGTTTTGTTCCGGCCGGAAAATAATCACATGAACCACACATGAACCACACATGAATCACACATGAATTACATTAAACATTCCAAGGTAGAGTTTCCGAAAGAAAAGTTGGAGTTGTTTTAACTTCTTTGAGTCCCTTGACCCATGCAAAGTCAAGTTATGCCGACTGCTGCACATGACTAAGGAGCGGAATTTTAAATAGTCAAATAAAATAAATCCACAAGATTCCTATTATATTTACATTTTTATTCTTAAGCATCTGGTGAATCGTGACGTGAAGAGTAGGGTACAAAGAACTTTTAAAGTCAGCGCTCTATGAATGAGCTTCGTAATCTGTTGTATTTAATGAAACCCGGTCCTAAAGTGAGAGAAAGGCTGAAATAACATTAGGCGGCGGACAATGGCAGCTTTTACAGTATGTACTAAAGCCTTAACAGCTAGACCTAATTGCCTCGTCTGTGAGGGGGCGGGAGGCGGCTGACTCCTAGGGCTGCGATGTCAAGCTGACCAATCCGACCGTCTTCCTTCCATCTCTCTCTCTTTCTCTCAACCCAAATGAGAAAAAGTTTCAGGTCCCAGTTGATTGAACTTCCTTATCAAACTTCTCATCTCTTCTCTCTGTGTCTTACTATTTGTATTTAGAAGATGCTTCTTCTCCGAGAGAGCCAAATCTTTCTTAACATATATTTCCTATGGAAAAAGCAGAGTGGGGGGGGGGAGTTATCTACAGTGTTCCCGCTCTGTCCTTTCTCTGTTCTCCAATGTCAAAGAATCAGGTTTGACCCTGGCTATGAAAACCCCTGTAGCCATATGCCGATAAAAAATAATCTGCATAAAATGTTTTTGTTTTTTTAACAACTTTAAATAAACTTTTCCTGAATAAATTGATAGTATAGCTGATCAGTACGGCTGGCGGATGTGGGAGAAGGGATGTGTGGAGAGCCAAGGGAGAGGAAGCAGATAGGAAATAGAGGAGGGGGTGGATGGTTGGGGAAACACAGGGAAATTATTGGGGAAACACAGGGAGATGGTTGGGGAAACACAGGGAAATTATTGGGGAAACACAGGGAAATGGTTGGGGAAACACAGGGAGATGTTTGGGGAAACACAGGGAGATGGTTGGGGAAATAGAGGGAGATGTTTGGGGAAACACAGGGAGATGGTTGGGGAAACACAGGGAGATGGTTGGGGAAATAGAGGGAGATGTTTGGGGAAACACAGGGAGATGGTTGGGGAAACACAGGGAGATGGTTGGGGAAATAGAGGGAGATGTTTGGGGAAACACAGGGAGATGGTTGGGGAAACACAGGGAGATGGTTGGGGAAACACAGGGAGATGGTTGGGGAAAGGGCCAGGAAGAGGGACACCTAATATTTTTCTCTTCAAAGATGAACTGTTGACTGGAGAAGGACAATAGCTGTCTTTTTTGCTGTAGTGAAGTGTTTGATCTAGTCTTGTTTTATGATTGGGAAGGTTGGGATAGCTTTAGTAAAGTGTTTGATCTAGTCTTGTTTTATGATTGGGAAGGTTGGGATACATTGTATAATGTTCTTGCTCCGTGACAATGTACAGTCGTATGCAAAAGTTTGGGCACCCCTGACAATTTCCATGATTTCCATTTATAAATAATTGGGTGTTTGGATCAGCAATTTCATTTTGATCTATCAATTAACTGATGGACACTGTAATATTTCAGTAGTGAAATTAGGTTTATTGGATTAACAGAAAATGTGCAATATGCATCAAAATAAAATTAGACAGGTGCATAAATTTGGGCACCCCAACAGAAAAATCACATCAATATTTAGTAGAGCCTCCTTTTGCTAAAATAACAGCCTCTAGACACTTCCTATAGCCTCTAATGAGTGTCTGGATTCTGGATGAAGGTATTTTGGACCATCATTCCTCCTTACAAAACATCTCCAGTTCAGTTAGGTTTGATGGTTGCCGAGCATGGACAGCCCACTTCAAATCATCCCACAGATTCTCAATGATATTCAGGTCTGGGGACTGGGATGGCCATTCCAGAACATTGTACTTGTTCCTCTGCATAAATGCCCAGGTAGATTTTGAGCAGTGTTTTGGGTTGTTGCCTTGTTGAAATATCCAGCCCCGGCGTAACTTCAACTTTGTGACTGATTCTTCAACATTATTCCCAAGAATCTGCTTATATTGAGTGGAATCCATGTGACCCTCAACTTTAACAAGATTCCCAGTACCGGCACTGGCCACATAGCCCCAAAGCATGATAGAACCCCCACCAAATTTTACTGTGGGTAGCAAGTGTTTTTCTTGGAACGCTGTGTTCTTTTGCCGCCATGCATAACGCCCCTTGTTATGACCAAATAACTAAATCTTTGTTTCATCAGTCCACAGCACCTTATTCCAAAATGAAGCTGGCTTGTCCAAATGTGCGTTTGTGGCGTGTGTGCAGAAAAGGCTTCTTCCGCATCACTCTCCCGTATAGCTTCTCCTTGTGCAAAGTGCGCTGAATTGTTGAACGATGCACAGTGACACCATCTGCAGCAAGATGATGTTGTAGGTCTTTGGAGGTGGTCTGTGGGCTGTTTTTGACCGTTCTCACCATCCTTCGCCTTTGCCTCTCCGATATTTTACTTGGCCTGCCACTTCTGGCCTTAACAAGAACTGTGCCTGTGGACTTCCATTTCCTCACTATGTTCCTCACAGTGGACACTGACAGCTTACATCTCTGCGATAGCTTTTTGTAGCCTTCCCCTAAACCATAATGTTGAACAATAATTGTTTTCAGGTAATTTGAGAGTTGAGAGTCAAAGAGAACAACAACTTGCAATTGGCCACCTTAAATACCTTTTCTCATGATTGGATGCACTTGTCTATGAAGTTCAAGGCTTAATGAGCTCACCAAACCAATTGTGTGTTCCAATGAATCAGTGCTAAGTAGTTACAGGTATTCAAATCAACAGAATGACAAGGGTGCCCACATTTTTGCATAGCCTATTTTTCACATCTGATTTAATTTCATACAACTTAATATTGCTACAGTAAAAATCTTTGTCTGGACAATACCCCAGTACTCAGCTTTTATTAGAAAATGAATGGCATGCCACTGTGATCATTTTCTGTGACGACAGAGTAAATTATTATGCAGGCTCAGAGGGGTGCCCAAACTTTTGCATACGACTGTAAGAATGAATTCCAATCATCGAGATTATATGTGTCAGTTACGCTTGTAATTACGCTGAATGTTACAATAAAAAATGAGTACTGCACATGTAATCCTCCTTTGTCTGAAACTACTTTCAGACAAAGGAGATCATATATGATCTTCCAATCAACGATGACTAAATCACAATAATCTGAAATGTTTGATCCAGGAAAACACCACCTGAAGCTTGCCATCATTAGAGAAGAAAACTTCACCCAGAGGGGAACAAATCTCCATTAGATGCAAAACACGGTGCATTGTGGGTTAACGGCTACAGTGCTGGAAGTGTGAGTAGGGGGATTCATTATAACATTTCAAGAATAAAATTAATAACCTTCCTAATTACCCTCGAGGCTTGTGAGTGTATGGATAAAAATCCCTGGATCAAATCCTGTTCACCGCATGTATCCTGATGAATCGCTACTGTAGCTGTGATACTATGATACTGCCACACAAAGGATCGCACCAGGAAACCGTGTAAAAATACAAAATAAATATTCTCTCACCAAGCTGAAAAGCTAAAATGTTTTCAGAATACTGTAAATAAACATAAATATTTCATGATATTTAGAGCTAATATGGGGAACATTATTATAAATGCCTATAATGCAAACACTAGTGAAACACAATAAGATCATTTTTTTAGTCCAGTATCCTTCAGGTGGATGTTACCCACACTAGTGAATGAGGGGTGTATGATAGTTAGTTGCAGGTAAAGGGATGGAGATGAGAGGTACTATATAAGCTTTATCTCAGTTGTAAATAAAACATTATCCCAACTTCCTCTCTGTATAAGTGTTGAAAATTCACCAAGGCTCCAACTCTGTGGTTGTTCATCTGTTACACAGCGGTTTCCCTCTATTTATAACG
>CM042422.1:20777843-20790343 GCA_023634145.1 Thymallus thymallus
TACCCTCAGACCAGGGGCTCCCAGGGGAAGATGTAATTTACTGTGATATCTCCACTGTGAAAAGACCAAACAGCCTCAGTTGCTGAATCATAAGTTATTTGTAGATAGTGGTCTACATTATCAACCTCTAATAGAGGAAACGCATAAAGATGGTGGCCCCCATGTAGGCCATAAAGATGGCGGCCCCCATGTAGGCCATAAAGATGGCGGCCCCCATGTAGGCCATAAAGATGGCGGCCCCCATGTAGGCCATAAAGATGGCGGCCCCCATGTAGGCCATAAAGATGGCGGCCCCCATGTAGGCCATAAAGATGGCGGCCCCCATGTAGGCCATAAAGATGGCGGCCCCCATGTAGGCCATAAAGATGACGGCCCCCATGTAGGCCATAAAGATGGCGGCCCCCATGTAGGCCATAAAGATGGCGGCCCCCATGTAGGCCATAAAGATGACGGCCCCCATGTAGGCCATAAAGATGGCGGCCCCCATGTAGGCCATAAAGATGACGGCCCCCATGTAGGCCATAAAGATGGCGGCCCCCATGTAGGCCATAAAGATGACGGCCCCCATGTAGGCCTTAAAGATGGCGGCCCCCATGTAGGCTACATTTCACAAACGCCTAATTTGCTCAGTTCGCCATATTGTACATTGCTCTCAGTTACTCTTTTTTTTGTATTGGAATGAGCAAGTAGCACAGAAAACATTATCCCAACTTTAACTCCAAGACGGTGGCAATTAAAAAAACAAACTAAAAACTAGATTGTACTGATTTATTGGCACATTGAACCATGTTGCGTGCCGTAGTTTAAAGACTCTGTGGGTAATGCTAAAACAATGACATCATATTGAATTCCTCCATCTTTATGCACCTTCGCCATTTCCCGTGGCTTGGTCATATCGTGCCTATGGTGGGAAGGTTACCCAAGAGCCAGTGCAGTCACCCTGCGTTCTGGTACGGTTCTCAAAGACACCCTCTTATTTCAAACTCATGCCTACTAAAAACTAAATGTATGCTCTTCAACCCATCGCTGCCTGCACCCGCCCGCCGGACTAGCATCACAACTCTGGACGGGTCTGACTTAGAATACGTGGACACCTACAAATACCTATGTGTCTGGTTAGACTGTAAACTCTCCTTCCAGACTCACATTAAACATCTGCAATCCAAAATTACATCTAGAATCGGCTTCCTATTTCGAATCAAAGCCTCCTTCACTCATGATGCCAAACATGCCCTCGTAAAAATTACTATCCTACCGATCCTGGATTTCGGCGATGTCATTTACAAAATAGCCTCCAATTATCTCCTCAGCAAATTGGATGTAGTCTATCACAGTGCCATCAGTTTTGTCACCAACGCCCCATATACCACCCACCACTGCGACCTGTATTCTCTCGTTGGCTGGCCCTCACTACATATTCGTCGCCAAACCCACTGGCTCCAGGTCATCTATAAGTCCTTGCTAGGTAAATCCCTGTGTTTATCTCAGCTCGCTGGTCACCATAGCAACACCCACCCGTAGCATGCGCTCCAGCAGGTATATTTCACTGGTCACCCCCAAAGCCAACACCTCCTTTGGCCGCCATTCCTTCCAGTTCTCTGCTGCCAATGACTGGAACAAATTGTAAAAATCCTTGAAGCTAGAGGTTCCTATCTCCCTCATTAACTTTAAGCATCAGCTGTCAGAGCAACTTACCGATCACTGCACCTGTATACAGCCCTTCTGTAAATAGCCCACCCTACTACCTCATCCCCATACTGTTATTTTTGCTCATTTGCACTCCAGTATCTCTATTTGCACATCATCATCTGCACATCTATCTCTCCAGTGTTAATGCTAAATTGTAATTATTTTGCCCCTACGGCCTATTTATTGTCCTACTTCCCTCATCTAACTACATTTGCACTCACTGTATATATATTTTCTATTGTGTTATTGACTGTATGTTTGTTTATCCCATGTGTAACTCTGTTGTTATTTTGTTGTCACACTGCTTTGCTTTGTCTTGGCCTGGTCGCAGTTGTAAATGAGAACTAGTTCTCAACTGACCTACCTGGTTAAATAAAGGTGATATTTAACACTAATAAACATCATTGATGATATTTAATCTGAAAAGAATACATGATGGCTGAACATTGGGCATGGTTACAAGTATATTTTCTCAAAAAATTATCAACATTAGGGTTTAATTATAAGAAGTCACCAACACTTCTGCACAATGCCAATGCAGTTGTTTGCTTCCCTTATCCTATACAAAGAGACCTACAGGGTTCCATGGTTCCTTGAGATGTGCATACGGGGCAATAATGTGCTTGTGAGCAGTGGGAAACTGGGAAATCGTAAATACGACATAATTGTGTTCAAGTGCTTTTGAAGTCGGAACAATTCTTAAAACAATGACATGCTAGCTAACGTTTCTAGTAATACATTTAGCTAGCTTGCCAATATGACTTTGACAATATAGTCAAACTATCTATATGATCCACATTGATAACTTTGTAATTGTCAAAAACAGATTTGTTGTCATATTTTGGTTGAATAGGTGAAAGGTCAGTGCTAAAACATCACAACTTGGAACTTGTTTCCAAGTTGTAATTACGACTTGGAGGGTCGTTCAAGTGAAACTTCCCAGTCGGAACTCTGAACTTCCAATAACTCTGACAGCATGTGAACATCCCATAGGTGTCAGGCTCTGGCCATAGAGAAGCAATAGGCTTCTCTATGTAGCTATGGTCAGAGTCTGACAGTGTCGTTCTTTTCTGTTTCTTTGTGGGTTTTGGGTGGATCTCTAATTAGAGGCAGCTGCTACCCGTTGTCTCTAATTAGGGATCCAATATATGTGGAGTCTGTCCCTCACGCTGGTGTGGGTCGTTATCGTTACATGTCGATATATGTCGCAAGTCACGGTGAAGTAAGTGTATTCCTCCTGTTACGTTCGTTCAGTATTCGTGTTTGATTTTGTAAGTGTTACGTTTGTTCGATCGTGTCTGTTTTGTATAGTTCGTTCATTGGGCATGTATTACATAGTATAATAAAACACAATGTCGAACTACTATCCCTGCGCTGCGCCTTGGTCATTCCCACACCCACATCGTGACAATAGGCTGAGGGCTCCATCCCGATTACTCCCTATCCACACCCATAATCACTTCCTGGTTTGAGTGCACGTTGACAGTATACGTTCAGAAACTCAGTTTAATGCTAGGCGTATTGTGAAGTGATATCTTCAACAGTTCTGTGAAAACCCAGGGGGTGTGACACAAGATGTCAAGAGTCCCAAAATAACCCTAGCTGGAGGGTTGGAGTTGGAGAGAGAAGCCTTGGTTCTACAGTAGATCTGCTGTGTTCAGTCACTGATAGTTGACTCTCCCATCTCCTTCAAAATAACAGAAATGCCTTCTCAGGATACACTACAAAGAGTTACCTAACAGTGGGCTAAATGCTCTGGAGAGCTTTTATACATTCTTGCTAGCTTGTTGTGTTTTTCACAAGGAAAACATGGTCATGCTTTTAAAAAGGTGATGCACACACATGTATATATTTTCACGAATGCTAAATATACACTTACTCAGAGATGGAACCAAGTCACTATTGTTCGAGTCACAAGCAAGTCACAAGGTCAGAGTCTCAAGTCAAGTCCCAAGTAGAACGAGTCTTGAGTCAAGTCCCAAGTAGAACGAGTCTTGAGTCAAGTCCCAAGTAGAATGAGTCCCAAGTAGAACGAGTCTTGAGTCAAGTCCCAAGTAGAATGAGTCTTGAGTCAAGTCCCAAGTAGAATGAGTCCTGAGTCAAGTCCCAAGTAGAACGAGTCTTGAGTCAAGTCCCAAGTAGAACGAGTCTCAAGTCAAGTCCAGTCATGCATTCTAAGAGCAAGTCAAGTTTTTTTAAGTCAAAAATCTAGACATTAAATGGCTTGTTCAAGTACAAATATGTGTATTTATTGAGGCTACCTGTCTGGTATTTAAACAAATCCATGGAGACTCAGTGCCACAAAATGTCAAAGTCGAGTCCCTAGTCCTAAGGCTCTAGAACAGCATATGAGAGAAGATTCCATTAGTGTGTTACACCTGTGAAAGGCAATTCAACAAGAGATCAAAGCTTCCAAAATGCAAGCTTCATAATTTCAAGCAATGTTAACATACCAAAAGGCCAGTAGTCCTATGCTAGTTACTGACAGTTGTGGATGCTTCAGGTGATGTATTGTTGTCTCTACATACTTGCCTTTGTGCTGTTGTCTGTGCCCAATAATGTTTGTACAATGTTTTGTGCTGCTACCATGTTGTGCTGCTGCCATGTTGTGTTGCTACCATGTTGTTGTCATGTTACGTTGCTACCATGCTGTGTTGTCATGTGTTGCTGCCTTGCTATGTTGTTGTTTTAGCTCTCTCTATATGTAGTGTTGTTTTGTCTCTCTTGTCGTGATGTGTGTTTGGTCCTATTTATATTTTATTTATTTTTATTTTTAATCCCAGCCCCCGTCCCTCCTGGAGGCCTTTTACCTTCTGGTAGTCCGTCATTGTAAATAAGAATTTGTTCTTAACTGACTTACCTAGTTAAATAAATACAAGTTAGTAATTGATGCTTGATTGATGACCCATTTCTGGTGAGCTTGCAAAGTAAACAGTTCATATTCTTGATCACCAAATAATTTCCTTGTTTTGACAATTTGCTGGTCCAATCAGAGGGCCAAGTGTGCATTTCGCTAGCCAATCTGTTGCACGTTTGTTTTGCAAGGGCAATGCTGCGCCTACTGTCTATGGCTGCTTTGAGAGTAGGCCTAATCCATGGAGGCTCTACGCCACAAAACGAGTGACAAAATGTTACAAAAAAAAAAAATGAAATAGATGCCATTCTGTTTTACTGTAAAAGAAAGTCAAAGATTTGAAGCACTTCTTTGCTAGTTGTACACCCCTTTAAAACCTCCAATATCGATGAACTCACAGGAGGCTGCTGAGGGGAGCACAGCTCATTATAATGGTCGGAACCATTATAACTCCTGGAACCATGTGTTTGATGTATTTAATACCATTCAACTAATTATGCTCTAGCCATTACCACAAGCCCCAATTAAGGTGCCACCAACCTCCTGTGGTAGAACTGCATCCATTGGTAGAGAACTCAAGGATGTGAACAATAATAATCTGTGGGTTGTTAAATACTTCACCAAAAGGGGAAAAATACACAGCAAGCAAAACTATACACTACACATCTCATGGTTGTTGAAGCTGATTGATAAGGCCTATGCTGTGTGCCACCAACATGTAAACTGAGAACGTTTTCTTCTCTCGCAGGAGTTTAGCGAACGTGGGACCCATCATTAATTGAGAGAGTTAGCCTTGGTAAAGTCCCAACACCTGGTGCCACAGCATTAGCTTAGCATCACTCAGCAACAGAAGCATGCAAGCAGACTCAGGTGGGATCACAGAAACCAGAATCACACTTCAAAGCAATTGCCACATTTATTATTAACCAAAAATATTCTGCCGCAGTGACGCATACCTCCTATAGAGTTAAAAATTAACAAAAGTGATGTGGGTATTTTTAGAGAGGAGATATACAGAACTAGTCAAAAGTTTGGACACACCTACTCATTCAAGGGTTTCCAGAAATTAACTTTTAACAATGCACACCTGTTAATTGAAATGCATTCCAGGTGACTACCTAATGAAGCTGCTTGAGAGAATGCCAAGCGTGTGCAAAACTGTCATCAAGGCAAAGGGTGGCTACTTTGAAGAATCTAAAATCTATTTTGATTTGTTTAACACTTTTTTGTTTACTACATGATTCCATATGTGTTATTTCATAGTTTTGATGTCTTCACTATTATTCTACAATGTATAAAATAGTAAAAATAAAGAAAAACCCTTGAATGAGTAGGTGTGTCCAAACTTTTGACTGGTACTGTATGTGTTCAACTTATCGTTGGTTTATCCCCCCATGAATTGATGAATTACTATGAATCATGGAAAGGTTGGAAGTGACTGTTTCTTTCAAATACCTTTTACATGCGTTCTGCAGAATTGGCTGATTTTATGACAATGTTATTTTCACTGATGGTTAATGATTATGTCATAATCTATGTAATTATTTACTCTGTGAGTTTTTTCCTTATACAAGTGTTTACCAAATGTTCACCTACTGACTCACACTATGAGATGGACATTGTAGTTCTACAGTATCTTAAGTCAGTGTTTGAGAAAACGACAACTTAGCATATTGTTGCATCGTGAAATAATTGAAATTAACTTCATAAATCATGCATAAACACATATGTAATTGTTTTGTGCGATTAAATCGGGCGACGCCCTCTAGTGGCATATTGTACTGTTTTGAATGTATGTGTAATCATCACCTAAAATCATTTTACAAAAAAAGAAAATGCTAGAATTGTGCCTGGCCTTGGTTGAGAAAATGACTACTAAGCCTACAGATATCTAAATAAACATACATTTACATTTAAGTAATTTACCAGAAGCCCTTATACAGAGCGACTTACAGTAGCGAGTGCAAACATAAAAAAAATAAAAAATAATTCGTACTGGTCCCCCGTGGGAATCGAACGCACAACCCTGGCGCTGCTCTACAAACTGAGCTACACGGGACAACATGTTGTCCCGTCCAATGAAGATGTGAACATACACAACCCAAGTGCCAATCAAAAAAGTATCCCTAAATACAACTCCCTACTGCACCGCAAAAGCATATTGTCGTTATAAATATTAGCCAACGACAGGGGGCGATGAAAAGCAAGGATCTGGGCTGGCCACTGCTGGAATTCAGAGGAGCTTCAAAAAGCCGCTGCAACAGTAAAAGACTCGTTGCCTTACTCATTTTATTTTATTGGGATGCCATACCCTCAGTGCACGCACAGCACAGTAGAATACAGTACACGGGTCTCCCCATGTGAAGTGGGAGAGAGGGGAAGCCCAGATGTATTTATGAACGCTGGCGTTCAGTAATGCACACGCACGCGCGCACTCACGTGTTTTAGGGTTGATTAATGTATATGATTCCGCTTTGGATTTACACTTGTTTATGCATTCAAATATATGGAGTGGAATTGCCTTACATGGGCTCACTATAGGCTAAGCTACTGATATACAGTATAGCCTACAGGACTCAGGAGGATATGTATTCTTTCGATGTCACTTTATGTCCCACACGCCAAAATGTCTACCATAGACATTTGGAATATCTGAAACACTTCTATATTTCAAAAGCAAATTTCACTAGCATATTCTGATATATGTTCACTTTATGACGTTAATCCACTCATTATGACGTTAATCCACTCATTAAATACTTGATGACTACACCGATTGCAGCATCACACGCGCTTTTAATTGGGATAGTGCTGGGTGGGTTGCGCAGTGGCCGAGTTGCACGCACTGACTAGTCCATACACCGAAGTGTCTCGGCTCCAGTCATGGAAATATGAGACAAGGTAACAAAAGAAAGGGCTGAATATAAAGACCTGAAAGCGAATACACTGAGCGTGTTGCTCCGGGGAGAAACAAGCCATAGGCTACCACACACATTCATTAACCACAGAGAGAAACCACATCGCTGCCCTCAGAATCACATGTCCCCGTTTGCTCATACTAGCCTGAGAAAAAAACGGAATCATGTAGTAATCAATGATGACTGGACGAAGGAGCATAATTGGTTAAAGATATGACTTTAATATTGCATCGTACAAGCATAAAACATGCGTAGAAGTTTACGACAAGGCTTTGACAGCAAATGGAACTGGTGGCGCATTGATATAGTCGAGACATCATTCGAAATTGAGCGGCGACTGTCTCAACTTGAGTGAGAAAGAGATATACGGGGTTTATAGCACAGTCTACTGTAGGCCTACAGACACCATATGCCTGTATAATAATAAAAGCACCGTCATGTCTAATGCGGCAGTCGAAGATTTGCTATTGGCACATTATAAGCCATAATGCAATTTACGTATTGAATTAATGAAATACCATCCTCCGTAAAAGGTTCCATGGAAGACTGTATATTTTACAAACCATCTCACTGTACCCCCGCACCCTGACTAAGACCATTGAATGGGTCGTAAGTGAACACATCTTTTTCTTTTTTTAACTAGAAAAAAATCCCCCCTTTCTTTCTCGCTCTCCCTCCCTCCCCCTCCTTTCAACACATACTTCGTCGGCTACCCTCCAGACTAAACCTATATACCGATCAAGTTCAGACCTGGTTACGTGCGCTGGGGAAATAAACTACAGGGGGTGGAGAGAGCGCGCTAGACTGCAATATCATTTGTGAATCGCTCTCATAGTGCCGCAGATAGGGGCTGCAAACGCACGCGGCGCTTATGCAGGTGAGAAAAGGGTTCTTAGATTGAGAATGCGGAACAGAAGGAGAATTCTCTCGTAGGAATTTCCCAATATCTACATCGGAATTACAATTGTACTTGTTTCTTTCTTTTTTGTTATTCCCGCATTGTCAGAGGTTTTGTGATGGGGAGAGTTTTTTTTATTTATTCTCTCCCTATTGCCTGTAACTCTGTGAACTATAAAACACGGGCTGCTTGTTATAAGTGAGTGGAGGTAAAGAAATCAGAGCACTCGGATGCTGCTTGGATAGGCAACTGGATACATAATCACTGCTACCGCTTCAAGGTAAGAGGACGAGCCCCTCTGTAAAGTAGGCTACTTTATCACCACAACGTGGGAATCTGTGTGGGCATTTCATTGCCACTACTCCGTATTGGACATATCTTCGTACGGGGAAATGGTAATTTTGATCATTTACATAATTTCTATATCAATATATGAAGATTTTTTTGTGTAACTGAATAGACTCGGACAGATTTTAAATTTAAATGAAATAATATAACATTTTGGACGTTTTCTCTTTACGTGCATAAGATATTCGGATTCCCAATGCATTTATGAAATATGATATGACTGGACTGAACGGACTGTTTCGATTGTGTTTTGCCCTGTTTTTATCGACAGAAGGAAATAAACATTAATTCAGCGCTGGGAAAAGGGGGAGATGATAGCCCGTGCACTTGCTTTTATTCACTGCAGTTGAAGCGGTGTGGGAAGGCGTCCCGAGGATGAAGTCTCACACCTCCTGAAACGGAGGACTTCAAATAAACCGAGAACGAAAATTATTGTTTTCCAAAAACTATACCAGCAAGTAAACGACATCCTTATTCGATTCAAGGCTTTACAATCCACTCATTACATTGCGGGGAACAATGAGGACTTCTGGCGCAGTGGACTATTTATGCTACAGTATACTCATCCTGCAGCTGCTGAATCAGCCCGCTGCCAAGAAAGTGCTCCGATATCGCTTGGCTGAGGAGGGACCCGCAGATGTCAGGGTAGGGAACGTAGCCGCAGACCTCGGAATCGTTGCCGGGTCTGGCGAGGTGACATTTACCCTCGAGTCCGGATCGGATTTTTTCAAAATAGATAATATAACAGGCGAGCTGACCACCAATGAACGGCGGATAGACCGTGAAAAATTACAGCAGTGCCAAATGATATTTGATGAAAACGAGTGTTTCATAGATTTTGAAGTGTCAGTAATTGGACCGGCGCAGAGCTGGGTCGACCTGTTCGAGGGGAAAGTCATTATTTTAGACATAAATGATAATACCCCGTCTTTCCCCTCTCCCGTGCTGACCCTGTCGGTGGAGGAGAACAGGCCGATTGGCACTCTCTATCTCCTGCCCACGGCCACCGACAGAGATTTCGGTAGGAACGGAATTGAGAGATATGAGCTTATTCAAGACAGCGGGGAAAGCTCCAGGCACCTGGGCTCGAGCTCAGGGGGGCGAGGGGCAGACAGGAGATTCGACGAGGGGGCAGGCAGGAGCAGCGTCTTTGAACTGCAAGTTGCTGACACAACCGACGGGGAGAAGCAGCCGCAGCTCATCATTAAAGGGGCACTGGACAGGGAGCAGAGGGACTCTTATGAGCTCACCCTGCGTGTTAGGGATGGGGGCGACCCCCCACGGTCTTCCCAGGCCATTCTGAGGGTGATGATCACTGATGTGAATGACAACAGCCCCCGCTTTGAGAAGGCTGTGTATGAAGCTGACCTGCCAGAGAACAGCTCCCCTGGTGCCCCCATCCTGCAGCTGAAAGCAGCTGACGCGGATGTTGGGGTGAACGGTCAGATTGAGTATGTATTCGGCGCAGCCACAGAGTCAGTGCGTAGGCTATTGAGGCTGGATGAGAGCTCTGGGTGGCTGAGCGTGCTCCATCGTATTGACCGCGAGGAGGTGAGCCAGTTGCGCTTCACTGTGATGGCTAGGGACCGAGGCCAGCCGCCCAAAATGGACAAGGCCACCGTGGTCCTCAACATCAAGGATGAGAATGACAACGTGCCAGCCATTGAGATCCGTAAGATCGGGCGCATCTTCCTAAAGGATGGAGTGGCCAACGTAGCGGAGGATGTAGTGGTGGACACGCCTATAGCCTTAGTCCAGGTGTCGGACCGCGACCAGGGCGAGAACGGCATCGTGACTTGCACTGTGGTGGGTGACGTGCCCTTCCAGCTTAAACCGGCCAGCGAGATTGAGGGTGAGATGAATAAGAAGAAATACTTCCTCCATACATCAGCGCCGCTGGACTACGAGGCCACACAAGAGTACAATGTGGTCATCGTGGCGGTGGACTCAGGAAGCCCTAGCCTGGCCAGTAATAACTCTCTCATCGTAAAGGTGGGTGACTTCAATGACAACCCACCCATCTTTAGCCAGAACGTGGTGGAGGTGTCCTTTCCAGAAAACAACGCCCCCGGTGAGAGGGTGACCACTGTGCAGGCCATTGATGCTGATAGTGGCAAGCACGCAGAGATCGCCTACTCCCTCGACTCCTCTGTGAATGGGATATTCTCCATTGATGCCGACAATGGTGACATCAGAGTAAACACCATTCTGGACAGAGAGCAAACAGAGAGGTACGAGTTCAAAGTGATAGCCAAAGATAAGGGTATGCCCGTACTCCAGGGGTCAGCCACTGTGGTGGTGCTAGTGGCTGATAAGAATGACAACGAGCCTAAATTCATGCAGGATGTGTTCACCTTCTATGTCAAAGAGAACCTTACACCCAACAGCCCCGTTGGCATGGTGACCGTCATTGACGCAGACAAAGGCCAGAACGCAGAAATGAGCCTCTTCATCGAGGAAGAGGAGGAGATCTTCTCCATTGAGAACAACACAGGAACCATTTTCTCCACCATGTCGTTTGACCGCGAACAGAAGACCACCTACACATTCCGGGTCAAGGCAGTGGACAGTGGAGACCCACCCAGATCGGCCACCGCCACTGTATCACTCTTCGTGATGGACGAGAATGACAACCCGCCGACCGTCACCTTCCCCATCAACAGCTCATACACCCTCCTGCCCCCCTCCAGCAATATCAGGACTGTAGTACGAACCGTCATGGCCACCGATACCGACACAGGGATCAACGCTGACCTGAACTACAGCATCATCGGGGGAAACCCCTTTAAACTGTTTGAGATCGATGGGGGTGGGGTCATCTCGCTGGTGGGGGAGCTGGTGCAGAAACACTACGGCCTCCACAGACTGGTGGTCCAGGTGAATGACAGCGGCCAGCCCTCCCAGAGCACCACCACCCTGGTGCACGTCTATGTCAATGACACCCTCTCCAACTCCACCATCGTGGAGGCCCAGGTGGCTAAGAGCCTGGGCACTCCGCTTAACACCAACATCGCCGGCGACCCCAACTATGACCTAGGAAAGCAGCGGCTGAGCATCGTCATCGGCGTGGTGTCGGGCATCATGACAGTCATCCTCATCATCCTCATCGTGGTCATGGTCCGCTACTGCCGCCCCAAGAACAAGAACGGCTATGAGGCGGGCAAGAAAGACCACGAGGACTTCTTCACCCCTCAGCAGCATGACAAGGGCAAGAAGCCCAAGAAGAACAGGAAGACAAAGCAGCCGCTGTACAGCAGCATCGTCACCGTCGAAGCCTCCAAGCCCAACGGCCAGCGCTACGACGGCGTCAATGAGAAGCTGTCCGACAGCCCCGGGATGGGCCGGTACCGCTCCGTTAACGGAGGGCCCGGGAGCCCGGATTTGGCCCGGCACTACAAGTCCAGCTCGCCACTGCCCACGGTCCAGCTCCACCCCCAGTCGCCCACTGCCGGGAAAAAGCATCAGGCTGTTCAGGACCTGCCCCCTGCCAACACCTTCGTTGGCACCGGAGATAACATTTCCCTTGGATCTGACCACTGCTCTGAGTACAGCAGTCAAACCATCAACAAGTACAACAAACAGGTAAGAACATATTCACTCAATATATATATATTTTTTTCTCCATTCTATTTTCAAATGTCTCTCATGTTTCTCCTTCTCTTAGTGTCATCTCCAGCGTAATGCCTCCTGACAGGGCTAGTCTCAGTAGTCATGTTGCTTTCATCGTGCTAATGTGTGTAAAGTTAGTTGTATTGATCTGTTGGGGTTTGGAGTGCCATTCCGCATGTCATAT
>CM042422.1:20794109-20799109 GCA_023634145.1 Thymallus thymallus
GGGAGAGAAACGGCACAGCTGTGTATCCTGTCTATAGCATCTGAGGAACACACGTCGGCTTAGTGCTTTATATGAACCGTAAAAAGGGACACTGATAACATATACTATAACATATACTACATATACATATACTAACATTTACTATACCTAGAATGTGTTAATGATTCAGGAACAAATATACAGTATATTGTATAATGTCTAGGTCCTTATCTGGAAAAACTCCACTCCCTAACGTTAGTTATAGCCTAGAACTGCTATGGGCTAGAATTAGACTTTCTGGTTAGGTCAAAGAAAACAACTCCTGACCCAGCAAATAGCCAAACCCAATGACCCCAGAAACTGGTTGAATAAACGTTGTTTCCTCTCATTTCAACAAAAAAAATTGTGATGAAGTTGAATCAATGTGGAAAACTGATTAGATTTGCCCAAAGTAGTCAACATAAGATAATGTTGTTTTGTTTTCACCCAACTTTTAACCTAAATACAATGACGTGACACTGTTTGTTGATTTCACATTAAATTCACATTAGTTGACAACGCTAGACGTTGAACTTATGTCTATGCCCAGCAAGAACACTTCTTACTATTCTAAAAAATCACCTTCAGGAAAAGACAGGCTTCTCCCGTCATCTAAATCCACAAAGTTCCCTCAGAGCCCTGTCTGCGTCTGGAACTATTCCCAAATCACACACCACCTCTCCATTAAGAACTACATCACTAGCTCCCTCTCTCCCGCTCTCCCGCTCTCCCTCTCTCCCTCTCTCCCGCTCTCCCTCTCTCCCTCTCTCTCTCTGTCCCGCTCTCCCTCTCTCCCGCTCTCCCTCTCTCCCGCTCTCTCTCTCTCTCTCTCTCTCTCTCTCTCTCTGTCCCGCTCTCCCTCTCTCCCGCTCTCCCGCTCTCCCTCTCTCTCTCTCTCGTCTCTCTCTCTCTCTCTCTCTCTCTCTCTCTCTCTCTCTCTCTCTCTCTCTCTCTCTCTCTCCTCTCTCTCTCTCCCTCTCTCCCTCTCTCTCTCTGTCCCGCTCTCCCTCTCTGTCCCGCTCTCCCTCTCTCCCGCTCTCTCTCTCTCGTCTCTCTCTCTCATCTCTCTCTCTCTCTGTCCCGCTCTCCCTCTCTCCCGCTCTCCCTCTCTCCCTCTCTCCCTTTTTATTTTTGGTAGTGGTGCCATTTGATTTAATTGACTCATTTTGTCGGTTGGAATCAGAGGGGAGGCTTGGAGTCGGCGAGCTGCCTCTTTGATCTGACAGACAGCCGGTGTAAACCCAGTGAAAAGTGCATTTAATAACGAATGTTCTCCTCTGATGAGCCCGTGAGACAAATTGAGCCCCAGTGCTTTAAATAATGTGCTTTAGCTGTTTCTAAACTGTCCTCTTTAGAATGGCGTTGGGGCGTGTGTGGGTGTGTGTGTGTGTGTGTGTGTGGGGGGGGGGGGGGTCTTAATAGTCTAAGTAGTTTCCTGTCTTCATGTCCTCATCTCTTCGCCTTCAGTTGCACTGATCTGAGAGAAAGAGAACGGCTACAGATTAGCTATTTTCTTTTCACCTGTCCACTTAATTTACAGAAGTGTTTATGAAGAGAGGAAAGACACTTTCGACTCCTGAGGGTCAGCCGTCGACTTTCTGGCTGTCCTTCTCTCCCGTGTGGTGTTGGTTGCTGGAAAACAGAATGATACACTGATTAATGTTTTAACAGTGGTGTGCCTCGATCGCTGACACTCCTGATGCAGGAGAGGTGAAGCAGGGATGAGGAGATGAAAAGGTGTTTCAAAGAGATGGAGGGAACGGGAGGCAAATACACACATTTTAAAGTCATACGTACTCTATAGAACACACACAAACCAATGTCAAACACACACAGACTAACATACACATACACACAAACACACACTCTTCACACACACACATATACATACACACACACTCTACACACACACACATATACATACACACTCTACACACACACACACACACACACACACACCACACACACCACACACACAATCTACACACACATTCTACACACACAATCTACACACACATTCTACACACACACACACACACACACACACACACACACACACACACACACACACACACACACACACACACACACACAAAGCCAGTGTTTGTTGTGGTAGCCTCACTCTCTCTCCTGCTGTAGATAGAGGAATAAGGGCTATATTGATCGGTTGGTGCCAGCACAGATAAGAGCAATGTCACAACAATGGGCTGTGAAGTTAGTCTCTGAGTTAAATCAGGACTCCCCCATGTGTGTCCACAGTCCCCACACGACCCACACACTGTTGGAAATGGCTTAAAGAGAACATGACAAGGACCTCCATCTGGGCCAAATAGGATCACAACCTCAAGTAGATCTACCACCACTGTCTATGGGGCTTTCTGTGTGCTAATCCACTCTAGGGTGTCAGTCTTACAAATGGTTTGGTTACATTGAAAGACTGGCTGTAGGTTTTAAGAACTCTGCAATGACAAAAATTATGATGATGAAGGTTATGATGAGGAGACATGGTATGCCACCCTTGCACTTACCAGAGCCCACACGCTGCTCGTTGGCTGGCAACCATAGGTGTCATTGGGACATTCCATTTAAATGAATTCACTTGTATAATCAGAGAAACGCCCTTGCAGTTGTTGGTACCATGTTGGTACCATGTCGGACAAAAGCTATGTTGGTAAATGCATTCGCTTTCTGGTGCTTCACAGGAAAAGTGGAAATAGACACAAAGTTATTGTTACCACTTGAATGAAAGCGAAGGCAGAAGTTCACTATGCTTTTATGTCTTAGTTAAGGCTATTAGGTTGTCATTGTAAATTGTAGGGTTCATCAATGGTACGGTACTCACTGTTCTTGGAACTTAAGGATGTTTCACTGTTCTTTTTCTTAACCCATTGTCTAGGGAAGCAGAAAGAGACGGATCTAGCCTCGAAGATTGCTTGAATTACTCTTTGCAAAATCATCTTTGTTATCTTTCCGAACTCTCGCAACAATACCAGACATAAATCTTACTGCGTTTGCTATACAAAAAGAAGAGTTTAATTTTGTACTTTAGCAGTAGCTGACAAGAACTGAGCTATTTCCTAAAGCACGTCAAGGTGTTGTGAAGCTTTCAGTGTTCAGGCAGACTTTGATGAGGTTGTAGGTGAGAGCAATGGCCGCCCGCGGGTCTGCCCTCTCGGCATAATCCCCCTGGAAAAAAAATGGACCTGAATAATTTGGCTTCAGTTCTCGTTGAACTTTTAGCTCTATTTGGGCCCAGAGTGGGGCAGTAAGGGCTTGTGGTGTCTGGTGTCTGTCTTTCTATCCCTTGTAAAAGCCCTCAGGGTCAACTTAATTACCCCTCGCTACCTCACGGCTGGCTCTGCATTAAGCCATGACGCGCAATGCTACATAGGCTACAGGTAGCCAGGGGCGTAGGCATGGATTGAGCAAAAACAAAAAAATAATGCATTCTTATTTTTTTTTTAAATACTCCTCAGCACCCTTGTGGCAAAGTCATTTTTTCATTGTGACTCATTGAGCGACTTGACTGACGTCCGCTAGCAACTAGCTGCTGTAGATGCTACATGCTACTTGACTGGTTTGTATTGCTTTGTGTGGTAGTTACTGACTAGTAGCAGTGTACGCAGAACTGATCCTGAATGAGCAGGTATCTTGTGTATGCCTGTTACCAGAAAGGATCATAAATAGCTTTTGGTACCATACAGTGTATGTCTGTTGTGCTGTAAATGCAATGTGACTTGCACTATGTAGGCCACCCACACATATTTGCATAGTAAGCAGAATACAAGAATGAAATTCTGATGCAAATCCGAGGCTATCGTTAGGGTTGCCTTTGCCAAGTAGTATGCCATTACTTAGTAATGCCAGTGTTTTGTAACCATCTCTGGCTAGTACATGTGGTTGAAATGGAGCAGTGTTTTTGTTACCAATCACATTTGAACTATTCTGGGACGGAAATACATCTGTGAGATTTCCAAGGAAATGTGCATTTGACATCTTTTGAATCCCCATAATCAACTGGTTTCTCTGTGAGATATTGTTCTGTCAGTCTATACAAGCACAGTGGTTTAGATGTGTTTTTTTATTATATTACAGTGGTAGAAGAGAGGCAAAGCAAAAAGCCCAGGCAGGTTTGGGGGGATTTAATTGAAATTATATTTTGACAAATAAGCATTTAATGGTGTAAAATAGGCCATTGTGTTGGCGTGTCTGGCAGTGTGTGATAACAGTGGAAATAGGCAACGAGACTTCCTTCTAAAATACTGGAGGAAGATAATTTTGTGAATTAATAAACAATAACAAAATAACAACACATTTTCACGACTCACAGTAAATGCTCAAGCCCTACCATTTTCTGCACACCCGCCGTCCCTCATTCCCCATTGAGATGTATATACATGTATGTGTATCTAATGCTACTGTGCCTGTCTTGTTTCTTTCTGTGTATGCCTGGCATTGTTTCGTGATAAAACACAGCATGCTCTTGTAAATGTAGGATTGCTGTGGACTGGGAAGTCAGAAACAGTGTGTTTGGATGAAAATGAACTAGCTTTGTTGTATCAGTTCCCACTAGTCTAGCTTTGTTGTATCAGTTCCCACTAGTCTAGCATGTGTTTTATCAGTTCCCACTAGTCTAGCATGTGTTTTATCAGTTCCCACTAGTCTAGCATGTGTTGTATCAGTTCCCACTAGTCTAGCATGTGTTTTATCAGTTCCCACTAAGTCTAGCTTTGTTGTATCAGTTCCCACTAGTCTAGCTTTGTTGTATCAGTTCCACTAGTCTAGCATGTGTTTTATCAGTTCCCACTAGTCTAGCATGTGTTTTATCAGTTCCCACTAGTATAGCATGTGTTGTATCAGTTCCCACTAGTGTAGCATGTGTTGTATCAGTTCCCACTAGTCTAGCATGTGTTTTATCAGTTCCCACTAGTCTACCAAGTGTTGTATCAGTTCCCACTAGTGTAGCATGTGTTTTATCAGTT
>CM042422.1:20801609-20834109 GCA_023634145.1 Thymallus thymallus
CTCAGGCTTTGTCGGCGGTAACACTAGACGGATATTTGTAGACGCATAAACAATTATCCTTGTTCTCAGAATTTTTTTTATTTTTATTTTAGTATGTGAAAGGCCTTGCAGGCTTTAATTACATTTTAGGAGTGAGTGTTTTTAGATGCTTAACTAGGGGAATGTGATGAGGGTTTCAGATGTTGTAGAAGAAAGAAGTGACTGAAGAGACATAGAGGCTGTGACACTATGTCCACTGTATGGAGAGACCCCACCCCCAGCCTGCAGTCTGTCTCCTCTCCTCTCCTCTCCTCTTCTCTCTCTCTCTCTCTCTCTTTCTCTCTCTCTCTCGCTCTCTCTCTCTCTCTCTCTCTCTCTCTCTCTCTCTCTCTCTCTCTCTCTCTCTCTCTCTCTCTCTCTTTCTCTACACTCTCTCCACATCTCTTTCTCCCTTTATTTCTGTCCCAGCCACACTGACCCCTATCTGCTGTCCATCCATCCACATTGTCTAGCTAGCTAACAGACAGGGCATCGAGGGCTAGCTCCCACTCTCTCTCTCTCTGTTTCCGTTAATTTGCTCTTTGGCTCCACTGTTTTGGCCGAAGCTCTGAACTGGAAAACACAGGGCAAAAGTGCCTGAGTCTGTTTCTATAGAGCAAGCTCACTGTACGCCTGATAGACTGGACTGACTGCCTGAGTCTGTTTCTATAGAGCAAGCTCACTGTACGCCTGATAGACTGGACTGACTGCCTGAGTCTGTTTCTATAGAGCAAGCTCACTGTACGTCTGATAGACTGGACTGACTGCCTGAGTCTGTTTCTATAGAGCAAGCTCACTGTACGTCTGATAGACTGGACTGACTGCCTGAGTCTGTTTGTATAGAGCAAGCTCACTGTACGTCTGATAGACTGGACTGACTGCCTGAGTCTGTTTCTATAGAGCAAGCTCACTGTACGTCTGATAGACTGGACTGACTGCCTGAGTCTGTTTCTATAGAGCAAGCTCACTGTACGTCTGATAGACTGGACTGACTGCCTGAGTCTGTTTCTATAGAGCAAGCTCACTGTACGTCTGATAGACTGGACTGACTGCCTGAGTCTGTTTCTATAGAGCAAGCTCACTGTACGTCTGATAGACTGGACTGACTGCCTGAGTCTGTTTCTATAGAGCAAGCTCACTGTACGTCTGATAGACTGGACTGACTGCCTGGGGGATGGAGAGTCTGACTTGATGATGTGGATGGAATGTTTATGGGAGAGACTGAGATGCAGACATACACGGTTTGTTGACATAAACACACACACAAACTGATGTAAACACACTCACTAGACACACATACACACACTTATGTAAACACACTCACTAGACAGACACACACACACACAAACTGATGTAAGCACACTCACTAGTTAGACACACACACACACACACACACAAACTGATGTAAACAAACTCACTAGACACACACACACACACACACACACATACCATGTATCCCTCAAATTCATACTCTCATTCAGTCGTCCACTGTAAGACCCCATATCTAATCCCTATTGTGCCTCTACATTAAAGGTATTTAGAATTAGCCCACAGTACTCCAACTATCAGCTGTTACAGATATAAAGTGAAGTCTGGATCAGTGTAGCCACTGCTTTCAGTAGTCCAGCTTTAAGACACACACACACATTGAGAGATAGAATTATCTTCCCACCAGCGATGAAGCAGCGGGTAGCCTTCACAGTGGCAACATTGACTTTTGTTCATATGTAGACCCCCCCCCCACCCGTCCACCAGTCTGTACCTGCAAAGTGGAAGCTTATTTTGAGTCCATTGAAAGGGACTGAGGGCTGGAGACATTATGTACAAACCCACTTGGCTGAAAGCCTCTTGTGTTAGAGTGACAGTGGTTAGCTAGCTGGGCCCTTGGCAAGCTGAGCCACTGTTCTCTATACCACCATGGACCCCCCTGCCCTGGGGTAGAAACCTTGCTTCTGCCCCTTTTATGTTTGCAGCTTTGACAGTGACCCAGACGTTTTGTTATTATGGGAGGACCATGCCCTTTATATGCTCAGTTTTTTATGAATTTGGTGTTTTCATGTTCATGCATACACATAAATTAGGACTGTTGAGTCATACAGTATTATAGATTGGTCCCTGTGCCCAGAAATATGGCCTTCTTCCTGAGTAGGCTGTTACAATGTCTTCTCTCTAAAATTCTAAGGCTGACTCATTTACACACACTCATAGCAGCCTTACCCTTCCAATGACCTTTGTCTAAAAATACATGTTCCCTAGCACAATGTGATTATAAATAATATTAAACCCCAACAGGGAAATGTTTTTCTTAAATAAAAAAGATAAACTTTAAATGAAAAATTCAATTAGACTTTTTTTGTAACTGGAAGGGTCACACCAAATATAGCGCCACTCACATCCTCTGCAATTTTGTCACTAATAAGAGAAAAGAAAGTGAAATTAAAAATCCTGTTTAAAAACGTTTGATTAACGAGCCTTGTTTTAAGTGCTCGTTTGCCAATTTTGGTTCCGACGACCAGTATGATGATATAAGTGTTTTTGGTACAGGCATGTCAATGGACAGCCCTATCCCTAGGGGCTTTCAAAATGGTGGAGCGAGGAGAGTGAGAAAAAAAAGGGTCCTGCAGTACATAAAGGAGCTCTCTCTCTCTCTGGCTTTGATCTTCTGGCCTAATTCATTATCACAGTGTGAAACCTCTTCATATTTAGCTGGGCTCCGGAGTCAATGGACCGTGCTGCTATGGAGCAATGGGCTTCTCTCTGCTCTTACCGGGAGCACTACACCATACACTTTATCAATACTTTCTTCATGAAATATCTATATTTGCACTTTATTGTATAACAGTAAACAGTATTACTAAATCATCACATCTTGTACTTTTATCATAGTTGTTGTACGTTGAGTGATGCCAGTCAAATAAAAGCGTGTTGGAAAGGATTGTCACCACAGTAGCATTATAAGTAATCTGACAGAGAAGTGAGCTGGCAACCGGAGGGTTGCAAGGCACTTAATCCACCACAACAACAGCTCCCCGGGCAGCCAGGGTGGCAGCTCCCTGTTCTACTCCAAAACCTGTCTGAACTGTATATGCATGCATGTCTTTCTGAGGGTTTGGATTAAAAGCGGAAGTCAAATTTCTTAATATTGATCTCTTTAGCACCTCAGCAGTTTCCCCTGTGAGAATCATCACTGTAGATAATACTAATATAATGCATTGAGTACCTTAGCATTCTCATGTAGACGGCAGTCTGATTCAGAGGGGTTTGAGTTAAATGAGGAAGACACATTTCAGTTGAATGCATTCAGGTTGTACAACTGACTAGTATCCTCCCTTTCCTTTCCCTAGTCCTGTGTGGAGGCCTATCTCTCTCGCAGTGGAGATGCTAGCTGTAGGTTGGACTGAGCAAGGCGAGAGGGCTTCCTCTTCCCCCCCTCTCTATTCTCTCCGAGGTGCTGACAGTATGATTGGCGAATAGTAGGGTGATAAGATGAGGTCGGGGCAACCCCGGGAGGGCCACTGCCGCAGTGCATTGTGGGTAGCAGCTCAAGACTAGAACCTTGATGGCTCAATTGTAAGCCAGGCTGAGATACAAGAGCAAATCAAGGCGATTCATCCAAATAAAGGAAGGTGTCTCTTTGCTCAGACAGATATGTGATCTCTGATTGTATCTACTTGAATGCTCAACCATCAAGAGACACTTTTTCTTTCTTTCTTTCTTTCTTTCTTTCTTTCTTTCTTTCTTTCTTTCTTTCTTTCTTTCTTTCTCTCTCTCTTTCTTTCTCTCTCTCTTTCTTTCTTTCTTTCTTTCTTATTCTTCTCCTTCCTCTCTCTATTCTACGGCTGTTACCATTTCACTGTGTTCGGCTGGCATGTTAACAATCAGCGGTTGCCATGACTTCACTCTCTTTGTTTCGTGCATTTTGGGCTTTATTTTTTTTATTTTTTTTGTGGTTCACAAATGCCTTGGAAAATCCACCAGAATCTCTTGACTATGTGTTCCATTATAGTCTAGGCTTACATATACAGTACTAAAGCGTCCCCCTTTATCACTGACAGCATATGGATTTGTAACGACTCATGGCTACATAGATTTATTGAGGTGATTTGTAGTATTGACATGCATTTCCGAAACAGAACAGCGGAACGGTACCCATGATGCATTTGATACAAGGTGTAGCTTTTAAAATGTAAATATAATGACAAACGTTCTATCCAGACAAGCAATGCATTACGGATCTAACATCCCAGTCAACAGAACTGTATTGCTCTCATTCTATCTTTTCTTTATCTCTATCAGGGTTGCAAAGTTACCGGTAATTTACCAAAGTTACTGAAATCTTCAGTACTTTTGGTAATTAACAGAAAATCTATGTCAATCTATCGGAACTTTCGGAAGTTTTTACTTCAAATAACGTTTTTAAAAAGTGTTCATATACAGTGTTCATGTATTATTGCCTGTGTTCATATTGTCCATGAGGTTTTAGTAGATAAAACATATGGTTGTGAAATGAAGGATTAATTGAAACAACAATGGCATTATTTTCAGTTTCCTCTGCAACTCGTCACCAGTTTAGCCACAAAACATTGACAACAAATACATATCGACACAGTAAAATATATAAAGGATATTTAATGCAGAAACCCTCATATTAAACACCAATGATATTCACTAAGTTGATGGCTTATTTTTAGGATAATGTTTTACAGCTTTGTCATTAGATGTTTTATTTGAAAAATAAATTAAATTATATTATAAATTACAGACACTTGTAATCTGAAGTACCCAAAAGGGCCACTAGATGTCTAGTGATATATTACATAAAACCTAGAAAGATACACAAATTCTGGTAGTTTGCTGGTAATTTCCCTCCCTTTACAACCCTAATCTATATCCATTCTTATCTTAGAGCATGTTTTTCTAGTCTAAACTAGACATGTTTCTGCACATATATTTGATTAGTTTCATTGATGCCTTGTTTTATATTGAATTGCAGTCTAATTCAATGCAGTGGAGAATTGTTCATACCATATATTATTTTGAAAGTTCGCACAACCAGTGATTCTATTCTATTCTTCTTTTCCAGGAGATAAAGAGCTATAAAAGTAAGACGTGGTTAACATCATTTTCTAAACCATGCTTTCTAGGTTTGCAATTCACCCCTCCTGCCTGTTAATCTCATACATCACATATTTCTGGTCATTGGCAGAACCATCTAACATGGCATCTACACTGAGTGTACAAAACATTATGCTCTTTCCATGACATAGACTGACCAGGTGAAATCTATGATCCCTTATTGACGTCACTTGTGTAATCCACTTCAATCAGTGTAGACGAAGGGGAGGAGACAGGTTAAGAAGGAATTTTTAAGCCTTGAGACAATTGAAATATGGATTATGTATGTGTGCCATTCAGAAGGTGAATGGGCAAGACAAAAGATTTAAGCGCCTTGGAACAGGGTATGGTAATAGGTGCCGGGTACACCGGTTTGTGTCAAGAATGGTCCACCACCCAAAGGACATCCAGCCAACTTGACACAACTGTCGACACCTTATAGAGTCCATGGCCCGACGAATTGAGGCTTTTCTGAGTGCAAAAGGGGGTACAACTCAATATAGGAATGTGTTTTGTACACTCAGTGTATGTAACACTGGCGCTGGCAACTGTGAGCGTCTAGCTTTCAACTTATAGCTTTTAACTGAGCTTGTGAGGTAGATGTGTTTTGACGCATAAGATATATAGTTACTGTCTCTTATCTGTGAATTGATTGATCTGTAACAATACTACAGTAATGATTACCATCAGCAGCAGCAGTTGCGGTAATAATAACCCTATTGATGGTGCGTCATGTGCATGAGTTGCAGTGTTAGTTTTAGTGTTGTGTTTTAATGCATACGCTTCTTTCAGAACAAACAACATGTACTGTAGTTCATCTTAGCTTATCTTCATCTGGCTGGTAATTGGCTAAGGCCCTTAGTAGGCTACTTGGTTCAGACTCTATGTGTGTCTCTAGATAATACATTGGCTTATATAGAGCTTTTTATCACACTCTCTCTCACATCCTCACAGTCCACATTGTAAGCCTACTCACACATATAGAGTAGAGTAGATAGCATTGGTTGAGGAGCACAACACAATTTGCCCCCACCCCACATTTTGAAGTCTGACATTATTCTGCTATGGTTCACGTCACTTTTTTCAGTTTGAGGTGTTGTCGATGTTCGTTCGTTTTTTTACGTGTATTTTTGGTTTATTTTGGTCGTGTGGTATGTGTTCTGCATGAAAGCAAAAGCAATTGTATCAATTAAATCTGAATACATCTGTCAGTGACACAATTCCAATGATAAAAACATTGAGATGTGATGATGACACCATTAATGAGAAAACACACCGATTCACGCATCTAATGGAATTTAAATAAACTTCCTGTTAACAAATGTCATGTGACACATACCACAACCCTTAACAAAGTGGCAGAAAGATTCAGCTTTTCTATTAATGATATATTTGTCCCACTTTGGGGTAACAGAACACCTTCACTAACCTTATCTATGTTCCTTCTCTTCCCTCCAGACACCCGGACCTTGCCTGACGTAGCCATGACAGGCAAGTGCACCCGGGAATGCGACGAGTACGGCCACTCGGACTCCTGCTGGATGCCTGTGCGCACGTCGCCCGAGCGGCGGCCCAAGACGACCACAACCCAACAACCAAAGCTTTCCACTTTCATGACCGGCGGCGGTAGCGGCAGCAGCCCTCCCGAGCAGCAACAACAGCAGCAGCATCCTGGCAGCCAGGAAGCCCTGGTTGCCATGGCCAACGGAGACCCCTCCTCCCACGTGATGCTGGGCAACGACCGCAACCGCAATCTGCTCAACAAGAAGATGGCCTCCTCCTCGTCCTCCTACGAAACCTTCAGCTCGCCCAGCTTCAGCCAGCCTGGGGTCGAGGAGGGGGTGGTAGTGGGTCACCCCATTGAGGAGATCCCCCTGGCCCCCACCGGGGAATACAAGCCCTCATCCTGTGGCACGCTCACCCGCCGGGAGGTCTACCTGTGAAGGGGGCGGTGGAGCTAGCGCCACGGTACGCATGGTTCTAACAACAAACAACAGCGACTATAGTAGGTAACCACGACAACAACAATTGAAGACACTTTTACTGTACCGGACTGACCTTGGCTGAGCAGGAAAGGTCCAAGGATAACCCCTCTCCAAGACACCAATAAACAACAAAAACAACATCGTGAAACAATGCTAAAATCTACGTGGATACAAATATAATCCCTTTTTAGAATTCTGATTCTGACCTTATCTTGCAAGAGGAAGAGGAGGATGGGGCTATTGGTGGGACTTGAAGCGAGACATTGGGTAACTGCTGCCGGCCGGCGAGTCGGGCCAATGGGAACATTACTGCTGCCTGATGAACACCACTGTACAATTACCAACTCATTTCCATAAAACATGCATGCATTATTTCTCCCTGACCCCACCTCCCAAAGACTGTACTGTACAAAAGAGGACCTTTTTCTATAACTTGAGTGTGACAATGAGACGTCATGCCTTTTGGGGACTTAGTGATACTCCCACCCTGATGCAAGTGTCATATACATTTAGTAGCGTGTCACGTACCACATGTCATGTGTCATGACCCCCCTGTGCTACCCATGATCCCGTCATTTCAAAAGCTGCATTCTGCAAAACACAACCAAACAACAACAAACTGCGAAAGCTACTAGCATGGCATCATAGTTAACATTTGGGGAAGACTAAGCTTTAACTTTCTGTCCTGTGGATAAGACGGTGTGTATCGCCTCATTCATGGGAGAATATCGTTGACAAATTGAGGAGTCAATGTGGTTGGCAATGTCCAAGCCATAGGAGTCCATGACACACACAGTGTATGATGAACTGATGTCCAAGTATGCTTATTTACGAGTGTGCTCTCTGCCTCTTGCATAGACAATAATACAAGTGAACATTGTACATATATATCGATTCAGACCCTTTTACCTTCAAAGCTCATTTTCACTTGTCTCTCTACCTTTCTCTGTCTCTCTTTCTCTGTATTTGGATGGCCTGAGAGGTGAAGACAAAACCCGCCCTTCAAGAGGACATTTTCTATCTAGAGCCAATCGGAACTGGTTGTCGTTCTTTGCTTGGATTGCGTAATATGTGTACGTGGTTGTGCATACTCCATCACCCCCGGAAAATATTGATTCCTATTCAGATGAAAGTTATAAAGCTGATTTTGGTTTATCTTGCCAACACAGACAAGCAGACACAGATCAACACACAGCTAACATGTCATGGTTAGACTTTTTAGGTGAGTTGTTTGAGAGAAGTGCTAGGCATGTAAAATAAAGCATGATAAGGTAGGTTAAGCTGGTCCAGAAAAGTTATGTGGTGAGGTTTTGCCATGACATTTATTTTATGTTAGTGTGTGTGCTAGATTGAACAATACATACCATATTGTACACTGACACAAACAAGCTATCTATCACATAATAGTAAACATAGTATACTCTACCAAGGTCCATGTCCACCTTCCCATAAATGGAGATGTCACTAAGTTAATTTTCATATTGACACAGGCAGACATCTTTGAGCAAGAATGTAAGAATCAGCTCAATGAAGTACAATCAAAAATACCTACTGATGTACAAAAAGGTGTGTGAAAATACAACGCTTTAACATTGTGTCTTACAAGTTAGTATGAGAGAGAAACCAAAGCAAACGAACAACAAACTGGCATGAAGGTATATGGATTCATCATTTATCAGAGAGTAACTACATACAATACAACACAGAAATAGCTTTCGGTATTATGTTGCTTTAAATACATGCATATCTGTAAATGTATAGTGAGAGTATAGGTTGAATTGAGCAAGGGTGTGACATGTAAGCAAAACATCCGTTCTATTTTGGACTGACACTTACAACCACATGCACACACAGAAACACACACACGCACATAATTTGAAGATATTGTGCCTCCTTAACTATCACAAGTTGTGTTTTTCTCTGGTAAGTAGGCACAAGGTCTTGCCACCATAAGTGAGCAAAAGAATATCAGATGGAAACACTTTTATATGTTAGCTAACCCTTTGGTTCAAAACAACTGCTATTTGGCAGTCCACCAATCTGTAGTCTGTAAGTACTACTTGTCGTTTGAAGAAGTCCTCCTATGCTTATAAACTGTATACATGAATATGTACTTTTTATTGCATGTTTAAAGGGAATTTACTTCACTTACTGAGGAGAAAAAATGTAAAAGAAAAGTTTTCAAAAAAATCCTTAACCTGTGAACATGGAGGTCCATCTTGTTGCTTGCTTTTGTTATAACAGACATTAGCCATGTAGTACGACTAAGTATATCAGTTTGAGGAGAAAGAAATGTATGTTTATTTTGCATATGTGACCAACCTCCTTTATTCGGTCTTATGTAGCAAAGTTTGAAATTGTGTTTTTTTACTTTGGATAAAAGCAGAGACAAAGAGCTACAAAATTGTATATCATACACTGCGTTTAAGGGAACAATGGACATGTAATTCTGCTTTGAAAGTTGATAAACCTGTAATCTCACTTTTGAGAATATGGCCTTTGAATGTTTTGGTACCAAGTGAAGACCTCTTCTTTGCCATTCAGCATCGTTCACACCCTCTTAAGCTTTAGCCCCACCATCTCGTTTCGCTCTCGGAGCGTTCAGAGCGCACACTTGACGCTCTGGCCAATGAGTAGGGTTGATCCGAGCGTTCTGACCTCACATCGTCAGTCAGCACCCAAGCTAACTGGCTAACATTGGCTAGCTACTTCCAGACACAAAATTGGGATTATGGTTCATTGTTTACCTCTGGATAACGTGAAAACAGCCTAACCAGCTCTGCTAGGGCGAGTAAACCACCTAGCAAAGCTGGTTAGGCTGTTTTCATGTTATCCAGAGCGTTGGTGACTGTAACTGTGCTGCTCACAATAATTTAATTACGCTTTTTTGCCAATGTTTACTCACACCGCTCATATTCAACAGGTGTTGTGCATTCATAAATTCATCAGTTATTCTGCACTCTGGCATACTCAGACTGAATTTACGAACGCACCCGAAATGGTTACTTGCATAGTGGAGTCATTTGTTAAGACCCGTAGCTGTCTAGCTAGGTAAACAATGAACCTAGCTAGGTAAACAACGTGTAAGATCATACACGTAACATTAGCTAGCGAGCCCACCAGCTAATTAACCATAATCCAACTCATGACGTTACTACCCTGCATGAATCTGCTGGTAGTTAACCAACCAGGCTCAATGTTAGCTAGCTAACATTAGGCTCTAACTAGCCAAGAAAATGGCTCTGAGATTCGAAAAATAACATCATACACATAACGTGAGCCAGTCAGCTAACGTTAGCTAGTTAAACAATAAACAATAATCCCCTCCCAAGACTTTACTACCCTGCATGAATCTGCACGTAGCTAACCAACTAGGTTCAATGTTAGCAAGCAAATGTCTCTGATTATATACAAATAATAAGATCATACATGTAACATTAGCTAGCGTGCCAGACAGCTAACGTTAGCTAGCTAGCTAACGGTACACTTTAACTAGAAATGAAACCACTTTCTGTCAAAATTAGAAACATGTAATATCTGAAAATGTAGCTAGCTAGACTGTCTTACTTGTATACATCATGCATGATGGACACGTCTCCCTGTCACGGATGCCATGGTTGCTCTTAGTTTGAAGATGTAATCCAGAGATAGGTGTTTTATCCATCTCTTTAGCTATCCTACTCTAATTCCACTGATTTCAAAACTCGATCCTCCAGAAAGTGGAGAACAGTAGCGTTAGACAGGATTACCTACACATACTGACAAGCTCAAATAGACAGAAGCCTTCTATATGGCAGACCAATCCAAACTCCTCTCTCGACATGTCCAGCCCACTTACTATCTCAGCCAATCATGGCTAGTTGGAAGGTTACTGTCTTTTTCTGTGGCTTCACCAACTAGGCTCGTAATTAAACAATTGTATTCATATTTACAGATGGTGTAGACGTTTGTTATTAAGGAACATGAAAGTTCACATGTTTCAGAAGGCATTTCTGTCAAAAAACGTATTTTGATTTTTTTAAAAAGTTTACGTTCAAATGGCTCTCCTGTGAAGTAGTGACCTACGACATACACCTAGTTTCCTGAAACAAGTCACATATTCAGTTGAAGGTTAAGTAGTGCTACCCCATCATGATAACATAGATTCAGTTGAAGGTTAATTAGTGCTACCCCATCATGATAACATAGATTCAGTTGAAGATTAAGTAGTGCTACCCCATCATGATAACATAGATTCAGTTGAAGGTTAAGTAGTGCTACCCCATCATGATAACATAGATTCAGTTGAAAATTAAGTAGTGCTACCCCATCATGATAACATAGATTCAGTTGAAGGTTAAGTAGTACTACCCCATCATGTTAACATAGATTCAGTTGAAGGTTAAGTAGTGCTACCCCATCATGATAACTTCAGTTGAAGGTTAAGTAGTGCTACCCCATCATGATAACATAGATTCAGTTGAAGGTTAAGTAGTGCTACCCCATCATGTTAACATAGATTCAGTTGAAGGTTAAGTAGTGCTACCCCATCATGATAACATAGATTCAGTTGAAGGTTAAGTAGTGCTACCCCATCATGATAACATAGATTCAGTTGAAGGTTAAGTAGTGCTACCCCATCATGATAACATAGATTCAGTTGAAAGTTAAGTAGTGCTACCCCATCATGATAACATAGATTCAGTTGAAAGTTAAGTAGTGCTACCCCATCATGCCTCATAACATGTAAAATTCTGACACACATAATACAGTGAGACAACAATTCGCAACTTTCTTCCGGCATGGTTTTCCCTTCCATTTTCCCCCTCTCTTTTCTATTTGATATACAATAACAGTCAAACACTTGGAAATGATCATCATTATGTATTTTATTTGTTTTTTCTCTTATATTTTCTGGTGCAACTTTGTATATTTAGAGTGCTTCTGTAAAAAAGAAAAATGTCCAAAAACAAAACTATAGAGTGAATGCAAAATATGCAATTGTGCCTTTTTATACCGATTGGTATGATTAAATGTTGGTTTGGAATGGTACAAAACCAATTATGCTGACATGCTTTCTAAAAGTAGTGTGGATGATATTATAGTCCAATTTTAAATACCTCCTGAGGAATCTTATATGATCGAGGAGAAATCCAATGACTTTCTGGCTTCTCGGAATGTGACCAGTCAAATGTGTGTAAGCCTGTAGATACAGCATGATAAGATGATGTGGAGTGGCTATTGGATGGGTCTTAACGTGGAACGTTCAAGGTATGAATAACCATTCCGAGCATAGTGTAGTTTCATAACCAAATTACAACTTTTTTGTACTGATTAATACTAGTAATATTGATTAAGTAATGGAAAAATTATTATCCTATTGCTATGGTGTTCTGCTGATGTACATGTTCAGTGCGACAAACCTATGTTCATAAAACACTCTCCTGGATTGAACACATTGAGTGTGGTAGAAGAAACGCTTGGAGACATTTGACAGAAATGCTATTACAATTGGAAGAATAAGGAGTAAAAAAATGCTGCAAGGTCGAGATGGTGACAGAATGCAAGGTCAAGATGCTGACAGAATGCAAGGTCGAGATGCTGACAGAATGCAAGGTCGAGATGCTGACAGAATGCACACCTCAGGACGTACAGCAACCCCTAAAACACACTCTTACAACACATGCATTACAAAAAAACTCAACACATACAACAATTCTACAAAGCATGGTGCGTTACAACACTGGAAACGAGAGAAGTTGTATAGTGGGTTCTCGTGTTATACTTTCAGTGAACATAAAGGAAATTGCATGTCTGTGTTTCTAGAAAGACTGAGAAAGTTATATATAGAGAGGTAAGTGTTATAATTAGCTTTTTTGATTGTCAAAAAATGCTACTCTTTACTCAAACATTCAATAGGCTACTTGTGCTTACTTCTAAATGTAAAATATTATCTGATAGAAAAGAAACAGGGACAAAATCAAATGGTTCCTTCCTTGACCTGGTAATCCACAGGTGACAGTCATGTTTGGTTTTTAGAAAAATAAAATGTATAATATTTTTGCTACCTGAGGTGTTTGTTTAGTCAGATCTCTCTCCTCGTCGTTGTTGAGCATTCAAAGTCTGTGATGAGATTTGTAATATTAACCATAAACTATTTGTCCTTCGACTTGGATGTTGATATAGAAATTGAGTAAACAGTTTATCATTCTTTAATTAATTATGAGTCACTATGCACGCAGCTTAGCTGAACATGGCAAAATGTATTGAAGTCAACTTCTATTTATGAAATATTTTACATAATTTAATTTGCTTTTGTACAGGTTTCTGTAAATAAATTGCTTGTCATTTTTGTCTCTGCAGAAATAAAAATTTAACATGGTAAAACTATATCGTATTAACTCCTTTATTGATTTGAATTAGTTGTGTGGTATGTTTTCATACAGCTGGGAATTGCCAGGGACCTCACAATACGATATTATCACGATGCTTAGTTGCTGATACGAACGGTATTGCAATTCTCACTATTGCCTCATTCTATATGTATTGTGATTCGATACTGTGATTTTATTGGGATTTGATGTTCCAAACATATTGCTCACCGTATGTCTGCAGCAGAGGAACCAGAGAGAAACATGACAAAACTAATTTGATCAGTCATGGAAATAAAAGTGCTGAAAACAAATTGACTCCCTGTTTAGAAAGAAGAAGGAGAACAAGCTACGAAGGAAAAATGCAGTTTTGGTGCAGGTACAGACAACTAGCACAAAAATTATATTGCGATATTGTCAAAATGATAAGATATATCAGCAAAAATAATATCCAGATATGTAACTGCATCGATTTATCCCCCATCACTATGTTTTCACACAAGCCATTAGTCAACCACTACATACTGTATATTGACGTTCATATTATTATCATTATCTTTTTTTCTCCAAAACCGCACAGTGAACTACTACTGCTTCTTGCAACACATACTATACCTCTCCACCACACTATACTAGTGTACTGTTACCACCTGTTACCACCATTTCCACAAGGGAAAAGTTTCATGTTATTGTGGAGTAAAGCACTGACCTTTTCTCCACCTGTGTCAGGTGTGTGTGTGTCAGTGTGTCCATTTGTGTGTATGCCTGCGCCCCCTGTGTGCGTGGTGTCTTGTGCAGGTTGCTAGTGCTATCTGGTTCATACGTCTAGATGATGTATGAGGCGATTACAGGCCAGGTAATTAAGGATCCACTGTGCTCCATTCCCAACGCTCTGGTTAGCACAACCAACCCACCAACCCCCGGCGCCACTAATGGTGTCTTAATAGAAAATGACAATGCACCGTAAAATTACATCTCCAAAACTTTTTCTCTCTCAACTCCCACAGGGGCCTTGCACACATAACAGAATGGTGTGATAGAAAAAAGCTGTTATGTTCAGGGGTTTATATGATCCGTGTGATTACTCATAGGACTCTCACGGATGTAGTAGTTGCTTTCTGCATTGTCATGTGTACAGTTGCACCCTTCTGATTGTTTTCGTGTCTGTCCAGATTTAATTGAAATGCCTTTTCATATAATATATTTTCCCAAAATATTGTGCTTGTGCTCATATGAGTTTAGGACAATTTTGGTTTAAATGATGTTGAAATGCTAATGTTATACTCTCTGCCTGACATGGAAAATATAAATGTTCTATCCAGGGAATGGGAAATTAAGACAAATTAGAATTAATGTGAATGTAATTAATGTTCAGACAATGCATTTCAAAGAATTGTTGTGAAAGATTATTTCTCTGAATTAAACAGGGATTTGAATATTAACAAAGTCATACGTAATGAATAGAGTTATAGTTTATGGATCACCCCAAAAAACACAGTCCCAGAAAACAAAATGTTTATCACATAGAGTATGTCAATGCCCAAGCACAGGGCAGAATTCACACAGTACTTCCACATCCATGCATAGCAAACTGATTTCCTGTGTATTTGCGGGAGTGGCGGTCTGACTCAGTGGGGTCTAGGAGAAGGAAGAGATTGACCTCTGTAACCTTCCGGCAGATTCTTCTGTGAGATATATGGTGTAGTTTAAGGGCGTTGGGTAATCTTATAAGCAGAAAGGAAGTCCATAGCTTTCTGTCAAGTTCCTGGACCAACCAGAGCAGAGATATCATGAGACGTGGACCAACCAGAGCAGAGATTTATCATGAGACATGGAACAACCAGGGCAGAGATATCATGAGACATGACCAACCAGAGCAGAGATATCATGAGACATGGACCAACCAGAGCAGAGATTTATCATGAGACATGGACCAACCAGAGCAGAGATATCATTATACATGGACCAACCAGAGCAGAGATACAGTGGGGAGAACAAGTATTTGATACACTGCCGATTTTGCAGGTTTTCCCACTTACAAAGCATGTGGAAGTCTGTAATTTTTATCATAGGTACTCTTCAACTGTGAGAGACGGAATCTAAAACATTGTATGATTTTTAAGTAATTAATTTTCATTTTATTGCATGACATATGTATTTGATACATCAGAAAAGCAGAACTTAATATTTGGTACAGAAACCTTTGTTTGCAATTACAGAGATCATACGTTTCCTGTAGTTCTTGACCAGGTTTGCACACACTGCAGCAAGGATTTTGGCCCACTCATCCATACAGACCTTCTCCAGATCCTTCAGGTTTCGGGGCTGTCGCTGGGCAATACGGACTTTCAGCTCCCTCCAAAGATTTTCTATTGGGTTCAGGTCTGGAGACTGGCTAGGCCACTCCAGGACCTTGAGATGCTTCTTACGGAGCCACTCCTTAGTTGCCCTGGCTGTGTGTTTCGGGACATTGTCATGCTGGAAGACCCAGCCACAACCCATCTTCAATGCTCTTACTGAGGGAAGGAGGTTGTTGGCCAAGATCTCGCGATACATGGCCCCATCCATCCTCCCCTCAATACGGTGCAGGCGTCCTGTCCCCTTTGCAGAAAAGCATCCCCAAAGAATGATGTTTCCACCTCCATGCTTCACGGTTGGGATGGTGTTCTTGGGGTTGTACTCATCCTTCTTCTTCCTCCAAACACGGCGAGTGGAGTTTAGACCAAAAAGCTCTATTTTTGTCTCATCAGACCACATGACCTTCTCCCATTCCTCCTCTGGATCATCCAGATGGTCATTGGCAAACTTCAGACGGGCCTGGACATGCGCTGGCTTGAGCAGGGGGACCTTGCGTGCGCTGCAGGAAGTTAATCCATGACGTCATAGTGTGTTACTAATGGTTTTCTTTGAGACTGTGGTCCCAGCTCTCTTCAGGTCATTGACCAGGTCCTGCCGTGTAGTTCTGGGCTGATCCCTCACCTTCCTCATGATCATTGATGCCCCACGAGGTGAGATCTTGCATGGTGCCCCAGACTGAGGGAGATTGACCGTCATCTTGAACTTCTTCCATTTTCTAATAATTGCGCCAACAGTTGTTGCCTTCTCACCAAGCTGCTTGCCTATTGTCCTGTAGCCCATCCCAGCCTTGTGCAGGTCTACAATTTTATCCCTGATGTCCTTACACAACTCTCTGGTCTTGGCCATTGTGGAGAGGTTGGAGTATGTTTGATTGAGTGTGTGGACAGGTGTCTTTTATACAGGTAACGAGTTCAAACAGGTGCAGTTAATACAGGTAATGAGTGGAGAACAGGAGGGCTTCTTAAAGAAAAACTAACAGGTCTGTGAGAGCTGGAATTCTTACTGGTTGGTAGGTGATCAAATACTTATGTCATGCAATAAAATGCAAATTAATTACTTAAAAATCATACAATGTGATTTTCTGGATTTTTGTTTTAGATTCCGTCTCTCACAGTTGAAGTGTACCTATGATAAAAATTACAGACCTCTACATGCTTTGTAAGTAGGAAAACCTGCAAAATCGGCAGTGTATCAAATACTTGTTCTCCCCACTGTATATATATATATATATATATATGCCATTTAGCAGACACTTAGAAAAGCGA
Source organism: Thymallus thymallus (assembly GCA_023634145.1). Classification (NCBI taxonomy): domain Eukaryota; kingdom Metazoa; phylum Chordata; class Actinopteri; order Salmoniformes; family Salmonidae; genus Thymallus; species Thymallus thymallus. Next base: position 20,818,701 of record CM042422.1, read on the forward strand.
TTTACAGTTATGCGTGCATATATTTTACATAATCAAACCCACTACGCTGGCGTTACAGGCGCCATGCTCTACCTACTGAGCGACAAATGACCACAAGGAGGAGAAGATATCCATGGATAGAACAGTTAGTGCTTTGTTAAATACATTTTTATTTCATATTTATTTTATTGACTCACTGAGAGATTGAGTGTAAACTGTTATGTGTTCTGGAATGAACAAATAAACAATGTCATAAGAAAACTCCTGCAATAACTTTGATTTAATTGTGATAAATTCTATCAGGGTTTATTTCACTGGCTATCACACCCCCGAGGATGATGTCATTATGGCTTCACAGCGAGGACAGACACACAATCTGCAAAGCACTGAAGGGGCAAGTCAAACACACACTCACACACTCACACAAATACACGTCACTCATTGAACAAAAGTATCTTTGAATCTGAGAAGCATTGCTACACTTACATTCTCAGTGGATTTGTGTGTGGGTCTGAGTGTGGGTCTGGGTGTGGGTGTGTGTGTTTGTGTGTGTGCGTATGTTATGTATTCCTGACACAAGCTTTTTCTCTAATGAAAAGGCCAATCCCACCCATCAATCATTTTGCACTTGATCCTCTCCGATGATGGACAGCTCTCTGTGGCGGGGTCAGGTATGACAGGTGTGAGGGATGACGTCCAGGGGCTGGCAGGGCGGGAGGGTCGGCGGTTATTACCCAGAAGGGTCTCAGGGCGCCTCAACACCGCATGATATATTACCCACAATGACTGGCGACCAGTTTACAGCCTACCACATGACATCTCAACGCAGATGAGATATGAAATGCAACATGTGAGCTCAAACGTATTGTATATACGAGATATCAATCACGTTTATCAATAGTGGGGTAAAATAAACCAGACTGCATACTGTTGTTGCTCTATAGCAAGTTGACAACAACATCATTGTTGCTTGGAGGTTTTTATTAATGACTGATGTATTCATACTATAACAAGGAGGAATGTTCTTCACTCTCCTCCAGGAAGGGTGAGGAGGAGGAGGAGGAGGAGGAGGAGGAGGAGGAGGAGGAGGAAGAGGAGGAGGTGGATGAGGGGGAACAAGAAGTGGAGGAGGAGGAGGAGGAGGAAGAGGAGGGGGAAGAGGAAGAGGAGGAGGAAAAGGAGGAGGAGGAAGAGGAGGAAGAGGAGGAGGAGGAGGAGGGGAATAAGAGGAGGAGGAGGAATAGGAGGAAGTGGAGGAGGAGGAAGGGGAGGCGGAGGAGGAGGGGGAATAGGAGGAGGGGGAGGGGGAGGAGGAGGGGGAGGAGGAAAGAGGAGGAGTATGATGATGATGACGATGATGAAGAGGAGAGGAAAGATGAGGAGGAGGAAGGGGAGGAGGGGATGAGGAAGAGGAGGAGGAGGAAGAGGAGGAAGAGTAGGAGGAGAATGATGATGATGATGAGGAGGAGGAAGAGGAGGAGGAGGAGGAGCAGTCAGAGTATTAGGAGGAGGAGGAGGAGGAGGAGGAGGAGCAGTCAGAGTTTTAGGAGGAGGAGGAGGAGGAGGAGGAGGAGGAGGAAGAGGAGGAGGAGGAGGAGGAGGAGGAGGAGGAGGAGTCAATAAAGTGAAGATGACCTGATCACCTAAGGTCACACATCACATGACTGCTGATGATGTCTCTCCCACTGGCCCAACCATTAGATCAATCAACCATTATGGTTGAAAGAGGGATTGAGTTCTCATAACGGGAGGGGGGAGGGATACAGGCATCACAACCATCTCCATCTCAGGCCCAGAGCATTTTCAACCCCAGGAGATGAATGCACTATTAACACTGTCCATGCTGTTATGAACAGATAGCCCACAGTATGCCATAGAGGCACACAGGTAAAGAGGAGCACCTGGTTGCTGACTAATGCACATATGGTGAAGAATGGGTCCAAATCACAATTGGAGTATTCGCCAGGTTGACGCCTACTGCTCAGGTGCATGCTAGACCAGCCAGATTGCTCAAGATTGACTTTGAAAGTGGACGTCTGTCCATGTCCTGAGGACATCGGGAAATGCATTCAAAACCGGCCACTAGGGGCAACAGAGAGCGCTATTACCATCAAGTAGGCTTGGGTTTTGCTAGGGTGTTGTGGATACGGGTGGTGGATAGGCGTAATCCCATGACTCTGGATCCGAAGGTTGTGTTTTCAAAACCAGTGTTAGACACTTAACCATTTGGAATTAATACCTAAATCTTTTAACCCTATTCAAAATCTTAACCATTAAATTTGACATTTGGCGCAACTTCAAAATCTGAGGTTTGGAGAAACGTGGATGAACGTCAGAATCTGAAGACAAATTGGTGAGGTCTTGTTGTGCTAGACATGCATGCAGTGCCTGATGAGAGCTTTAAGTTCCTTGGTGTTCACATCACCAACAAACTATCATGGTCCAAACACACCAATGCAGTCGTGACAGGAGACTGTAAAAATTTGGCATGGGTCCTCAGATCCTCAAAAAGTTCTACAGCTGCACCATCGAGAGCATCCTGACTGGTTGCATCACCGCCTGGTATGGCAACTGCTCGGCCTCCGAGCGTAAGGCACGACAGAGGTTAATGCTGACGGCCCAGTACATCACTGGGGCTAAGTTTCCTACCATCCAGGACCTCTATACCAGGCGGTTTTAGAGGAAGGCCCTAAAAAAAAAAGACTCCAGCCACCCTAGTCAGACTGTCTTCTACTGCACGGCAAGTGGTACCGGAGCGCCAAGTCTTGCAAACATACAATATGTTATGAATTGTACTGTAGCTAGGTGGCTAATGTTAGCTAGCTCGCTAACATTAGCTAGGCTAGGGGTTAGGGTTTAGGTTTAAGGTTAGGGTTAAGTTCATGAGTTAAGTTAAAGGGTTAAGGCTAGGGTTAGGTGAAGGGTTAGCTAAAAGGGTTAAGGTTAGGGGAAGGGGAAGGGTTAACTAACACGCTAAATAGTTGCAAAGTGTTATACATCCACCCATCCATCCACCCTACTTTCTGTTTTATTTAACCATACCAAACGTAACATACGTAACATAACGTTTCGGATTTAAGTGAAGAATAATAGGAAATGCTCTGAGACCAGGTTGAGGACGCAGGTTATAACCAGGTATAAACAGTGTTCACGATGGTTACAATAATGAACAGGTTATTAGATATCATTTTTTATTTTACTTTGACGTTTAAATGAAATTATTAATCAAATTGTAAAAAAAAAAATATATATTATAAAATATTCATTAATTGGTATCAGATCACTTATCTTTTTATGCTTGAGGAGAAAACAGAGTTGACAAGAGCTTCATTCTAGAATTCACTCGAGGGTTATTCTACAAACAACATAATATCATGTATAACCGACGTCATGCTGCTTGCTTAGCAAGTACGGCTTCCTGCTGATTCGGCTCACATCGAGGATCGAACCCAGGACCTGTGCTTTGCTAGCACAGGTGACTGCCCCCCCTAAGCATCTTACCACTCGAAAAGTTAACAATTTGGCAGAGAGCTCGAAAAGTTAACAATTTGGCCGAGAGCTCGAAAAGTTAACAATTTGGCCGAGAGCTCGAAAAGTTAACAATTTGGCCGAGAGCTCAGGCTGAGCAGTAAGTTTCACACATGCCAATGTGATCACCCCGGCAAGTGGTAATGCTGATGTGTACTTTCACGGTATGACTCACACCCTGGTATCAACCTTGTTCTGTCCGACACAGACGTTAATCATTTTAGAAAGCGTAGAGAAGCATTTTATGTTACGATTTATAAGTCTTTATCCTAATGGTATTAATGAAGAATTCATTATCAATGATTTCCTCTAGTAAGCTACTCTCTATTTTAAATGTTTTATTATCAGTGTAAAAGACAAGAGGGTTCTGAGGGTTGTGTTTAAATTGTTACGTTGTCTTATTGTCTACGGATGTTATCATTGAAAGCATATGTACAGTACATGTTCTATTGGTCAGTACAACATGTTATCACAATCTATTGGTCAGTCTACGCTAAAATCAATTGGTGAGATACTTGTCTAACTCATCTAACCTATAATTTTGTTATTTACATATCCTATTGGTCAGTGCAACATGCACTCACAATCTGTTGGCTGGTCTTAACCAATCACCTCATGCTTTCATTTTCATATTTATTGTGATTGGTCCCTGAGGCCATTTTAAAATGTTTTAAAGTTCCTTTTTATTTCTTTAAAAACCCTGAAGGCCAAAAGCTGAAAAGCATATTTTCTACTTTTTGCAATAAATAGTCTTTTGACATTTTTTTATTCCAATGTCCTCCAAGTGTTGCTGAATCTCCTCTCAGACACACACACACGCACACACACACACACACACACACACACACACACACACACACGGAGACTTGTCCGGACCGGCGCTGCCTTTATATCTGGGATTTAAACCCCAGTCCGCCTCATGTGTAACAAGGCCTCAGCATTTAGCATCTCCTCCACACTGGAAATGTTTAACTTGCAGCTCGGGCTACAGGGGATCATATGAGATTGCCTACATTTAGCCTCTCCCAAGGTCTGAAAATGATTTGAATGCCTCGGACTACACAAGTGATATGAGCTGCTTGACCTCGCTAGGCGACTGGGTTCGCCTCAACACGGAGATGAGATTCAGATCGCCTGCCTCCTCTTTCCCTCCTTCCTCTGCTCTTCCTGGATCTCATGAATCACACTGCAGGATGTCTGTCTTAAGCAGTGAATCCTACACTGCAGGATGTCTGTCTTAAGATGTGAATCCTACACTGCAGGATGTCTGTCTTAAGATGTGAATCCTACACTGCATGATTTCTGTCTTAAGCTGTGAATCCTACACTGCATGATTTCTGTCTTAAGCTGTGCCAGGGAGAGCAGGTGCAAGGAAAGTCAGTGTGGATGCTCTCCTGTCTGTCTCCTGCTTTACATTCTATCCATCCGCACCATGCAAATGCAGTTGTTGTAGTAGTTATCTTATTTTTTCCCACAGGAGCACACATATTCATGAGATACACACATACACATAAAAAAAGTAATGGCCCCCTTACACTCAATAACTGGTTCTGCCACCTTTAGCTGCAACCAAACACTTCCTGTAGTTGTTGATCAGTCTCTTAAATCGCTGTGGAGGAATGTTGGCCCACTGTTCCATCCAGAACTGCTTTAACTCAGCAACATTTGTGGGATTTCAAGTATGAACTGCTTGTTTCAAGTCCTGCCACAACATCTCAATTGGGATTAGGTTAGGACTTGGACTAGGCCATTCCAAAACTTAAAATGTGTTTCCTTTTAGCCATTTTCATGTAGACTTGATTGTGTGTTATGGATCATTGTCTTGCTATATTACCCAGCTGCGCTTCAGCTTCACCTTACAGACAGATGACCTGCCATTCTCCTTTAGAGATCACTGATACAGAGCAGAATTCATGGTTTCTTCCATAAAGGCAAGTCGTCAAGGTCCTGAGGCAGCAAATCATACCCAAAACATCACACTACCACCACCATGCTTGACCAATGGTACCAGTTTCTTACTGTGGAATAGTGTTTGGTTTGCGCCAGGCATAATGGGACCCATGTCGTCCAAAAAGTTTGACTTTTGACTAATCTGTCCATAGAACATTCTTCCAAGAGTCTTGATAATCATCTAGGTGCTTCCAGGTGCTTTTTGGCAAACTTCAGTCAACGTTTTGGACGAGATGGCCAAAATTCCTCCACAGTGATGTGAGAGACTGATCAACAACTACAGGAAGTGTTTTGTCGCAGTCATTGCGGCTAAAGGTGTTATAACCAGTTATTGAGTGTAAGGAGTGAATTACTTTTTCACACAGGGGCATTGGGTGTTGCATAACTTGGTTTATTAAATAAATTATATAAGCATACATTTTTTTTGTTATTTGTAAACTCAGGTTCCCTTTATCTAATATTAGGTTTTGGTTGAAGATCTGACAACATTCAGTGTCAAGAATATGAAAAATAATAGAGAAAATCAGAAAGGGGGCAAACTTTTTCACGACCCTACACATACAGTGGGGAGAACAAGTATTTGATACACTGCCGATTTTGCAGGTTTTCCCACTTACAAAGCATGTAGAAGTCTGTAATTTTTATCATAGGTACTCTTCAACTGTGAGTGACGGAATCTAAAACAAAAATTCAGAAAATCACATTGTATGATTTTTAAATAATTAATTTGCATTTTATTGCATGACATAAGTATTTGATACATCAGAAAAGCAGAACTTAATAACTTTGGTACAGAAACCTTTGTTTGCAATTACAGAGATCATACGTTTCCTGTAGTTCTTGACCAGGTTTGCACACACTGCAGCAGGGATTTTGGCCCACTCCTATACAGACCTTCTCCAGATCTTTCAGGTTTCAGGGCTGTCGCTGAGCAATAGCTAGGCCACTACAGGACCTTAAGATGCTTCTTACGGAGCCACTCCTTAGTTGCTCTGGCTGTGTGTTTCGGGTCGTTGTCATGCTGGAAGACCCAGCCACGACCCATCTTCAATGCTCTTACTGAGGGAAGGAGGTTGTTGGCCAAGATCTCGCGATACATGGCCCCATCCATCCTCCCCTCAATACGGTGCCGTCGTCCTGTCCCCTTTGCAGAAAAGCATCCCCAAAGAATGATGTTTCCATCTCCAAGCTTCATGGTTGGGATGGTGTTCTTGGGGTTGTACTCATCCTTCTTCTTCCTCCAAACTTCAGACGGGCCTGGACATGCGCTGGCTTGAGCAGGGGGACCTTGCGTGCGCTGCAAGATTTTAATCCATGACGGCGTAGTGTGTTACTAATGGTTTTCTTTGAGACTGTGGTCCCAGCTCTCTTCAGGTCATTGACCAGGTCCTGCCGTGTAGTTCTGGGCTGATCCCTCACCTTCCTCATGATCATTGATGCCCCACGAGGTGAGATCTTGCATGGTGCCCCAGACTGAGGGAGATTGACCGTCATCTTGAACTTCTTCCATTTTCTAATAATTGCGCCAACAGTTGTTGCCTTCTCACCAAGCTGCTTGCCTATTGTCCTGTAGCCCATCCCAGCCTTGTGCAGGTTTACAATTCTATCCCTGATGTCCTTACACAGCTCTCTGGTCTTGGCCATTGTGGAGAGGGTGGAGTCTGTTTGATTGAGTGTGTGGACAGATGTCTTTTATACAGGTAACGAGTTCAAACAGGTGCAGTTAATACAGGTAATGAGTGGAGAACAGGAGGACTTCTTAATGAAAAACTAACAGGTCTGTGAGAGCCAGAATTCTTACTGGTTGGTAGGTGATCAAATACTTATGTCATGCAATAAAATGCTAATTAATTACTTAAAAATCATACAATGTGATTTTCTGGATTTTTGTTTTAGATTCCGTCTCTCACAGTTGAAGTGTACTTATGATAAAAATTTCAGACATCTACATGCTTTGTAAGTAGGAAAACCTGCAAAATCGACAGTGTATCAAATACTTGTTCTCCCCGTTGTATATTGACTTTCACTCATGTGACAGAATATACATACTGCACATTCACACTGAAATGCTAAATAGGCACTCACACACACACACACACACACACACACACACACACACACACACACACACACACACACACACACACACACACACACACACACACACACACTCACACACTCACACACACACACACACACACACACACACACACACACACACACTCACACACACACACTCACACACAAACACACCCTCACACATGCACACACACACACGCGTACACACACAACACACACACACACACAGACTCACACTCACACACACACATACACACATACACACATACACACATACACAATCTCAAAAGTTGTTGTTTGTGGATGAGACATGTTATCTACTTTCATATGGCAGCGATCACATTTCCCCTCAGGAAAATTCTTCCTTCTTTCACATCGTCATGTATTTACATTGTGATCAACACATGGAAACATGAGAGAGCAAAGGTGAAACATAGAAGGGACAGAACACCTGATTCTACGGTACACAGCACAGTAAGACCCAATCAGACCTTGTTATTATTGCTATTTTTTTCATCCACTGATCTCACTGACCTCTTCGACCAGTCACTAGTCCACTGATCTCACTGACCTCTTCAACCAGTCACTAGTCCACTGATCTCACTGACCTCTTCAACCAGTCACTAGTCCACTGATCTCACTGACCTCTTCAACCAGTCACTAGTCCACTGATCTCACTGACCTCTTCAACCAGTCACTAGTCCACTGATCTCACTGACCTCTTCAACCAGTCACCAGTCCACTGATCTCACTGACCTCTTCAACCAGTCACCAGTCCACTGATCTCACTGACCTCTTCAACCAGTCACCTTTCCACTGATCTCACTGACCTCTTCAACCAGTCACCAGTCCACTGATCTCACCGACCTCTTCAACCAGTCACCAGTCCACTGATTTCACTGACCTCTTCAACCAGTCACCAGTCCACTGATCTTACTGACCTCTTCAACCAGTCACCAGTCCACTGATCTCACTGACCTCTTCAACCAGTCACCAGTCCACTGATCTCACTGACCTCTTCAACTAGTCACCAATCCTACAGACTCAAACCTGTTCACATGTATCCCCCTCATTTACATAAAATCTAATCAAATGTTATTGGTCACATACATGTGTGGAGAAAAAGCCATATCTCAGACTGGCCAATAAAAATAAAATATTAAGATGGGCAAAAGAACACAGACACTCGACAGAGGAAGATATGGCTTTTTCTTTCCAACTCTGCCTAGAAGGCCAGCATCCCGGAGTCGCCTCTTCACTGTTGACGTTGAGACTTGTGTTTTGCGGGTACTAATTAATGAAGCTACCAGTTGAGGACTTGTGAGGTGTCTGTTTCTCAAACTAGACACTCTAATGTACTTGTCCTCTTGCTCAGTTGTGCACCGAGGCCTCCCACTCCTCTTTCTATTCTGGTTAGAGACAGTTTGCGCTGTTCTGTGAAGGGTGTAGTACACAGCGTTGTACGAGATCTTCAGTTTCTTGGCAATTTCTCGCATGGAATAGCCTTCATTTCTCAGAACAAGAATAGACTGATGAGTTTCAGAAGAAAGTTATTTGTTTCTGGCCATTTTGAGCCTGTAATCAAAGCCACAATTGCTGATTCTCCAGATACTCAACTAGTCTAAAGAAGGCCAGTTTTATTGCTTCTTTAATCAGCACAACAGTTTTCACAATTATGTGATAACATGTGATAACATAATTGCAAAAGGGTTTTCAAATGATCAATTAGCCTTTTAAAATGATAAACTTGGATTAGCTAACAGAACGTGCCATTGGAATACAGGAGGGATGGTTGCTGATAATTGGCCTCTGTACGCCTATGTAGATATTCCATAAAAAATGTGCCGTTTCCAGCTACAATAGTCATTTACAACATTAACAATATCTACAATGTATTTCTGATCAATTTGATGTTATTTTAATGGACAAAAAAATGTGCTTTTCTTTAAAAAACAAGGATATTTCTAAGTGATCCCAAATTTTTGAACGGTAGTGTGTCAGAGCGGCATTGGACTAAGATACAGTGACATAGAAAAGTAACAGTGTCCATGACCAGAATACTTCCCTTTATTCAAGCAGTATTCATCAGCTATGGATCAACTGGACACGTCTACTGGGAATAACACGGTCTGAATGGGTCGTAATGTGTTGTGTACCGTAGAATCAGGTGTTCTGTCGCCTCTGTTTCTTTGGCTCGTTAGACCATTAATTAGCTAACAGGATACACTTTTTGTTGGGATCTATTAATTAAAGTGGCCATGTGCATCCGCTAAATGATGATGGGAGGACAATTAAGATAGTCTATTGGCTCGTGAGCGTCACAGATCCCTCCGGTATGTTGCTCATTCCCTGCACCAGTGTCGGAGGTCTACGTCCCCGGCCTCTAGGTACTGAACTGTGTCCATTACGCACACCTGGTACCCATTCATCCTTCATTTTGTATTGTATGAATGTGCCCTCCGTTCACCATCGATTATTGTCCCAATGTCCGTTGTGCCTGTGAGTAGGGTAGACCGGGGACGGTTGTCACACTTTTTACTATCGCCAGTATTTCTCAGCACTAGTAAATTACAGAAGACAAATTTCAGTATTGGTCCAAAGTTGAAGGTCTTGGGTATGAATTAATATCACTTTTATCAGCATAACATGTTTTAACATGAAGTGATAAGCCATAAAATACACTCTGTGAAAGTGTGACAACCAACCCCATCACAGGGTTGGTTGTCACAGGAGGTGGGGTTTGGTTGTCACTGTATATTCCAAAGAGATGTGCAATACCTAGAGATACCAAATAATTGCAAATGTTCTTAACATAATATGTAATGTGTTCATCTATAACATTTCTGCACTATGTGTTTAAATCCCATTGTGTTTAATTTGATGTTTATTTACAGATAATCCACAGAAAGAGGCAGACATTGGAATATGAAGGCTTTTAATAAAGCAAAACATTATCAGTCACGAAAACTTCGTGAAACATGTACTATAAAATGTTACAAAACTTTTGTAACAAATTTGAGTATGTAGGTTTGTTTGTGAATATTGTGTGTGTTTGTGAATAATTAGTAATCTTATATAGTCTTTGTCAGAATCGCAGGAATCACAGTTTTGACATATGTAATTAGATAATCCGTAAGGGGTGCACCCTTTGTGTGCCCAATTCTTGCACATAATGCACTTTAGCCATGTTTCTTTGGGTCGGCTGTTAGAAAAGGGCTCAACGCACACAAGACAAAAACATTCCTCTTCATCAGAGGATTCGAGAAGCTTAGACTTCTGTTTGGCCTTCTCTTTCCCCTTCCCCACACTAGTGGAGAGCTGAGCGGTAGATTTTTTTTGGACAACTTTGTCTGTGGGAAGATCCTATTCTTTCCCTGCGCAATCGCTTTCTCCCTCTCAAGGCCATCCTTAAGTGGCGTGTCAGTTAATATTGCAGTCTTTCTCTTTCTCCTTTGTGGGGCCATTATCCTTGGTTCAGCTTTAGGATGAGGGCGGATATCTTCTGGACTCGGAGCCAGAGATAGAGCAGGCTAGTCTGAACGCTGTGTGCTACTGTTGGGGGCCGGAGCCAGAGATAGAGAAGGCTAGTCTGAACGCTGTGTGCTACTGTTGGGGGCCGGAGCCAGAAGTGGAATAGGCTGGTCTGAACACTGTGTGCTACTGTTGGGGGCCGGAGCCAAAAGTGGAGCAGGGTGGTCTGAACGCTGTGTGCCATCGTTGGGGGGCAGAGCAAGAAATGGAGCAGGCTGGATGGGTACAGGACGGTCTGTGACAAATGATGGGGAAAACTCTGAATCATCAAACACATCCCTATTAAATGGATGGATGCCAGTAACCCTAAAACCTGACTGAATGTTCACAGGTGTTGCAGCAAGGGCATAGGCAATGGCCACAATCCCAGGAATGTCATAAATAGTCATTGTCTTGCCAGGATTTCTCACCATCCACGCATCACTAGCTGAGTTTACATGTTTCTTGAAGGGCACATATACAATACTGTCCGTCAAGTGGCTGGAGTTTATAGGAACAGAATAACCAAGCCATTTATTTTGCCGTAGTCTAGGCCGTCAGTGGACAAGTGAGAACAATGGTTATCCAAAATCAATAATTATGGATTGTCCTTGCTACATTTTGTTTGTGTAACAAAATGCTTCAGGAACTCCAAAAAACTGCTCATCTTTCATCCAACCGATGGGTTTGCACCATTGTTGATAAAGTCCTCCCTGTAGTTTACTCTGGGAAACACAAAGTAAGGGGAATGTTGTTTCCTATTGCTGACACAGCACAAGCTACGGTAACAAGTGTTACCCTCTCCCCAGACGTGAGAGAGCCCACTTGCTTGTAATCTCTTCGAGCCATTACCTTCTCTGGCTTGTGAACAGTAGTCACACCTGTTTTGTCCATGTTCCAGATATAATTTGGTCCGAACCGATGTCTTCTCATGACCTCTGCCAGGTTATTAAAGAAAGAGTTGACGTTCTGTTTGTTGAAGCTGGTTGCTCGTGCAATGCTTGTAGGCTCTGGGGCACGAATGGAGAGAAGCAATCTGCACTTGCAAAACTGCACTCACTCCATGGCTGTGGTATTTGAATGGTCTGAGTAACTGCATACTGATATGCAAGTTTCCATACTTCTTTAGGTGAGAGGCCATAATATACGTCAGATGCCCTAATGAAGTACTCAACTATCTGCTGCTCTTGCTGTTCAGTGAATATCTGTCGATTTTTTACATAACCAACATCAACTGATGGTCTCTCATGCTTCCCTTCTATGTCCTCAACACACATTTTGTAACAGTAGTGGATCAGCGTTCTGTAATTAATACTGAAGTCCTCCGCTGCACTTCTTATACTTTTCCCCTGCAGCTTCACCTGTCTCACTGCCTTCAGCATCACATTACATCACATCACATCACATACCTCCCCTCTCTTGGTCTTACTGTTAAAGTTCCTCACCATTTTTCTGCCAACCAGAAATGAAGCAGTGTGACTATACTTTAAAAAGACTCCATTGATATACTATGGGGTTGGTTGTCACACTGTGACAACCAACCCCCATACCAGTGTGACAACCAGCCCCATCTGAACTCTTGAGTTAAATGTTTAGCTAGCAACCACATGGCTTGACCTAGCATCTGATAAATATACTGAAACTCTAGGTATTCCCTTCCATTCTTAAACAAAAATAACTAAATAGAGATACGCTAAACGTACAAAGTTACAGAAGACATTTTATACAAAAGTAAATATTTACTATTCCCCATCAAAATGTGAAATGATTCCCTTACGCCAAGATTGTTAGCTCTCTATACAAGCTGACAATATTAATGACCTCATACAAAGACGTCACACATTTGATGAGAAACATTTTCCACAGCACCCCCTAGTTCGGCTGTAATAAGCTCTGTGACAACCAACACGTGTGAAAGCCAATCCCGGTCTCCCCTACCTGTGCTGTGTTGTTTTGACTCTCATGCTGTGTGTTCTGCAACTGGTTGTAATACGGGTCTCATCCCGCGTACTGGTTCATGGATGTAATATCGTGTACATTTGGGCCTTGGCTATTTCGGGTCTCGTACCGTGTATTTATTCGAGGTACCCCTACTACGTATTCCTGCACCTGATCCTGGTCCTCTATACGCAACGTGACAGTGAGGTTATTCCCTTGGGCTTCATTCATCGTGTGCTGTAGCAAAAGACAATGAGCGGAAAAATAGCACTCGGGATGTACGCAACGTTTATATTTCTGCATGAATCATTTTGCCACGTGTGTGTTGGTGTTTTGTGTTTTAGGGTCAGTGGGTTTACATGCATGCATGTTTTTGCATTATTATTATACGTCTGTGATCAAGGGTTGATGTTCTGTATGTCAACCCATTCTGTTGACATACAGTAGTACAGTAGTTCTGTTTTTACACGCATTTGCAGAAACGCTGTTGCTTTATGTGATGTGTTCAGTGTTTGAAGGTGTTATATGTAGAATGTTGAAGCCTTGTTCAGATTCTATATAAAAGTTAATCAAGTGAATATTTTTCTTCTTGTCCATCTGACATCCTCTCCCTATCCATCTTCAAAGATCTGTCAGTAAAAGTGGTTTTGTTGTAGATTTGATTCAGGCATGGAATATCCAAAAACCTGTATATAGAAATGTTGGCACAACATTACAGTGTAATCTAGAATAGTACAAATTTACAGTTTGATCATAGTTAGCAAATTAGAGGGCTAAAGTCTTCCTCACTCTCCCTTCCACCATCCCTGGTCCCTGGGATGGTGGTTACCTTGTTGACTTCCTGTTTCAAGCCCAGCGGTGAACACTTTTTTTTTTATTGATTCGATACCAGAAGGGGTAACACTCACGATTCAATCAGACTACATACAGCAGCTGACACACACACACACACGCACGCACGCACGCACGCACGCACGCACGCACGCACGCACGCACGCACGCACGCACGCACGCACACACACACACACACACACACACACACACACACACACACACACACACACACACACAAACAGTGCCTTCAGTCATCAGGAGTCCGTGTTATTACCTGAATCACAGCTGGTCTGACGCAGGACCCTGCAGCACTCAGAGACTGATCACTGCCTTATATACCGTATCACTTAACAATGACTTGATTACCAGGGGAGTGATTTACAGTATATACTGTATTACTTAATGACTTGATTACCAGGGGAGTGATTTACAGTATATACTGCATTACTTAATGATTTGATTACCAGGGGAGTGATTTACAGTATATACTGCATTACTTAATGACTTGATTACCAGGGGAGTGATTTACAGTATATACTGCATTACTTAATGACTTGATTACCAGGGGAGTGATTTACAGTATACACCGTATCACTTAACAATTACTTGTTTACCAGGGGAGAGATCTGGGGCCATGTAGCACTACAGGTGGCAGATGACATCACACTTCTTACCCTCGCTGTTATCTTCCCCTTCCCTCTGTCATGGACCTTGCCCACCTCACCCCACTCTGCAGGCCTGTTGTCCAACAGTAGCCTGCGACCACTAGTGAGGCCCTACAGGACTGCTTTGAGACTACTGGGATGTGCTCTGTGAGGCTCATGGGGAGGACATTGATGGACTTACAGACTGCATAACGGACTATATACATTTTTGTGTAGACAACACCGTAACCACCAGGAAGGTACGCTGTTTTCCAAATAATAAACCCTGGGTCACCAGAGACCTGAAGGGCCTGCTGAATGAGAAGAAGAGGGCCTTCAAGCAGGGGGACAAGGACAAATTGAATTGCGTCCAGAGTGAGCTGAAGTTGCAGATTGCTGAGGGGAACAGAGTGTATAAGGAGAAGATGGAGGACAAGCTGAGGCAGAGCCAGGTGAGAGAGGTGTGGAAGGGCATGAGAAATATCACTGGCTTCAAAAAGTCAAACAGTGGGCAGACGGAGGGGACCCAGGACAGATATTGGCTCTGTCCACCTCCCCTCCAGCTCTCCAGGCCACACACCCTCACGGCTGTCCCACCCCCCTTTGCACACGACACCTCCGTTGAGACAATCAGCTACCCCCTCCCCACCCCCGCTCCCTCTGGACTGATCTGCAACACCTCCCTTCCCGCCACCTTTGGACTGATCCTCAACACCCCCCATCCCTCCACGTCCACACCTGGGCTGGCTTTCCACCAACCAAGTGAAGAGAGAGCTGGAGAGACAACATCAGAGGAAAGCGGTGGGCCCCGATGGCATCAGCCCAAGGGTGCTTAGGGTCTGTGCTGACCAACTGTGTGGAATACTCCAGCGTCCCTTCAACCTTAGCCTGAGCCTGGAAAGGGTCCCTGTGCTGTGGAAAACATCCTGCCTGGTCCCAGTGCCCAA
>CM042422.1:20836609-20866609 GCA_023634145.1 Thymallus thymallus
AATTCCTCTAAGTACACATGTGGAAAAACATGGAAATCTTTTTTATTTTCATTTCAAAACATTTTGAAATGTTATACCAACGTGCAACATTGGCCCCATCATTTATAGAAATACCCATTAGAAATAACTTCACTAGCTAGCTAGCTAGAGGGAGTATTCAGCATTGAGTGAATTGGCATTGAAATTGTTATCTGCCTTTCTTTTCCTATTGGTTGATTTGAAACTGGTTCTATGACTAGCTAGCTGACGTTAGATAACTAATTTCCGTGCACATTTTTTATTTCAGAAATACTGATTCTACCACCAAAAATTATCTTAGCTTAACGTAGAATTAGGTAATTAAGACTTGCTCATGAAAAAATAAAGTCCATATTAGCTACAAGTTTATAGTTTTTGGTAAGATTAACTCTGACCCTTTTGAGCATGAAAGTGGGTTCAGTGGTAAAATGTTTGAATGTTAGGAACCATATCATAGCCAAACTTATTTTTGAGTAATCCAATGAGTTATCAGACTGATCAGTGCAGACGGTCATCAATATCTGACTTGAGACAATGAGAGTGACTTATAAATCCCTCCCATTCCCTTCCCCCCACCTCTGGACTGATCTTCAACACCCCCCTTCCCCCCACCTGGGCTGGCTTTCACCACCAACCAAGTGAAGAGAGAGCTGGAGAGACTACATCAGTGGAAAGCGGCGGGCCCTGATGGCATCAGCCCAAGGGTGCTTAGGGTCTGTGCTGACAAATTGTGTGGAATACTCCAGGCACCCTTCAACCTTAGCCTGAGCCTGGAAAGAGTCCCTGTGTTGTGGAAAACATCCTGCCTGGTCCCAGTGTCCAGAAGGTAGATGAAGGTAGATGATTACATCACTGGACCCCTTGCAGTTCACATACCAGCGCAACATCGGGGTGGATGATGCAATCATCTACCTTCTGCAGAGGGCCTACTCTCACCTGGACAACACAGGTTACACTGTGAGGGTAATGTTTTTTTTTACTTATTCAGTGCCTTCAACACCATTGTTGGGTAAGAAGATGAAGAGGATGAAAGTAGAAGCACCCTTAGTCTCCTGGGTTACAGACTACCTGACCGGTAGGCCACAATTTGTGCGACTACAGAGCTGTGTGTCAGAACGGGCAGTGATTAACACAGGGGCCCCCCAAGGAACGGTCCTGTCCCCCTTCCTGTTCACCCTCTACACCTCGGACTTCAGATATAACTTTGAAACATGCCACCTACAGAAGTTCTTGGATGACTCCACAATTGTAGGGAGCATTAGGGGTGGGCAGGAGGAGGAGTACAGGAGCACAATCAGTGACTTTGTGTTGTGGTGTGAGCAGAACCACCTTCAGCTCAACATCAGCTAAACAAAGGAGATGGTGGTGGACTTCAGGAGAACCAAGGCACAACTGACTGCAGTCCCTATACAGGGGATGGAGGTGGAAATGGTTGGGTCATACAAGTTCCTGGGAGTCCATATGGACAACAGGCTGGAATGGGTTGGTAACACCGGGACTCTGTACAAAAAGGGCATGAGCCGACTCTACTTTCTGAGGAAGCTCAGGTCCTTCAAAGTGTACAGTAAACTACTGGATACCTTCTACCAGTCTGTGGTCATCTTTTTTGCAGTGGTGTGCTGGAGCGCCAACATAAAGGCTGGTGATGCTTCTCGGGTAAATCCCTCTGACTCTGTGGTTTACATTCATAGTGACTTATAAATCCCTAACACTCTGTGGTTTACAATGATAGTGACTTATAAATCCCTCTGACTCTGTGGTTTACATTCATAGTGTCTTATAAATCCCTAACACTCTGTGGTTTACATTCATAGTGACTTATAAAACCCTCACACTCTGTGGTTTACAATCATAGTGACTTATAAATCCCTAACACTCTGTGGTTTACAATCATAGTGACTTATAAATCCCTCACACTCTGTGGTTTACAATCATAGTGACTTATAAACCCCTCTGACTCTGTGGTTTACATTCATAGTGACTTATAAATCCCTAACACTTTGTGGTTTACAATCATAGTGACTTAAAAATCCCTCTGACTCTGTGGTTTACATTCATAGAGCGACTTATAAATCCCTCACACTTTGTAATTTTCCAATCATTTTAGCTCCCTGAATACATGGTCTTGTCATGGGGAGCTGAAAGCTTTCCTCATCTGAAGATGTAAACAAAGATGGTCTCATATGGATTATGTTTGAACAAACACAATTTGCCACATTCAGAAACACATGGTTGCACATACACTATGGGGAACACTATGTCCTGACTTGACACAAACATATGTGCATTCATCTCACTTTCTGTTTGCCTCACTGTATCTATATTTCCTTTGGTGGCTATTTCTCTCTTTACTCTCTCTCTCTGTCTCTCTCTCTCTGTCTCTCTCTCTCTCTCTCTCTCTCTCTCTCTCTCTCTCTCTCTCTCTCTCCTTATCCCTCTCCCTCTCTCTCTCTCTCTCTCGCACTCCCTCCCTCTCCCTCCCTCTCCCTCTCCCTCTCCCTCTCCCTCTCCCTCTCTCTCTCTCTCTCCCTCTCCCCTATCTCTCTCTCACTCCCTCCCTCTCGCTCTCCCTCTCTCTCCCTCTCCCCTATCTCTCTCTCTCTCTCTCTCTCTCTCTCTCTCTCTCTCTCTCTCTCTCCCTCTCCCCTATCTCTCTCTCTCTCTCTCTCTCTCTCTCTCTATCTCTCTCCTTATCCCTCTCCCTCTCTCTCTCTCTCTCTCTCTCTCTCGCACTCCCTCTCCCTCTCCCTCTCCATCTCTCTCTCTCTCCCTCTCCCCTATCTCTCTCTCACTCCCTCCCTCTCGCTCTCCCTCTCTCTCCCTCTCCCCTATCTCTCTCTTGCTGTCCCTCTCTCTCTCTCTCTCTCTCTCTCTCACTCTCACTCTCTCAATATTGCCAAAGCAACAATGTATACAATATACAGTACATTGTAATAAAATAATAACTAATAATATAAAATGGTAGTAAATATCATTAATAAAGAAATAACACTACTATTTAGAATATTAATCAGAAAAATAGTAATACTAGTAATAACAATAATACCACTACTAACAATAGTAATAACAATAATACCACTAATAATAATAATAGTACTAACAATAACACTAATAATAAGTAAGTTACTGCTTACTATGCAGATGTCATTATTCAGTGTCCCTCAGGTTATGGCAGGCAAATACATATTTGGCTGCAAGAGGAGCCGTTGCTCCTTCACCCAGGAGGATTTTTTGTTTTTCCTCTGCGTTTAATAAGTTAACATTTGGAATAAATGTAGTAATTTCTGTGAATAATGAATCTCTTGGTGAGGAATATTTATCCCAGTAAAGGAGAAAGTGCATCTCTGTTTCTACCTCCCCTGTGGTGCAGTGACCACATACACGCTCCTCTTTGGGTAGCCATGTCTTTTTAATTGGTGGACACTCAGTCTGTACTTGGTAAGGATCTGTCTCTGCTTCGTATCTCTGACAGAGTAGAGATAATCAGCCAATTCATATTCTCTGTTCAGAGCCAGATAGCAATTTAGTCGGCTTTGGGATTTTGTTTAGTTTTTCCAATGTTGTTAATATGAGTCCTTTGATTGGTTCATGATTTTGTTTATTTGAATTCTTTCTTTTGATGCAGTGCTGGTGTCAGCTTGGTTGGTGAGGTCCAACACCAGCGGACTGAGAGGCTCGTTTCTGGGCTCTGTTTGAAGTGCTTTAAATTGAACAATAGAATTTGGACATGAATTTAGGTGTAGCCAACATTGTCTGTTTTGTACTTTCATTACCACTGGAAAGCGGCCCAATTCTGCTCTACATGCATTAGTTGGTGTATTTCTTTGGACCTGTAGAATTTTCAGACAGAATTCTGTATGTAAGGCGTCAATTGGATGTTTGTCCCACATTTTAAAGTCCAGTTTATTGAGTGGCCCCAAAACCTCACTTCCGTAAAGAGCTATTGGTAGGATTACGCTGTCAAATATTTTGGTCCAAATTCTAATTGGGATGTTTATTTTGAATATTTTCATTTTTATTGCATACAATGCTCTGCTGGTTTTTTCTTCGAGTGCATTCATATTACATTTTTTGTGTGTTCAATTATGGTGTTGTTCAGGGTGAAGTTATATATCTGTTATTTTTCTGTAAAATCATGATTTTCTTTTTTCTTTATTTTTTTTACAGCCTTGGCCCAATTGTGTCAATATTGCTCTAGAATGTTAAAGTTCTGTTGAAGACCTTCTTTGGTTGGTGATAGAAGAACCACATCATCAGCATATAGAAGGTATTTTACCTCTGTGTCAAGTAGTGTGAGTCCAGGGGCTGCAGAATGGTCCAACATGTCTGCTAATTCATTTATATAAATGTTGAAAAGGTTTGGACTCCAACTGCGGCCTTGCCTCACACCTCGATGTTGCGAAAAAAATGTATGTTCTTTGGTTTATGATTTGTATTGCACACTTATTTTCAGTGTGCATACATCTTATTACAGTTTTTCTCCATTGGTTTGGCTCATCTCTTGAAACTGAAATTACATTCTCAAAACAACATGGACAAACCTCCAAACCACTTGGCAATTGTTCACAACAGAATTGAATTTCTCATTCATTTCATCAAATTGCAAATGTCTAAGTACATGTCTCAATGTCTCAGTACATGTCTCAATGTCTCAGTACATCTTTGCAAATGATTAAGTACAGGAAGCCTACATTTAGCACAATTTCCAAGTGAATAGATCTTGTTGATCTAAACTGATTGTTGATTCTCAGTCTAATGGTTGTTCGCTCCAAAACGTGTCAGCGTCATTTCATTGTATAAGTCATCACATGCACAATAGTCTGTTCATTTGTCAAAATTTGTCAAGAACATAATACCATGAATACCATATATGAATCCCTTGGAACATTTGATACATTTATTACAGCAATTGACAGTCAGGTGAAACTAGAACTTGACTAACGAAAGAGGAGTTTCACACATCTCAGATGACCAATCAAACAGTATGTTTAGTTACCTGACAGGTGCTGTCCATGACTGTGAATGTTGCCAAACATGTATGTAAAGAGCTTGACCATGCAGGACCAGTACAATTTCTGAACATGGAGGCACCTGGCCAAGTAAATGAACAAGGGCAACTGCCTGCTCGAGGAAGAGGAAGATGAAGAGGAGGAGGAGTAAGGGTGCGTGGTGGTGGAATAGGGGGAAGAGGCCGAGGAGCATGAAGACACCATGCTGTCCCGGATTAAATTCGGGCCACAATTATAGACCATGTCATCAACCATGGCCTCATAACGGCAGAGGCAGGTCGCGGAGTGCAGCCTAATGTGCCTCGCTCTACAGTCTCCTCCATCATCCAAACCTTTCACAGGGAAAACAGGTATGTAGTCAGTCAATGATGGAATTATATGTTGTATAGGACAGGACACTGTGCATAGAGCAAGAAATATATTTATTTACACATTTACCTATTCATTTAGTGTGTGTGTGTGTGTGTGTGTGTGTGTGTGTGTGTGTGTGTGTGTGTGTGTGTGTGTGTGTGTGTGTGTGTGTGTGTGTGTGTGTGTGTGTGTGTGTGTGTGTGTGTGTGTGTGTGATAGGCCTACAGTAATATCTTACCTCAATGGGATGTTATGATACTAAAAATGACAAGAAAAACATTGGAGAAAATAAACCATGGAATATTCCAAAATGTCAACTCTATAAGCATCTCCACAATAGATATTGAAGAAGCATCAGATGACAATGAAGCACATTTACATGGTACCATTTGAGAGGAACTCTTACCTGGATACACTGATTAGTGTATCCAGGTAATCCAGGAATGAAAGTATTTGATTTATCTGACTTCAACATTTCGCCTAAAAACTGCAGCTTACTGTATGATGCAATTATCATTATAATCCTTATTTTGAAGAATATAACATACAATAAGAAAAAGGGTCAAAGAGCTGCAATTAGTGCCTCCCATGTAAATCTATCTAATACTGTGGGTTTTACTGTAACATTTCAGTAAGTCTAGTCATTGATGATTTTCCCCTCCCCTTTCTGTCAAATACCCCCTGTAGTACCTCTGCATAGGGGTACATGTACCCCAGGTTTGGAACCACTGGAGTAGTGGCCAGTAGTATATTGAACTTGTGGAGAACATAGAACATTCCTATGTAATTGTCTGTAACTGTAGTGTATGACTCTTCTGTATGACTGATTTGATGTTTTCATTTTTTACGCTATTGTAGAGAATAATGGCATTGGAAGGAAACGAGATCCCTCACATCCTCGTGTTTGTGGATGAAGCTGGCTTCAACCTGGCCAAGGGCCGAAGACGTGGCCGTAATATTATTGGCCACAGGGCCACGGTGGATGTCCCAGGCCAGCGAGAGGGCAATATAACTATGTGTGCTGCCATATCTGAGAATGATGTGGCCACTCACATCCCCAGTCTTGGCCCATACTATACACAGAAGCTCCTCATCTTCTTGGACCGCCTTCATTTTGATTTGATCCCTGAAAATGAGAGAGGTCTCGTAGGGCCTCACCTAACACAATATGTCATTGTATGGGACAATGTGAATTTCCACCGTGGCCCGCTCATAAGGGCCTGGTTCACTACTCATCCAAGGATGGTCATGGTGTTCCTACCACCTTACTCTCCTTTCCTCAATCCTATTGAGGAGTATTTCTCCGCTTGGAGGTGGAGAGTGTATGAGCATCGGGCTCAAGATCAGAGGTCCCTGCTCCATGCAATGGACGCTGCGTGTGAGGATATTACAGGAGATCAGTGTAGGGGATGGTTGCGACATGCAAGCCGTTTCTTCCCTCGTTGCATCGCAAGGGAGAATATATGCTGTGATGTGGACGAGAATCTGTGGCCAGACAGACAGCAGCGTGTGGATGGCCAGGAGGGTGAGGACGGTGGCCAGGAGAGGGAGGGTGAGGACAGCGACCAGTGAAGAACTGTTAGTTGCGAAACTCCAGCTTTATTTACAGCACTGTAGGCTGCATATAATTTTCATTGTTTTTTGTTTGTGTGTTTATATTACAGTATATTATGCTGTATACATTTTATTTTTACTCTGATGTATGGAAGTTTCTTTATGTGTGTGAATGATAATGGTTACAATTTCCTTGGCAGTATGAGTGCAATGTGTGATGTCAAGCCTTGGAGGCTACTCTTACCCTAAAATCCTATTTCTTTTTTCAGTTTTATACACAATTGTATTCTGTTAGCTAGACAAAAAATAGTACAGTAACCATTGTCAATGAAGGACTGGGCTAAGACTGAAAGGTGGACATGAGGGATATTTCAATGGTCCTCTGCCATAGTGACAATACATCTAAACATTTTGACTTGCAGTGCTTACACAATGCCAAAGGGACGAAGCATTTTGGGGGCACTGACTGTTTAAATTAGAAGGAAATTTAGTTTTGACACGAGTGAACTGTTTTGGGAGAGGTATGAGCTTTTGCAGGTGAACCATGGTGTTGTGCCGAACCATCCACGTTATTTTGGCAAAAGCACCAACAGTGTTGAGAACGTCCGGTCTGTTTCAAGATATGAGCCAAAGCAATTGAGAAGGTTCTTTGCCATTTTCGTGGCACTGACTCTTTATATGGGAAAATAATTTAGTTTTGAAGCATGAGTGAACAGTTTTGGGTGAGATATGAGCTTTTGCAAGTGAGCTATAGTGTTGTGCTGAACTGTAAGACTGTTTTGCCAAATGATCTTAGAGTTTTGAGAATGTAATTTCTGTTTCAAGAAATTAGCCAAACCAATGGAGAAAAACTGTAAGTCAAACACCTTACCACCAAGTCCACTTTGGAGAATTTTGAAAAATAGCCCTTTGTGCCAAATAGAATTGAATGCTTTTTTAAATTCAATAAAGCAAGCAAAGATTTTGCCCTCTTTTTTTTGGTGGATGTGTTTATTAATCAGTGTGTGTAAGGTGTATATATGGTCAGTAGAGGGATGGTTGGGGAGAAAGCCAATTTGACATTTAGTTATTACATTTCTTTCTTGAAGAAAGGTTTTAATTCTTGAATTGAAAATGATACAGAAAACCTTTCCCAAATTGCTGTTTATGCATATTTGCCTGTAATTATCGGGGCCTGATTTGTCTCCACTTTTGTGGATAGGGGAGATGAGCCCCTGGTTCCAGACATCAGGAAAGCAGCCAGAAGTTAGTAACATGTTGAACAATTTAAGCATAGCATTTTGCTACTCAGGTGAGCTGTTTTTCAGCATTTAATTTCTGATGTTATCTAGACCACAAGCCTTCATTGGTTTTATGCATTTTAGCTTTCATTTAGTTCTTGTTGGGTTATTGGGTAATCTAATGGATGTTGGTTGTTTTTAATGACTCATTCAAGGATGTTACATTTTTCTTGAATTTCTAATTGGGTAAGTCTTTTTGTGGGATGTTTTTGTATAGATTATCAAAATAAGTTTTCCAAATTCCTTCATATTGTATGGCTAATTCTTGTGGCTTTGTCATGCTTAAAAACTGATTTTGGTCAATTGCATTTTGTGTCTTATTGTTATAATTCAATTTCTTGCGTTTCAGTGTATGTTTATACTGTTTCAGAGTATTCATAGCGTAGCTCTGGGTTGTTTTGCTGCTTATGATTTTATTTTGACATTTGTCTTAGGTGTTTTGTAATTGTTTTACATTCGTTATCAAATTATTTTTCAGAAACATTTTTTTTTTTGTTTGGCTACACTTGTCCCAAGAGCTGAGCAGTAAGTAAACTGACCTAAAGAATCCCCTCTGATTCTACCATTAAGCATGTACAGAACTAAGGCTCGACAAAGATACACTAGCTCCTTCCTGTTTGTGTTCAGTATTTGGTCAGAACTGTTTCTATTATTTATGATAGGGCTACAGTACAAGGAGGGGTGTCCAAATATGTGGTGGTTACCTCCCGTATCAGTGTAATCAGGCTCCGAACCTGTTCTCACATTGAAATCTCCACAAAGAAGCACTTTACCCTCTGCCTGAAACTGAAGGATTTCTGTATGGAGATTGTCAAAAAACTGATCATCATAATATGATGAATCTGAAGGAGGAGCATAAACTGAACATATGTATCCATCACTGTCACAATAGATTGTAGCCTTGTTAAGTTTTAGCCAAATGTGGTCAGTACCTTTTTTAATTTCATTCAGTGCTAAGTCCTGCTTATGCCAAATGATGATTCCACCTGAGTCCCAGCCCCGTTTAACATTTTTATCTTTGATTGATGGTAGTAAACTTTCTCCATAGCCTGAGGGACACTGAGTATCAATGTCTCCACGACACTGTTACGTTCTAGCTCCCAAAGGGAGGGGAGCCTGACAACCCACTGCTCGGGCCCACCGATGTCAACAAGGGAGGTACGGAGTCGTGGTGCGATAAAAGGACACAAACACCAAATACCGTACAAAACAGGGTTTATTTAGTCACGGTAATAATAATAACTTTCTGGGGAAAAGGGGAGGGCTGGACAGACCAAAGCAAAGAAATAAACAAAATTCCCCCACCCCTAATCTGTACTAACCCGGCCCCAAATAGAATATACAATCCCTACACTGGCACACAGTCGAGGCGCCCTAACCAAACTTACAGTTGGTGGTCCGCCCAGGTCTAGCTGGTGTTTCTAGACAAGGAAGTATACCTACGGGTGATGTATACCCCGGGGTAGCTCTAAATCTACTCCCCAATTCCCTGTGAACAAAAGGGGAACAAATAATAATTAACCCAACATTATTAAGATCCCAAGGATCCACAAACAAACATTTTGTTACCTAAGTTGCTACCAGTTAAAACCATGGAACACAACTTAGTTTTAACACACACAAAAACAGTTAACGACTAACAAAACATTTGAATGTAACTGTTATTCATAATCCCCACACAGGGTACAAACCAACCAGTAGCAGCAAAAAAAACAAAAACTTCCCAGCTAGTCCAAAAACTGGGCTTTTAAAAGAGAGCAGCCAGCTGTAGCCACTGACGAGTGGGCGGAGTTCCAATTCCCAATCAGCCGTTGAACCACCAATCAGCTGCCGGGACAGTCACAAACAGCCATCTTGCCTGATAGGGAAAAAAAAAAACAATACCAGACCAAAAATGACCCTAAAACGAACCCAGAATTCTGGGGACGTAACAGACACCATGTTTCCAGTAAGATTATGATGTCCTGGCCCTTGATGTTTTTAAGAAATTCTGGATTTGTTGTTTTAGAACCAAAATATGAAAAGTATAGACCCTGGATATTCCAAGAGCTGATAGTTAATGATCTCAATTAGAATAAGTGATATTCACTGGTTTGAGTAAAGTACATTGAACAAAAAACTTAAAACAAACAAACAAAAAAAATATATATACACATACATCATTACATATATAACTATATAAAAAAATATATATATATATATATATATATATATATATATATATATATATATATATATATATACATACATACATACATACACACACATACATACAGCGGGTGAAATAAGTATTGAACATGTCACAATTTTTCTCAGTAAATATATTTCCAAAGGTGCTATTGACATGAAATTTTCACCAGATGTTGGTAACAACCCAAGTAATCCATACATACAAAGAAACCCAAACAAATACGTTCAGAAATTAAGTTATGTGTAATAATGTGAAATGACACAGGGAAAAAGTATTGAACACATGAAGAAAGGGAGGTTCAAAAAGGCATGGAAAGCCAAGACAACAGCTGAAAACTATCAGTAATTAAAAAGCAATCCAGCCCCCTGTCAGTGCAAATTAATATCAGCTGGTTCAGTCCCAACTGATGGCCTACAAAAAGGTCTCATTGCCAAGGTGTCACACAAGACACATCTCATGATGGGTAAAAGCAAAGAGCTGTCTCAAGACCTTTGCAACCTAATTGTTGCAAAACATAATGATGGCATTGGTTATAGGCGCATTTCTAAGCTTCTGAATGTTCCAGTGAGCACTGTTGGGGCCATAATATGGAAGTGGAAAGACAATCATTTCACCATAAATTTGCCTCGACCAGGTGCTCCTCGTAAATTTGCCCATTCATCCTTCCTTCAATAATGTGAAGTTTGCCAGTACCATTTTCTGAAAAGCAGCCCCACACCATGATGTTCCCACCTCCAAACTTCACTGTTGGTATGGTGTTTTTAGGGTGATGTGCAGTGCCATTTCTCCTCCAAACATGGTGTGTATTATGACATCCAAACAGTTAAATTTTGCTCTCATCTGACCACACTATATTCTCCCAGTATTTCACTGGCTTTTCCAAATGTTGTGCAGCAAACTTTAAATGAGCTTCAACATGCTTTTTTTTCAGCAATGGAGTCTTGCGTGGTAAGCGTGCATACAGGCCATGGCGGTGGAGTGCATTACTTACTGTTTTCTTTGAGACAACAGTACCTGCTAATTGCAGGTCTTTTTGAAGCTCTCCACAAGTGGTCCTTGGCTCTTGGACAACTCTTCTGATTATTCTTTTCAATCCTCAGTCAGAAATCTTGAGAGGAGCACCTGGTCGAGGCAAATTTATGGTGAAATGATTGTCTTTCCACTTCCGTATTATGGCCCCAACAGTGCTCACTGGAACATTCAGAAGCTTAGAAATGCGCCTATAACCAATGCCATTATTATGTTTTGCAACAATTAGGTTGCGAAGGTCTTGAGACAGCTCTTTGCTTTTACCCATCATGAGATGTGTCTTGTGTGACACCTTGGCAATGAGACCTTTTTGTAGGCCATCAGTTGGGACTGAACCAGCTGATATTAATTTGCACTGACAGGGGGCTGGATTGCTTTTTAATTACTGATCGTTTTCAGCTGTCTTGGCTTTCCATGTCTTTTTGAACCTCCCTTTCTTCATGTGTTCAATACTTTTTCCCTGTGTCATTTCACATTATTACACATAACTTAATTTCTGAACTTATTTGTTTTGGTTTCTTTGTATGTATGGATTACTTGGGTTGTTACCAACATCTGGTGAAACTGACAATTTCCATGATTTCCATTTATAAATAATTGGGTGTTTGGATCAGCAATTTCATTTTGAACTATCAAATAACTGATGGACACAGTAATATTTCAGTAGTGAAATTAGGTTTATTGGATTAACAGAATATGTGCAATATGCATCAAAACGAAATTAGACAGGTGCATAAATTTGGGCACCCCAACAGAAAAATCACATCAATATTTAGTAGAGCCTCCTTTTGCTAAAATAACAGCCTCTAGACGCTTCCTATAGCCTCTAATGAGTGTCTTGGACCATTCCTCCTTACAAAACATCTCCAGTTCAGTTAGGTTTGATGGTTGCCAAGCATGGACAGCCCGCTTCAAATCATCCCATCATCCCAAATCATTCTCAATGATATTCAGGTCTGGGGACTGGGATGGCCATTCTAGAACATTGTACTTGTTCCTCTGCATAAATGCCCGGGTAGATTTTGAGCAGTGTTTTGGGTCGTTGTCTTATTGAAATATCCAGCGTAACTTCAATTTTGTGACTGATTCTTCAACATTATTTGCAAGAATCTGCTGATATTGAATCCATGCGACCCTCAACTTTAACAAGATTCCCCATACCGGCACTGGCCACACAGCATTTTTTTTTTTTTTTTTTTTTACCTTTATTTTACTAGGCAAGTCAGTTAAGAACAAATTCTTATTTTCAATGACGGCCTAGGAACAGTGGGTTAACTGCCTTGTTCAGGGGCAGAACGACAGATTTTTACCTTGTCAGCTCGGGGATTCGATCCAGAAACCTTTCGGTTACGGGCCCAACACTCTAACCACTAGGCTACCTGCCGCCCCATGATGGAACCCCCACGAAATGTTACTATGGGTAGCAAGTGTTTTTCTTGGAACGCTGTGTTCTTTTGCCGCCATGCATAACGCCCCTTGTTATGACCAAATAACTCAATCTTTGTTTCATCAGTCCACAGCACCTTATTCCAAAATGAAGCTGGCTTGTCCAAATGTGCGTTTGCATACCTCAAGCGACTCTGTTTGTGGCATGTGCACAGAAAAGGCTTCTTCCGCATCACTCTCCCGTACAGCTTCTCCTTGTGCAAAGTGCACTGAAATGTTGAACGATGCACAGTGACACCATCTGCAGCAAGATGATGTTGTAGGTCTTTGGTGGTGGTCTGTGGGCTGATTTTGACCGTTCTCACCATCCTTCGCCTTTGCCTCGCCGATATTTTACTTGGCCTGCCACTTCTGGCCTTAACAAGAACTGTGCCTGTGGTCTTCCATTTCCTCACTATGTTCCTCACAGTGGACACTGACAGCTTACATCTCTGCGATAGCTTTTTGTAGCCTTCCCCTAAACCATAATTTTGAATAATCCTTTTTTTCTGGTCATTTGAGAGTTGTATCTCTCTCTCTCCCTCTCTCCATCCCTCTCTCCATCCATTATCCCCCTGCTTTAATTCTGGTTTCTGGCCTAACCAGTCAAAAACAGCAATGATAATGAGAAATCCTTGGTATTGCGTTCCATGCTTCCCCTACCATTCTGTCTGTCTTATGTTTTCAATTAGTGGAGGGACTGATGAGTCCCCTCTCCCTTCTCCTCCCACTCCTCCAGCCCCTCCATATCCGTCCCCTAAAACACAGACTTATCTAGCGTGAACTTACAAAAACCTTAAATATTTATTCAAAAAGTTCAAAAATTACCTTTCACAAAACCCTTGGGAAAGTGTACAGTACTGCGATGTGTTGGTATTTCAGACATGGTTCAATAGGCATGTATAGGCCTGCACTGTAACCTGAACTTCACTGTACAGTGAATAGTCTATAACTTATTTTCTGTCTACTTTGTGAAAGGTCAGTGATATCATTTTACTGTGTAGTACAGGAAAATTCAGTCACATTCGGTGAGATGTGTGGTGTGTGTTTGCTCTTGGGCTTGCAGCTAAATCCTCTTCCCCCGGGCCGTCTCCAGACTAGACAGAGATACTTCCTCAGGAGTTCCGTAATCTCCTCTGTGTGACGGACCCCATCCGCTACCACTGACTTACCCAGCAGAAGCTACCTAGATGTGTATTGGAGAGGTAGAGACAGTGTGTCTTTTTGTGAGAGAAGTTGTGTAAATGAGAGAGTATGTGAGTGTGCACTCCTTGTGTGTGTGTGCACACTGTGTCTCCACGACTAAACTGTGTGTAAAAAGGTGATAGGTCTTTACACACAGGGATAGCAAGTGGTATGCCGAGGCGTCTAACAGGCAAACCACTTGACTTATTCATCCTGTCATGTAGTACCCTAGCATGAAATGTTTGTGTCTGTGTGTGTTTGGTTTGGTGGTTGGGGGGGGGTGGGGGGGGGGGGTGTTTGGGTAGCCTGCAGATAAGATTCTGTTCATCCAGCCAGGCTGCATCAAATGCTCAATGGGGTGTGAATAAGCGAAGGAAGGCCGAGTAGTGATAAATGGCCTGGATCCCTATCCATGTCCTTCTCTTACAACCTAGGCATTAATTACACCAATTGATATTGCACAGTCATCAATATCCGTCCACCATGGTAGGGATGGGAGGGCAGTGTTGCGATGCTATGCTAATGCTTGTTTGATGCAGCACTCTGTGACCATTCAGTGAACTGGATACGGTGTAAAGAGAGGGTGATTGATACACCTTCTGGGCCAGCTATTAGCTATGCTGTAGCAGTGTTTGGTGGTACTGTAGGAAAAAGCACAATGTAAATTAATGGACCAGAGTTATGGAATCTCTTATCAAGCTGAGGTAGACATGTCTTAGATACATTGAAGTGATGTGAAGTGTATGAGATAAAGTGTTTGGCGCCGCCCTGAGTGGTCGCCTGTTAAGCTGCTCCTGTTGTTCTGCATAAATTGTTATTTTAGTTTTTTTTTTTTGTCTCTTTTCTTTAGTTTTTTTTTTGCTACAGTTGAACTATAATAGTTCAGGATTATGGATTTTCTCGCTGCTGAACGTTGACAGGAGTTACAACAGCAGCGCTGCTGCACCCCAGGGATAAGTTTGATATTCCGGACGAGTTGAAAAGGCGACACCGTGGACACAGGGCGGGATTGAAGTGTAAGGCGAAGAGGAGGAAGTACATGCCGGCTATGCTGTCTATCATTATGGGCAACGTGAGGTCACTACATAACAAAATGGACGAACTTGAGGGTCTAAAAAGGTCTAAAAGGGATTATCGGGAAACAAGCCTAATGTTTTTCACTGAGACTTGGCTGAACGATAACATCCCCATAGAGAACGTCACTATCGACGGTTTCCAGACCATCAGAGCGGACAGGGATAGCGTCTCTTCCGGTAAGAGCAAGGTTGGTGGGCTGGATTTATTAGTAAACAACAGATGGTGTAATCCAAACCATATTACTCTTAAGGAAGAGTTTTGTAGCCCGGACATTGAACTATTAGCTGTTAGTCTGAGACCCTACTATTTGCCGAGGGAATTCACAGCGGCCATTGCTGTTATTGTTTACATCCCGCCCTCCGCTGACGCAAACACAGCATGTGACGTCATCCACTCTGTTATCAAGAGGTTACAGACAGCGCATCCCAGTGCTTTACCATTTTGGGGGATTTTAACCATGCATCTCTCTCTTCAACGCTGCCCACGTTCAAACAGTTCGTGAAGTGCCCAACCAGGAATAATAACACTCTGGACTTGTTATATGCTAATGTGAAGGAAAGGATGCATACAACTCCACTGCACTCCCTCCCCTCAGTAGATCGGATCACAACCTTGTCCACCTCACTCCACTCTACAGGCCTTTGGTCCAACAGCAGCCTGCGACCACCAGGACCATTAGGAGATGGTCCCCGGAGGCGAATGAGGCCCTACAGGACTGCTTTGAAACAACAGAGTGGGATGTGCTCTGTGAGGCTCATGGGGAGGACATCGATGGACTTACTGACTGCATAACAGACTATACTACTGCATAACACTGTACCCACCAGGAAGGTACGCTGTTTCCCAAACAATAAACCCTGGGTCACCAGCTACTTGAAGGCCGTGCTGAATGAGAAGAAGAGGGCCTTCAAGGAGAGGGACAAGGACAAGGACAAATTGAAATGCGTCCAGAGGGAGCTTAAGTTGCGGATTGCTGAGGGGAAGACAGGGTATAAGGAGAAGATGGAGGACAAGCTGAGGCAGAGCCAGATGAGAGAGGTGTGAAAGGGTATGAGAAATATCACTGGCTTCAAAAAGTCAAACAGTGGGCAGACGGAGGGGACCCAGGACAGAGCCAATGAGCTGAACCAATTTTTTAACAGGTTTGATACTGGCCCTGTCCACCTCCCATCCAGCTCCCCAGACCACACACCCTCATGGCTGTCCCACCCCCACTTTGCTCACAACACCTCTGCTGAGACAATCAGTGACCCCTCCTCCACCCCTGCTCCCCCTGGACTGATCCTCAACACCCCCCTTCCCCCCACCTCCCCAACGGGGCTGGCTTTCACCACCAACCAAGTGAAGAGAGAGCTGGAGTGACTACATCAGTGGAAAGCGGCGGGCCCTGTTGGCATCAGCCCAAGGGTGCTTAGGGTCTGTGCTGACCAACTGTGTGGAATACTCCAGCGTCGCTTCAACCTTAGCCTGAGCCTAGAAAGGGTCCCTGTGCTGTGGAAAACATCCTGCCTCGTCCCAGTGCCCAAGAAGGCACACCCCACTGTCCTGAATGACTTCAGACCTGTAGCGCTAACATCCCACATCATGAAGACCCTGGAAAGGTTAGTCCTCGCTCACCTCAGACCCCTGGTGTGTACATCACTGGACCCCTTGCAGTTTGCATACCAGCGCAACATCGAGCTGGATGATGCAATCATCTACCTTCTGCAGAGGGCCTACTCTCACCTGGACAACGCAGGTTGCACTGTGAGAGTTATGTTTTTTGACTTCTCAAGTGCCTTCAATACCATTCAGCCCCTGCTACTGGGTGAGAAGATGAGGAGGATGAAAGTGGAAGCACCCTTAGACTCTGACTGCAGTCCCTATACAGGGGATGGATGTGGAAATGGTTGGGTCATACAAGTTCCTGGGAGTCCATATGGACAACAGGCCTGTACAAAAAGGGCATGAGCCGACTCTACTTTCTGAGGAGGCTTAGGTCCTTCAACGTGTGCAGTAAACTACTGCATTGTACATATTCAGCCATCCACCATACTATACAATGTCTTTTTATAGCTTTTTTTGCACTCCAGATATCTTGTATTTCTAAACTTTTTTATACTGCCGCTCTATGTATCATGTACTGTGTATCTGTCTATTGTGTACTTTCATTGTGGCATTTTGCACCTGCCCTGTGTTTTGTTGTTGTAGCTGCTTGACAAAGAAATATATGGCAACTGATAATTCCATTTAGGTTTAAGAGTGAATTTGGCCCACATTCAGCCCCATCTGCCTCTCTACTCCAAGTAAAACCCTCAAAACACCTTTTTAAAGACAAGTCTGCTTTAATGCACATAATTAACTTGGCGGTCACTGAATCTAATAACAAGTTGTTGTTTATAATGTCTTGTTTTTACTGTGAACACTGTGCTTTGCCTTTTCTGACAGCAGTCAGAGAGGCAAGTTTTAATTAGCAAACATATGTTAACTTTTGACTTCTTCGTCACCTTCGAAATATGTAAATATTCCTGTTCAGGGCTGTGCGGGGGAATAGAGTTTGTTTTATTGTGGTTACCTTCACAGCGGTTATCAGTCTGATGTTGACTGGGTCGTCTGAGGTTGTGTTGACTGGGTCGTCTAAGGTTGTGTTGACTGGAAAGATAGAGGTACATCCTCTAAAAACGATGTCTTCTCTGGGCAGCTTTAAATATAAAGTTAAAAACTGTTTGATGTAACTGCAATGATTAGATAGATGTTCTTCTTTATTTTATGTTTTATTATCTCTCTATGATACTGTCTGCAACTGTGTTGGATCTTGTCTAGCCATCTTGTCTCAAGAGGACCACAATGGAAATAAGCTGCAGACTTTATTGTGTGTTATTCTCAATGATTTTACTTATATGTATGTATGGCTTTTCAAGTGTTATGTGTGCTCGTTTGTTAGAATGGTCGAATTAATAAACTGAAACAAACTTGTGACAGAACGTTTATTACGTGGCCACATGAATCTTCATTCTCACTGGCTTCAGCTATACAGTACATCACACAAACAGACTGTACACGCAGAGAAAGAAAACAACATAATGACAGTCACACACCCACCCACATACACACACACACACACACACACAACATCATACATTCAGTACACAAACAAAGCTACTGCCTTCTTGGGGTTTCCAATTTGCTCTTCCTCTTCCTGTACAGCCCAGTGTGCCTCTTATTCTGATCCTTCATTTACCTCTTCATCATGTTGTTGGAGAGACACGGACCCTCATTATACCTCTTCATCATGTTGTTGGAGAGACACGGACCCTCATTATACCTCTTCATCATGTTGTTGGAGAGACACGGACCCTCATTATACCTCTTCATCATGTTGTTGGAGAGACACGGACCCTCATTATACCTCTTCATCATGTTGTTGGAGAGACACGAACCCTCATTATACCTCTTCATCATGTTGTTGGAGAGACAAGGACCCTCATTATACCTCTTCATCATGTTGTTGGAGAGACACGGACCCTCATTATACCTCTTCATCATGTTGTTGGAGAGACACGGACCCTCATTATACCTCTTCATCATGTTGTTGGAGAGACACGGACCCTTATCTCTCTCTCTCTCTCTGTCCCCCCCTCCCCTGCTCTCTCTCACTGTCCCCCCACCCTCCCCTCCCCTGCTCTCTCTCTGCCCCCTGCCCCCCCCCCTCTCTCTCCCCTGCTCTCTCTGTCTGCCCCTCCCTCTCTCCCCCTCTCTCCCTCTGTTCCCTGCTCTCTCTCTCTCTGCCCCCTGCCTCCCCCTCTCTCTCCCCTACTCTCTCTGCTCTCCCTCTCCGAGGTCAAGGAAATCTGGACCCGGACACAAATATCTTCCGTCTGTCTGAGGTGAATGTTCACGGTCCGTCTTGGAGCTTCTATTTATGAGCGTTCGTTATTTTCATCACCTAGTCTGTCACTTATTTTTATTCAATGATCTGAGGAAAGGTTGAATGCACAATACTATGCTGAGGCAGTCCAGGGCTGATGTTTCTCGATTATATAGAGGAATTTAATGCATGGATACAACATAGCTTAATACTGTAAAATACACTGTAAGTGTGTTTCACCAACAGGGGTGTTCATTGTTTTTCAGTATGTTGAGATGTATGCAATACAACTGAAAACAGAACTTAAAAGAATCCACAATGGTATTATTCATTGAGACAAGTGAAAAGTTGGGAGTCTTCGAGAGTCTATCTCCGAGCAGGCCTTCCCATATGTTTAGTGTCAATATGACTTCATGGTTGCTCATGTGGAAAATAGCTTGCGGCCACAGAATGCACCCTCAGAAGAGAGTGCTTTGTTTAGATAAATAGCCTACTCTTCAACACGGAAAAGTGAAATGGAAAAATGAGAAGCCATGTCTACAAATTATTTCCTGTGTGTTTTAAATCCGGGAGGGATATGTAGTATAATTGATTAGGAATGTTGAGAGAGGAGAGATTTTTTTATTTTACCTTTTATTTTTTTATCAGGCAGGTCAATTAAGAACAAATTCTTATTTACAATGATGAGCTGTAGAAGAGAAGAAGAGTCAATTTGCTTCTATGGTCCTTGGTGGTACCTTCTGTCAAACGAGAGGCAAAGAGAGAAATAGAGAGGCACATGAAATAGCCTGAGAGAGCAGGGAGACATGCCTACATGTGAGAAAGCAAGAAGTAAAGGAATACAAAGTAAAATAAACATATTTGAAGTCTACTGGGTGACCTCCAAGTCATATCCATTCCAGAGACTAGAAGGGGTATTATTTGATGTCTACTGGGTGACCTCCAAGTCATATCCACTCCAGAGACTAGAAGGGGCATTATTTGATGTCTACTGTGTGACCTCCAAGTCATATCCACTCCAGAGACTAGAAGGGGTATTATTTGAAGTCTACTGGGTGACCTCCAAGTCATATCCACTCCAGAGACTAGAAGGGGTATTATTTGAAGTCTACTGGGTGACCTCCAAGTCATATCCACTCCAGAGACTAGAAGGGGTATTATTTGAGGTCTACTGGGTGACCTCCAAGTCATATCCATTCCAGACAGGAAGGGGTATTATTTGACGTCTACTGGGTGACCTCCAAGTCATATCCACTCCAGAGACTAGAAGGGGTATTATTTGATGTCTACTGGGTGACCTCCAAGTCATATCCATTCCAGACAGTAAGGGGTATTATTTGATGTCTACTGGGTGACCTCCAAGTCATATCCATTCCAGACAGGAAGGGATATTATTTGAAGTCTACTGGGTGACCTCGAAGTCATATCCACTCCAGAGACTAGAAGGGGCATTATTTGAGGTCTACTGGGTGACCTCCAAGTCATATCCACTCCAGAGACTAGAAGGGGTATTATTTGATGTCTACTGGGTGACCTCCAAGTCATATCCATTCCAGACAGGAAGGGGTATTATTTGAAGTCTACTGGGTGACCTCGAAGTCATATCCACTCCAGAGACTAGAAGGGGCATTATTTGATGTCTACTGGGTGACCTCCAAGTCATATCTATTCCAGACAGGAAGGGGTATTATTTGAAGTCTACTGGGTGACCTCCAAGTCATATCCATTCCAGACAGGAAGGGGTATTATTTGAAGTCTAC
The DNA here is from genome assembly GCA_023634145.1 of Thymallus thymallus. Taxonomy (NCBI): domain Eukaryota; kingdom Metazoa; phylum Chordata; class Actinopteri; order Salmoniformes; family Salmonidae; genus Thymallus; species Thymallus thymallus. The sequence goes on from CM042422.1 coordinate 20,857,336, forward strand.
TGGGTGACCTCCAAGTCATATCCATTCCAGACAGGAAGGGGTATTATTTGATGTCTACTGGGTGACCTCCAAGTCATATCCACTCCAGACAGGAAGGGGCATTATTTGAAGTCTACTGGGTGACCTCGAAGTCATATCCACTCCAGAGACTAGAAGGGGTATTATTTGAAGTCTACGACCTGCAAGTGATATCCACTAATGATGAAACACTCGCCCTAAAGTTCAATGGGAATGACCTGAAGCATTTTACAAGAGTCAAACATGGTCAAGCTTCTTATTCGTTGGAGGGTTTGCAGAAAACATACATGGGAATATTAGGAGGGCCTTAGTCCACAATTGTTGCATTTTACACCGCTCCGAAGGCGCTCCCCCATGTATCGCACTGGTTTCTCGCTCTGGTTTCTCAAGACACCGGGCACTACAGTCCGCCTATCAAGCTAAGAATGCCTTACACTACTGTGTCGTTATCCTTCTTCCACACTGTGTTGAAACTGTTTCCCTGTCATTTTCAAAGGTTGGTCCCCCTATTCCAGCTAGTGTTCAACTGTATTCACACCCGTACATGTCAACCATCGGTGTCAGGGTTTATATTTCAGTCCATATAGAAATGTAACTGCGTCCCTACGGACAGATCCATTGAATCAAGTAACAGCGATTGAAATATCATTGGCCTTCCCTCTCCATATATTGAGAACTCTTTGCCCGTGGAGGTTGGATTTGTGGAGTCTCTGACTCCCTTCCATTGGGGAGTCATCAGGGGTGACCTGTCTTCCATTGGGGAGTCATCAGGGGAAAACTGTCTCCCTCTCTCCTTTTCTCCCCAAAGGCCAAGTGTCTGGTTGGTGCTCCCCTTTCTTGTGTTCTGCCTGGCTTCATTCCTGCTGTCTTTATGGGTCTGTTCCATTAACCACCCAGCTCTAATAGTCCTCTAGGAAGGCCCTGTGTGTTGTGTTGACTAATTGGTTATTTTACTGCACATGAACCTTGTAAAATACGCAAAAGCCCCATTTAGACGAAGAAAGGAAGGACATAAAAATGTTTAATTAGATTGGCATTTGACGAAATTTGGATTTTCCATAATGCTAATGTTATTGTACTTTCTTGATGTTACACCGAATGTGGGGGATACACTTCACTCAGGAGGTTGTGAATATAATGGGTTATAGAATGGGTTATTTTGAAATGAAAACAAAATAATGCCTTTGACGACACAACAGTGCTAGGCCTGATTTAAAAAAAAAAAACTATGAGACAGCCTACAGGGACGAGGTGGTGCCAGGAAAATAACCTCTCCCAAAACATCAACAAAACGAAGTAGCTGATCATGGACTATAGGAGACAATCAAAGCAACATAATAAAACAAAATCCCCTTCAAAATCCGTCAGTTTAAGCTGTTTTTCGAGTCTCAATTGCCGCATCCGCCTATGAATGGCCCGTGAATGTTTTGCTACACCCATTCAGCATCGTTCACACCCTCTTAAGCCTTAGTCTCACCCATCTCTTTAAGGATTCACCTGAGGCCATGTGCTAAACTGAGTGAGTATTGTAGTGTATTAAACAACCAAAGATTTCAAGACTAAAAGTGGTAACAGCCTACAATAAGGAAAAACTCCAGGTAAAAATACACTTCATCTAGTCCTTGGTCTATATCCTAATCTGACTTATTTTTCACATTACAGTCTCTTGTAAACACACACTATATCAAATAAAATCTATGTTTATTTGTCGCATGCACAGGATACAGAAGGTGTAAACGGTACACTGAAATGTTTACTTGCACATTTGCATAGTAGCAATATCAAAAACAGAAAGTGTCCACATAAAAATATTGTATAATTATTAGATGACGCTTACGCAGACACACTTGTCTAAATTGATGAGTCATGTGAAAGAAATGCTATAGCCACTCCCCAGCCACATCTAGCTAAGTGGAGGGTCACTATTGTCTAGACATGTACACATGGTCATGAAATACAATAGATGGTCGTAATCACCCCCAGACACACCTGGCTAACTCGATGGGTCATGTAATCATCTGGCGAAGTGGAGTCTTTTTTATTAGACATGTAGCTAATTAGCTAGCTGGCTAAACAATGAACCCCAAATCATACAACTACCAATACAAACTAATTTTCATAGCTGTAATATGAATCTGCAGTGCAATGTTAGCTAGCTAGATATCTAACATTAGAATATAACTAGCAAAGCAACATTTAATTTTCATTAAAATGATATTACTACACAGATCATAAACATAAACGTTCAAGTTCCTCTCCTGTGAAGTAGTGACGTGCAACATATATGACCACTCTATGGAAAGACAAGACTTTCAAAAACACAATGGTTTTCTCTGTTTTGCTCTATGGCTCCCACAAGTGTGGCCAATTTTTTTTTAAATGTGTGTCAAAAATGTTTAATATTTCCTGAGCTTTCTTATATCTCCTAGATATAGAGTAGGTAGAATAGCCTTATTCCTTTTTTTTTTTTTACTTTCTGTTTTACCATTTATGAATGTGTTTTTCAATGCGTTTCTATGGGCTATATCAATATTGGACAAATTCTATATTTTATCAAATATTTGTTTTAATATTATTTTTATACCTACAGGAGTCCTAAAATCAAATAGCTAAATTATCCATGGTATGACAACTTTAAAATTATTCCATATGTTAGCATTGTAGGGTTAGACATAGAGGTTAATGATGTTTGCCAAGATAATCCATCCATCCACATATCAAGAAGCTGATTAAACAGCATGATCAGTACATAGGTCTACCTTGTGCTATGGACAATAAAAGGCCACTCTGACTGCGAATTTCCACCAGGGTAGCTGCCAGAGAAAGTAATGTTAATTTCTCTACCATAAGCCGCCTCCAACCCAGGACCTCCACATCCGGCTTCTTCGCCTGCTGTATGGTCTGACACCAGCCACCCGGACAGCTGATGAAAGAGGAGTATTTATGTCTGTAATAAAGCCCTTGTGTGGGGAAAACTAATTCTCCCAAGTGGCTCCCAAGTGGGTGGGCCTATGCTCTCCCAGGCCCACTAATGGCTGAGCCCCTGCCCAGTCACGGTAAATAAATGGATTAGGGCTTAATGAATTCATTTCAATTGACTGATTTCCAGACATGAACTCTAACTTAGTAAAATTGTTGAAAATGTTGCATGTTGCGTTCATATATTTGTTCTGTCCATCCTGTCTTTGTCTATCTGATTTCTTATAACAAGCCTTAACAAGGCACAGGAACATGCTACAATTGACCAAATCCACATCACACACATTGAGACAACTTTCACTGACATACTTTTTTTGTCCCCCCCCACCCCCTAGTTTAATGTGATACAAAACGAGGGACCGGTGTACTTTAGGACCATGCAGACACCTCCGAGTTAATTCAACTGGATAATAAATTAAATAAATAATAATAATAATATGTCCGCCCCACTTCTATAAGCAAAGTTGTGCCCATCGGGATAGTGTATTCCCCAATATGATCAGTGGATCTGAAACTGCTAATGAGGGAAAGTAAAGGATATCATTGTCCAATCACATATCCCATCTCAACACTCCCCATCCAAGTCATCTTTGATATCATTGTAATCCCAGTCCTTAGAATCAGTCCAGACATGCAGATGAAGTCTCCTTTCAGGTCAGGCTTTTTTTCATTTGTTTTCCCAACCGTTGAGGTATAGACAGATTCTATAGGATGTCAAGAGCTTAGTGAATCCTCCTAGGAATGGGTTACATGCCTATTGTATGGTGGTAAGTGGTTGTCAGATAGATGTTGCAGAATGGGAAATGTATAGAGCATCTTTTTAACTGATTCTACCAATAGCCAAATTGATTTACAGGACAAGGTGTACAGTTCAGGTACACTTTTATCATTAATTATACATTTAACTAGACAAGTCAGTTAAGAACAAATTCTTATTTACAATAACAGTGGGTCAACTGCCTTGTTCAGGGGCAGAACGACAGATTTTTACCTCAGCTCGGAGATTCGATCCAGCAACCTTTCGGTTACGGGCCCAATGCTCTAACCACTCAGCTACCTGCTCCAAAGCCAAGCTGTATTGAGACGTGCAGTGAACGTAGAAACTTGCTAGATTAAAATGTTTTACAAGGGAACAACTGCTTGTTTGGTACATTTTTATGTGACCTATATTATTCACATTTTAGAAATCCAAATGGTAATGTACAGTAAAATGCAATTCATTTCTAACACGTTTTTAAACATAAAATCATCCAATCAGAACGAAAAAATAGTTTTGCAAAAAAACAAAAAGAAGAAAGAGGGCAAGCTAGATGTTATGATCCAGTATTTAACAAAACATTCCCCCGCTGGGTGAAATCTCATCTGGCTGCATTATCAGGCCCTGTACAGTCTGAGCTCGCTATAGCGGCTAATTAGATAGAGGGATAGAAAGAGAGAGAGAGTAAGGGAGAGAGAGAGAGAGAAAGAAAGAGAGAGTAAGGGAGAGAGAGAGAGAAAGGGAGAGAGAGGGAGAGAGAGATAGAAAGGGAGAGAGAGAGAGAGAAAGAAAGAGAGAGTAAGGGAGAGAGAGAGAGAAAGGGAGAGAGAGGGAGAGAGAGATAGAAAGAGAGTCAGAGAGAGAGAAAGAAAACTGAGACAGACGGAGTTAGTGCTCCAGATGTCTTGCCCACCAATATATACTTGACCCATATTTCTCTTAAAATCGACCCACATTTATCCCATTGACGTCGATAATGTAGTCAGTGGCGATCTGATGAGGAATAGAGTTAGAAGGAGATGGGAAATGACTCCAGGACAACATGTCAAATGGCACCCATACTGCATGATATTAAGATATCATGCAATATCATGCAGATATTAATATTAAGATATTAACATGATATTAAGATATTACTGCATGATATTAAGATACAGATCTCCTGTACAGGTTTCTCATCAAGAAACATTTACATTCCAGCCTAAATATGTTACGTCATTGAAACATCTCTTAATTAAAGTTACTCTGGGTTTGTGACATGGAACAAAGACATAAAGCCACAGTGATGAAAATCAATCTCTTGTTTTAACTTTCACAACTTAAAGTGAATAAATAGCCTCCCTTATACCTCTCGATGGCCTCACCGCCGCTGAACTCTCAGTACCTCGCAAGCTTCTCTTATACCTCTCGATGGCCTCACCGCCGCTGAACTCTCAGTACCTCGCAAGCTTCTCTTGTACCTCTCGATGGCCTCACCGCCCGCTGAACTCTCAGTACCTCGCAAGCTTCTCTTATACCTCTCGATGGCCTCACCGCCCGCTGAACTCTCAGTACCTCGCAAGCTTCTCTTATACCTCTCGATGGCCTCACCGCCGCTGAACTCTCAGTACCTCGCAAGCTTCTCTTGTACCTCTCGATGGCCTCACCGCCCGCTGAACTCTCAGTACCTCGCAAGCTTCTCTTATACCTCTCGATGGCCTCACCGCCCGCTGAACTCTCAGTACCTCGCAAGCTTCTCTTATACCTCTCGATGGCCTCACCGCCGCTGAACTCTCAGTACCTCGCAAGCTTCTCTTATACCTCTCGATGGCCTCACCGCCGCTGAACTCTCAGTACCTCGCAAGCTTCTCTTATACCTCTCGATGGCCTCACCGCCCGCTGAACTCTCAGTACCTCGCAAGCTTCTCTTATACCTCTCGATGGCCTCACCGCCCGCTGAACTCTCAGTACCTCGCAAGCGACAAATCGCTGGTCATGTTAATGTCTCCCTTTTCCTCTCTGTGTGGAGAGCCTCATTTTGCCTAATTATCACCGTGGGTGGCCCTTCTTTCCGAATGACATCTCCCGTTGTGTCGGTGAGCACCGGTGGGCGGCACTCTCCCAGAGGGGTGGTCAAGATGCCATGAAGGAGGGGCCACCACCTGACAGCATTCGCATTGTGCTGATTAATTAACTCTCCACCTACAGAGCAGAAGGAGAGGGAGGAGAGGGGTTTCTACTGTATATATCTATGTATCTACTGTATATACACCTATGTATCTATGTACCTATGTACCTATGTATCTACTGTATATATCTACTGTATATATCCATGTATCTATGTATCTATGTATCTATGTATCTACTGTATGTATATATGTATCTACTGTATAAATCTATGTATCTATGTATCTACTGTATATATCTATGTATCTACTGTATATATCTACTGTATATATCTATGTATATGTACCTATGTACCTATGTATCTATGTACCTATGTACATGTATATATGTATATGTACCTATGTATATGTACCTATGTATCTATGTACCTATGTATCTATGTATCTATGTACCATAGATAGATAGATCGATTTTTTGTCAAGTCTCAGCGTGTTTTTTGTGGGTATTTACAAAGACATTGTACAGTCATAATAAGTATGTTCTTCTTCTTTATTTTACTTGCTTCAAATAATTGACCAGATGGTAGTGGAGCTCGTTTGACAACAAATAAAACCAGCTAAATAAAAACTAGACAACTAGCAGCCTCAGACATTTTGAAGACATTTTGAAGTCATCCTGTTGCCAAAATCCTCATTTAGCCCTTTCCTCCCTCTATATCACAATAAAAAACTATGTTTCCATCTACAGTAGGACAATTACATGCTAATCAGAGTTTGTAGCCATTCAGTGTGTTTGTATAAGCCCTCTAATCAGTGTGTTCTGCTTTTCGGTGACTTCACACTGTGTTTCATTAAACCCCAACAGCCCCCAACCCAAAACAGGCTCCAGTGAGATTGGGGTACGAGATGCGGGCGAGATTAAACAATCTCCTGATCGTGACTCGTTAAATTGCTGTAATTAGAGCATGTGAGATAAACTTATCTTGCTACTGTGATAGTGTTCTCACATTGCTGTTTTGAAATAATGACTCATTACAAGTTTTAGTGAAGCACTAAGAATACTTTTGGGGGTTTGGTAACAGAACTAAGGAAAAATGTTTCTTGTGTTGTTCTTGGGTTTGAAATAAGTACTTCCTAAATGTATCTTCTGCATTTAACCCAACCCCTCTGAATCACAGAGGTGTGGGGGGCTGCCTTAATCCACATCCACACCTTTGGCGCCCAGCGAATAGTCGGTTAACTGCCTTGACAGCTCGGGCGGTTACTGACCCAACGCTACTACCCTCCAGGCCACCCGCCGCTCTTATAGACAGTTCCATTAGAGGTTGAAGGACATAACTGAAATACATCTCAATAAGTACCATACAGGAAAGAGCCAATAGAAATACATGTGATGTATACACACATATAAATACATACATGTGAAATGTATATCAAAAATGTTTCTTTCTAATTGTAAAGCATTCAAGATATACAATAGTTGCTGGATGTGGAGTATCTTGTTTTCTTTTTCGGTCTTCTTTTTGAATTTAAACTTTTTCTCTCCAATCAGTAGTTCAGTCTTGTCCCATCGCTGCAACTTCCGCACGGACTCGGGAGAGGCAAATTTCGAGAGCCGTGCGTCCTCCGAAACGCGACCCCGCCAAGCCGCACTGCTTCTTGACAAAATGCACGATTAACCCAGAAGCCAGCCGAACCAATGTGTCGGAGGGAACTGCATACACCAGGCAACCGTATCAGCGTTCATGCGCCCGGCCCGCCACAGGAGTCGCTAGAGCGCGATGAGACAAGGACATCCCGGCCGGCCAAACCCTCCCTTAACCCAGACGACGCTGGGCCAATTGTGTGCCACCTGATGGGTCTCCCGGTCGCGGCTGGCTGAAACACAGCCTGGAATCGAACCAGGATCTGTAGTGACATAGCAAGCACTACGCTGCGCCACTCAGGAAACCTTTCTCTCTTTTCTTGATGTACGTTCTGTACCCAGCAGTATACAAACCTGATGAAACACATTGTAAGAGTAACATAACAACTCGTTGACCATTCTGCCCTTCTGGTGGCAAACTGAAACCTCTGTGGACAAAGACTAACACACGTGTAGACCTGTAACACTCAAACACAAACAAACTGTTTGTCACTCTTCAGATCTACACAGACAGAGTCCTTGGATAGTTCTCTGTCCGTCCACAGCTCTTCCACTGTCCAGAAGTAGTCAGAGCTTTACGTCAGAGAGGACTTAATTAAAGTGATAGGTCCCTCTTCTCCCTCTCCTCTCGCTCCGGCAGAGGCCAAGGCACACAAATAAGCATACTGTGGTTTCTTTGTTACTACTCAGAGTACGGAGGCTGAGGAGACACAGGCTGTCCACTACTTTACATGTGCTTCTAGATAACAGCAGAAACAACATTAAAAACTGGTAGATTTTGTCCCTTGAAATTTTATTTAACACTTGTGTATTTGTTTTACCATTTGGCCTGGAGTTTAGTCAAGGATGTGAATAAATGGTCTCCATGTTTGGGACCTATTGTTGCATATGGAATGTTTCAAAATGGTTTGGAAAGATAATTACTCTAGGATCATCCATATAACATAGTCTAAGTGTTCACCCAAACATGTTCCATGTATACAAACATAATAATGGCTCCTAATCTTTAAATTGATTTAATACATCTAGCCAAGGAATGCATTTTATGCATCGATAATTTGAATTCCCCATTTCGAGCAATACATGGTCATGGCGAGGTTAGTGGGAAAACATAATTACAAAAACTAGTCACGCCTGACGAAAAAACGCTTAAAGCCTGTACATAGTCGAGTGACTCCCATTTCTGTCGAGCGACTCCCATTGTCACAATCATTATTCATACTCACTGGAAAACAGACCTGAATTAGTTTTTGTGATTCTAAAACGGAGTCATTTGGGGAATGGGGTGTGGAATGAGAAGGAATTTGCATTTTAACCACTAATTGAGAAATAGCGACGCTGGAATTATAAACTCGCCCCGGGCCGTTAATTCTGATGGACTTGAATGGAAAACGTACCATTTATTTTACAACAGTACAATAGATATCATACGGGAGTGAAACTAGCCTTGAGAATGATTTTTAATAACTTGTTGTGAGGTACAGTGGTTGAATGTTTCAGAGTGGTGTGGGCCATGTCACCTGCAGTTTGTGATATACCATTTGAATCAGTTTGTCTTTTTGTAGGCTGGCATCTGGCGGGGTCACTTTCCAGTTAAACAGCTACCACTACTTAAATAATGACTTTAATCCACCGTGTGCCATTCTGAATGGCAACGGTGCCATAAAGATAATGTAATATGGATTCTTAGTATCATAGATGAGTTAATTGCCCAGATGATAGTGCTTAAGGATTAACAAGGAATACAACAGATAAATAGTGTGGAGGGAA